>VZSZ01000456.1:894373-1167297 GCA_013398815.1 Ibidorhyncha struthersii | reverse complement strand
GCAATAAGGAGCTAGCGTGGCTACACCAGGAGCTTTTCACTAACGTGAAGTGGTACAAACCTGGCAAGCAAAAGATGTGTGGCTAAGAAGGACACCAGTTGTGCAGCCAAGTAGGCTAAAATCAGAAGGACCAAGAGGCAAAATCAGTTGCAGCTATAAAGGGTTCTGAAACGACTCACAAAAGCACTGGCAGTAGGAGGAAGGCAAAAGCCCATCAGTAAGAAAGGGGAGGAAATAAATGGACTAGACAGAGAAGACAAAAATACCAAATGCTATTATTTTGCACAGCTCTTCACAGAAAGGTTAATAATTGTGTCAGATCTATAACAGTGTTCCCTGCAACAAGGGTCACGAGCAAAGGCAAGAACAAGATAAGAAGTATTTAGATAACTGTGATATATTTGGGTCACCATGGCCTTCTGAAATGTACCCACCAAATTATTTACGGTGACTCTCAGCAGCTTACGGCGGATAGGGCAATTGTCAGAAGTCCGGAGGAAGGCAAACATAGTACCTGCCATCACAGAGGACGGCACAAGGGAAATAGAGGTTTGTAAATACCCAGAAAGATACAGAGCAAATTGTTGAACTTGCACGTACCTGTGAGCAGCAGATAATATCTAACATGCTTTATTAAGCCCAAACTAATCTAATTTCCTTCTCTGATTGGGTGACTAATCCAAAAGAGAGTAAAGCAGAAGCACTTTGTCTTTCGCCAGGAGTCTGATGCTCACTTAAGAACCACGTTCCCGTACCCGAGAAAAAGCCGAACTCAAACTTGTAGCTTTCAAACTTTTTGACTAGTGGATCGATAGAAGCTTTCAGCAGAGGTGCGCATTTCCAGGTAGCAAGGAATTCACTGCCCAGTAACTGCTAATGGCTACAGACCTGAATTGTCCTTGGACATTTTGGCCATGGGGTGTGAGGAGGATCTGCCTTAATAATTTTCACTAGTTTCTTGGATGATGGACTAGAAAGTACATTTCCCACGTGTGGATGAGCACCATTCATTAAAAAGAAAAACCAATTGCACACATGCAAAATAAGGAATTGCTGTGTAGGGACGACTGCTTCAGGAGAGCTCGGGGGATGTTGCTGTGGCCCCCCCAAACTGATGGGCAGCCAACAGAAGCTGCTGAGACCCAGTGTTCACGAGGGACTTAGGCAACCCTAGAAGAAAGCAACAAAACCAGCACTGGTACTACTAGTATTAGTCTGTCATCCGCTATAGTCAGAAAATGGTGCAACTTTACTAAAGGGGGGAGGTAACCTGAGGAGGTTGGAGGGAACAGTACCGAAATATTTGGGACTATTGCAGAGCAGCTGCTTAAAACAGAGTTATCACCTCTTGTTACCAGACTCGGAGGTGTGTGGACAGGTAGAGAGTTGCGCTGATAACAGAACCAAAATTTCAAAATCTGTATGCACGAATGCATGACATGGAGGGATTTATGCGCTCATAAATCCCGTTACAGTCCTGATTTAGGAAAACACTGAAGCATCTGCTTAACTTTTTCTCTGACAGGTTTTAAGCAGGTGCTAAAAGCTCTTCCCTGAATGAATTGCTTTTCTGAATCAAGACCCAATCAAACATATGCTTGTGTTAGAAAAAGATATGTGCAGTACCATAATCTTGGGGGGGGTGGGGCAATATGCATTAAGATATTTTTAAATGTCTATTTTTATAAATGCTTTCTTTCTTTTAATGGAAATTGCTGTGTACAGCAGTACGTTCTTCTTTGCTCTCTCTCCACCATCCCTTTCCCCAGTGTATTTACTATGGAAGAGTTTTGCCTTGGGCCATAGCCTGTACTGCAGTGAGTATCATGTACAGAAAACTTTAGCTAACATCATACGAAAATGTAATAGGTGGGCGGAGGATGGGAATCCAGAGGTAAACCTTTAAAAAGTTGGCCTAAAGATAATGCCTTTTAAATATTCCTTAGGCCTTTGCATAAAGGTTGCCGAGTAGGCATTCCAGCATCTTATATGAGCACCGGATTTATGCTCTGTAATAAATGTATCCATAGGGTGCTGCATTGTTGTAATGATAGTGAATAATAGTAATATTAGGAGAATTAATAATGACCCAGCTGGAGTAATTCAGCACTGTGATAACTAAGCTCTAACCTAATACTCAATGTATTCACAGAACTATTTACAAAGCACATTGAATGCGAGAGTCTGAGGGGAATCTTCTCTAGAAAACAAAGTGAAACCCTAATCACAAACAAATGTCATAGTGTATCATTAAGAGGATTAAGTGGCTTAAAATTGATGTCTAAGGCTTTTTGGTTGATTGTTGCTAAAAATACTACATACCTCACAATTATCTTCTGTTTGCCATCCTCTCTTCTGCTGGTTGTCTGTCATGCGGTATTATCCTTGTGTAGCGGCACTGCCTCGTACCCGGTCTTTATCTGGGAAGTTTGCTGCTTCATGCCAGACCTGACCGGGATTTTGCAGTTTGATGTGTTGGCACTGGTTGGTGCCAAACCATTAATACTTTAGTAGTAGTGAGGGAGAGGTCAGGTTCAGCAAGCACTGGGCTGAAACCAAAACAACACAAGACTTCTGGAGTTCGTTAAAATTAGTTCCTTCTAAGGTAGTTGGTTTGTTGGGTTTTTTTAAACAAAAGATTTGGGGTTTAGTTTGAAATATTTTTTTTCTGAGAAATAGCTAATATAGAGAATATAGATAACAAAGTTTTAAAAAAAATTTGAAATTTCAATGAAGCATTACACAACTGAGTTTTGTATGGTCTTTTACTCCTAATAGCTTTCTGAATAATTAATATTTCTGAGACTTTGACTTTTGTTTTAGTTATATATATACGTTTTTAAGTAACAAACTTTTACATGTAGAAGAATTTCCTCCTCTGCCCTATTTAGTGATTCCTTGCCATTATCTCATTGGGCTGTGCTTTGTTGGGAGGAAGAAGCTGCGGATGTAATTTAGCCAAGTCAAACATTTCTGAGACAAATGTGGTGTCATTGTATCTCTGTTGAATGGTGCCACATAAATCGCTTTCCAGTCTTTTTGGGCTATCAGTAAAAGCCCACAGGGAAGTGGGTTGCACCAAACTCCTAGATATATGGTAACACAAAGCAAGACATATGGTTGCTTCCATGCGTGTAAGTTAGACGTAGCCATGAGCACAACAGGCAGTAGGACAAACTCTGTAATGCTGATTTAAATCCAAAAATTAATGGGGATTCTTGCAGTGATGATGGCAGCCTTTTGATCAGGTCTTAGTAGAAAGGATGCAAAGTACTCGCTCTTGCAAGAGAATAAAGAGAAAAAACTCTGTGCAAGTGGCCACATGGAAATCTGCACATGGAGACTGAGGGTCAGGCAGCCGTCACCCCCATGGCCACGCAGCCCCCGTCCCGCTTTGGGTGAGGATATGGAACAGCTCTAGTTTCAACCTGATTTAACATACTCAACTGAAGTATCACCCCTTGTTGTTTTGGGGGGCATTGAATTAAACTGTCAAAAAATGTGTGTCTTCAACATCACAGGTTGGATTTGGGTGTTAACAAATTCTACTGGCTCTTGCCAGTTCTGTGTCTTGTACCCCTACAGTGCTGCGTTACACTGAGCTGTGTTTCTTTTGTATTTAGAGAAAATTGGCACTGGGAGATACGAGCATGTCTCTGCTCTGTTGGCATAAGGGTCAATGTCCTGCATAATTTTAGGAAAGGCAAATGTTGGATGGACTTGTGATCCTGGCGCAGGTCTCTTACTGTGATGGGAGCTAACACATGGACAAAGAAAGCACAGATCTTCACTTACAAGTTTTAGGGTTTTGTTTCTTCCCCCCCCCCCATCAGTTTTATAATAGAAAAAATCAGCTGTATGTCCTGAATCCTGGTGGTGTCTCAGGTGGTGTGAGACGTTGATAGTTTAAGCCAGATGATTTTTCCCTGAGAGGGAGGTTCACAGGTTCCACGTCGCTGGCTCCACCGCTGGGCTGCAGACGGCAGCAGAGGAGTTGCAGGGAAAAAAAATAATTAAGGGCAGCAAAGTTTTAAACTGTGATTCTCATGTAGGACGAGACACCGAATCCACTGACCTATTACCTCTCGTTGCTGGACACTTCTGTCCTTCCTTTGCAATACGGTTACACCACGGTTGGAAGTTTAGACCATAATTTAGACCGAATCAGCCTGTTTTGAGGACACCCGCAAAAATAAATATTGAACGTACCAGTTACTGTTCTGTCTCAGGGTTGCCTCTTTTATTCAGCTTATCTTGTGCGCTCTGCAGACTAATTATTAGTGGGCCTCAGTCAAAGAGGACTTTCACAGAAGCATGAGCAAAACTGAAGATCGCAGCAGTGCATTCTGCCTCGTGCTCATGGCTGTGCCGCCGCAGCTCCTTGGTAATCCACTCACCCCCTGGGAAAGTCACGTATTTAAGGAACATGAGCAGGAAGAGAAGGTATCTGCTGTGTGCCGGAGTTGAAAGACATTGCCAAATGGAATTAGAATTTCTGTCTCGACAGCGATCAAAATTAGCCTTTCATCGTACATTAAGGTAACACTCAAATTGTTCTGTAAGCATTAGTAACTTAATTGTATTATTTTGAGGATGCATGCATAAATAAATATTGAATATATTAGTTACCTTGCGTATGGAAATGAAGCTGAAATATTAGTGAGGATGGAGACTCCTCTCTACTGGGTATTGTTTCTCAGCAGCCCTGCTATCCTGGCTGTGAGCTGGATTATTTTGAGCTACTACGTTTCACTTTTTTGGTTGATTTAACCCAACATAGTCCTACATTCAGGAAGCATTTAAATGACCAGGTAAGATGCAATCTTCATAAATTATTACAGACCAGTGAAAGTCTATCTCACTGCATAAAGTATTTTGGGTACAAAACAGTAAAGGAGCTTGCCCTGAGTCACAACTGGCATCTTTATCGAGGAAAAAAAAAAAAAGATCTTTTGAAAATACTATATGTAACAGACTATAAATGAAAGAAATATACTTACATATCAGAGCAATCCATTAAACACACACGACCTGCTGAGAGATACAGCAGTATCATTCCTGTATAAATCAGTTCATAAACTCGTTTTTAATTTTTTGGCAGACTTATGAAGCCAATTAGCTTGATAATAAATATTCAGCTTTAATGGGCAAGTAAATAATTAATGTTATTGCCTTTGTAAATTTAGCTTTTCAGTTATAATTTAACGTAATTAAAAGAGTAATGTTTCAGTATGCATTTAACCAGCCAAATCTAAATCAAGCAATTAAACTGTAGGTTTTCCACATCAAATGAGTTGAGTTTATAATGATACAAACTGTAGGCATAAATTTGTTTTTCATGGTCAGATTCATTACAAAAACATGAAGGAAAATATTCTGCAGTAGATGTAATCAAGTATATTATTTGAGGAACGATTAATATATACTTTAACTAATTTTTGTTATACTTCCACAGCGAAATAGAAAGGGGAAAGCAAAATTCCCATCAGTCTCTGGCACTGGGATAATTGCCTGTGTGTAATTGTAATGGCCGCTGTAAAGTGGTTATTGCTGGATAGTGGTTGTCACATCTCACTGTTGGATTGCTTGCAAAAACACAATGCACGGTATGGATCTGAAAGGATAAAAATTGCTCTGTAGTCATTAACTTAAAAAACTCCAGGCTGACTTACACCAGCCGAGAATTTTATCATACTTCCACCCCCCACCCCCCACCCCCCGCTTATTGCTTCTTAGTTTTTGTGATGTGCGTGTGCCATCTTCCTATATCAGCCTTCAAGCTTAGTGAGCAACCAGAGCGGTAATTCTTTTTGTGAGAAGGACAGAGGAGCAGTAGGAATGCGTAACTATTTCTGCTCTGAATGCAGGACAGAGCTGGCAAAATTCAGCCCTTTCAGTAGCCATCCCAGAAGAGCAGAGCATGTGGCTCTCACTTCAGGTTGGCTAAAGAGTTCAGGAGGTTGCGTCAAGATATCTGAAGCTGCTTGTGAGAGCCAGTTAAGGGGTTCTGAACCCCTTAACTGAACCCCTTCTGAACTATACGGCTTCTGAAACTTAGAAGCTTCAGGGACATCAAACTGTATGAAGTTTGAAGTTGACCCTTTTTTTTTTTTTTTTTAATTGGAAATTTCACAGGGCATTTCAGTTTCTTTGAATGGTGTCTGTTTGTGACTTTTAAAATACTACTTTTCATTAGAAACAGGAAGAACCCAGAAGTGACTCTGACACGCACATACAGACACGCACATGCTCACACACTCATGAAAACTTGAAGTCTGAACATTTGTCTCCAGTCAAAGAAGTCCTGAAAGCCCCCACAGAAAACCCAGAGCTATAGACGTTTCTAGTCTTGCAGTCTTCACAGAGTATAATTTGTCATGGGCTGAGCAGTCTATTTATAGTTCTTCAAAATGTTTCTAAGAGCAGCGTTTTGCAACTGCCAAAGGTTTGCAGATTTGTAATGAGAAGAGTTTCTTGGTGCACAGGCTTGCCCACATCCAAACCTGTTCACTGACATTTCTACAAGCTGTGATTTCATAGTCGTTTCATGTCCCAGAACCCAGTGGGCAAATTTATCACTGGCAAAAGCTTACTGAAGTCGGTGATGTTACAGCAGAGATAAATTCAGGTCATTGAACTTTATTTTAGTGGTGTTCAAAACATTTGCAGTGCTATGCAGATAGATAGCTGTAGGCTTTTTTGCAGTATCCAATTGTTTAAGCGGACTGAAAAAAAAGTCACCCTTGAGATGAATTTGTGCTAATTGACTTAAATACATGCAGAACTGCAGTATGATTTTGACAATATTATTGGGGGTTTAGAAGGACTTTAAAAAGAGGCAAAGCACACTAAACTCTCATGCCTGATTTGTATGGGATCGTATTTCCAAAGAGATTTTAATTGAGCACAATTGCTTGCTGGAATGATGAACTGCGGGTGGAAGAGGGTTTGGGGATCCAACCACCTGATGGCACAGGAAGTTACCTTTCTCAGCACTGCTAACTCTGTGTGTCAGCGTGCATTTGTCGAAGACAAAATTTTTTTATCAGTGATAAGACCAATTTCTGTCTCAAATGCTGCTCTGTTAGGAATAGTTTTCATCTGTATTTCATTATACTTTGGCCATGTCAAGGTTTAGATGGGGTTCAGCTGTATTGTGTGGTTTCTTTGCTGACAGTGACTGTAAATGAGTCTTTTCATCTCATGCCAAGCTCTGCCTGGGCTTAGTGACATATTTCTGGCTGGGGTCTGCTAATCACGGACTTCAAACAGAGTCAGCAGTCTTGAACTGTGTCTGAAGGGAATCCAGTGTATTTCGTAACGAGGTTATTCTAAACTCCCTTACATTTGATAGTCTACTTTTAGCTGCTTTGGTTTTCAGCACAAATCAAAAGATTGCTCTGAGACTACTGAGCACCTAATGAGATTGAAGGTGGTTCAGATACTTGCTGTTCAGGCGGGCTCAGCCGTGCAGCCCACCGGGTGCTGTACTCTGGCTCTGTTCGTTAGGATTTACAGCGCGCCAAGGAAACCAGCCTTTACCGACTGAAGCAGTGTTACACTGCTTTATTTTATGGGTGGATGAGAGTATTTCAGATAGTTTGGTGACTTGCTGGGCAAGTCCACGTAACCTTCTCTCTCTGAGAGCAGACAGCAGGAGGTGTTTTCATGGGTGAACTCAAGATCTTTCTCGCGTGGAGTCTGTGGCAGGGATGCCTTCTGCATCAGTGCTGGATTCCTCATTGCTTTGCACTTGTGACGGTTTTCTGTAGTTCAGCGTGTAAGACTAGACGGTCTGTCTGGTCCAGAAGGCATAGACTGGAGCAGTGTGCGTGCTTGGAAAGGGGAGACGACATTAAGGGAGTCTTGATTTGCAATTGCAAATGTGTTGGTGGCTGTGTACCAGAATTCCCAGGGCTTGCCCGTGCTTCTCGTTCCTTATGGTCCTTTTTAACTTGCATCAACTTTCTCCAAACTCCTGACACTTCTCCTAGAAGGCTCTGGCATCCTCCTGCAGCCCCAGATCTGCTCTGGCTGATTCTTGGCTCTCCGGTGCACTCACCCAGCCCTTGTGGTTCTCGTTAGCTTCTGCAGACATCCTTGCCTCCTCCCTGGTGCTCTGCCAGACCTCTGCGTGCTCCTTTCTGTATCCTCCCGGCTCCGTCCTTTTTGTACCACTGGCTGAAATTAAAGCACTTAAAGGCTCTAGAGATTTGCCAGGCTTTCGTGATGGTTTCCAGCTCAAGTTGAGTTTTATTTTTCTTCAAATATATGATCCACATAGGAGAAGCTACATTTCAGCGGTTAGGTTGGTGTTTTTCAAGCGTCAGTGAATTTGATATACATTTCAGGCCAACGTAACAGAACTGTGCACCGACCGAGCGAGGCTGCCTTTGTGTGTCACTTACGGACTTGGTTGACTCTTACCTTTCCCCTGGGTTGTAACACTGTAAACCTATGGCAGCGAGTGGGACTTCAGGTGACAGCACATTGCATAGCAATAATTTATCTGACAAAACTTTTCAAAGTTTGGAAAGTGATTAGAAACAATTGTTTCTACTAACATAACTAAACATGGCTTAGAGCATCAAAGGCGAATCACATTTTAGACTCCTGGGAAATGTATCAGAGTTTGACGCTATGTGTGGCTTTTACAATCAAAATGTTCAGAATAATAATCTGAATTTATAATGGAAAACCCTGCTCAGATTCTGGGTTGACAACTGACTGACAGCTGTGTGTCCTCCAGGTGCTGCAGAATCCAATATACTTGTATTTTCTCTAACATTTGGTATACCAGCTTATCCCAATATGTTCCACAGAGATAAACAATAAAGTTACAGAGTTAAATAAATGACTTTAGAGATAAGAACTTTAGTAAAGGACGAAAGATTTGCTTAGCAATGACATTTAACAGTAGATGGAGATATGCATTTACTTATTCATTTTCCAACAGAAAACAGGTTAGAAATGGCAGTAATACAAAGGAGAGTATCTCTGAAGAGTGACAGATTAGGGCAGTAAAGACAGTTGTTTCTCATGACCAATCTTAATGCAAGTCAGTAATAAATCTCACCAATTCCAGTGAGAGCAGAGTGAGGCCAGTGTCAGAACTGTTGGGAAATTTCATCTGAAGTATTCAAAAGACAGAGACCTGAACCAAAATAAAATGAAATAAAAAAAAATATTATTAAAAAAAAAAGGCAAAAGGAAGGTGAAAGTGTGTCTGAAGGAAATACAGAGAAGTCACTTTTGGGTGGCAAAATACAAACGCACTGAGTTCAAATGAGATTAAAGTTAATAGTGGTCAAACTAATACCTTTGATACAGAGAAAGAAAAGTACAGTATGTTTATAAAAAGCTTATGCTTTCATGTCCTGATCCAGTAATACAATTTGAACCTTCTAGTAATAAACAGCATTCTTCATCCTGGAATGTACCTGAATTATAGAATATAGAAAATATATCCCAGAAGAGTCAGTGCACTCACTTTGCACATGTAAAAGTTTATCTTGGAATGGATCCAAAAGTAATGTTTTTTCCCGGTTAACATAATTTATTTTACATTGTTACATATATTGACACATTTTAAGGCTCACAGTTTAGCTGTGATACTGAGAGGAGTGACATGATTGTTTTCTAATTCCATTCCCATTTTAAGTTAGAGTAAGAGGAAATCCAGTTAGATACTGTCATATCAGCAAAAGTTGTATCCCACAGCTGCCTCTGATATAAACCTGTCAGCTCTTGTTGGAAGAACTGGGTTTATTTCGTTACTCAATTATTTTGAAGATCTGACCAGTTAAGTGCAAGCTGTTTGATACTCATTCTCTCCTAAATCCAGGAAACCAGTTAAGTGTTGCTTTTTTTTTTTTCCACAAATGTGCTTCCAACCCTTTGAAAGTATTATTTGACAAGGACATATGCATCGCTATAACTTTATCATTGCTTTCAATTGAACTGACAGGAGAAACAATAATCTCATGAAGGAGCTTCAGTACAAGGGCAGATGTAAACGTCTGAATCTAAGGAGCCCAAGAGATCTTATTTTATAGTGTAACCAGACTGTAGTAGCAGTAGGAGTAATAATAATAAAAAAACTTAATAGTATAATGCAGCGTTAGCAGCCAGGCAGTTAGATAGTAGCCCGCAACTTAATGCTTTCGAACTTGAGAAGCAGCCTTCGTTAATGTAAGTGCCTTTCTTCAGCATGCACGTTTTATTTCAAATTGGAAGTATTTCCACTTAATTTCTTGGATTCCGCGTTCAGAAGTTATTTACTCGTATGCAGCACCAGCGGCAAGACTTGTGCAGTGTCTTAACATCTTCTAACCCAGCAAGATAGGAATCATACTTCTGAACCTTGTGATGTAACATTAATACTCTTGTGATGGGAATAGTTCATACAACAAGCACGGTTAACCACTGCTCTTGCTTCCTTTTTCCAAAAACCAACGCTGATGTTCAGCAACATCACAGTATTCTATTATATTCATCTTAGTCAATGTATTCTTCATTTTATTATTGCCTGTATTCTTTAATTGAGTTAATTTCCTGAGGAAGACCATCACACCACCAGCCTCCACCAAATTTCCTACTCGCGGACGTTCTCACTTGAATTGCAGTTCTGCTATTTCACTGTTTGTTTTGTAGGCAGGAAAGGAAAAAAAAAAAAAGCCTCAAAAAAGCTGAGTGCCAGTCGTGCTGGCAGCTTTTATTTATGTTTTGTACTGAGCCATCCTGAATGACGAAGTATATCTGGGACAGGGCTGTGGGTGATGCTCTAAGCGTTGTAGTTGGAAAGGTGCCAGAGTTGCATTGCTACCAATTTTTTACCGTTGGCCTCCTGGAAGGAAGGGTTCAAAGTCTCGTTTTATTCCCTTCTTCACCAGTGTCAGTTTTATACTAAATTAATGTGAGATCTTTACCAGAGATGGAGCTGACAGGATGACTTGTTGATCCTACAATTCCTTGACGTGGCAGGAGCAGAGGAACAAATCCCACAAAACCCAGAAGCCGGCTTCTCTTTGGATTTGAGCTGTGAGGAGTCAGGAGCATCCTTTGAGATATCCCTTGCTTTCGGCGGAGGCTGGCGTGGTGGGGTTGCGTTAAGCCATGCTGTCCTGAGGCTCAGTAGAAAACAGTGAGCGCGATCCTGAGGATATGGCAAAATGCAGCAGCTGTTGCCTACTCAGCTGGATGGGGACTAATGTCCAAGGCCGTAATTAGAAGATATACCTGCTAATGAATTGGTGTAATCCCCTGCTGTGTTCAGAGTCTGCTGTGGGATCTTTTTTCCTGCACTTACAGAGGAGGTTGACTTAGTTAAAAATGTAGCAATAACAACGTGTTGTCCCTTGCCTGTTTCACAGCCTTTCATCTGATTCTGCCAGTAGAGCTCCTCTGTGTTAGTTGAGTGTGTTTATCCAAGTTTGGTTATAGGAAAAGAGGGAAGTTATGCGATTATATATGAACATGTTACATATATCTGAGTGTGTCATAAATGTCTGCATGGGTGCACACACATACAGAGTTTTGATTTCTTAATGGTCATTCTAGCAGTAAAAATTAAAAAAAAAAAGTAATATTTAAGCAAGGAGATACAATTTCAATTATTTTTAAGTCACCAGACTCTTTAAATATTTAATCTTTTCTATGCCCAACTAATTTCTTCAGTTGCAGTTAGGTAGCTTGTAATTAATTTTTGATGAGACAAACCAATACTAATTTGAATATCTATTACACTGTAAAACTTGCTTGCAGATATCTTTCAGCTTCTGGATACTTCTGTTTGCCCTCTCTAAAGTTGCAGTTGCTCACCAATACTGTCATATCCAGCCACAAGGCCCAAGCTGCACCTTCGGCTGTATGGCACTGGAATACAAGGCTGACCGTGCTGGGTCAGGTGAGGGTCCAGCCGGCTCCTGTCCTCACCCTGACGGTGATCAATAGCTGATGCCTAAAGAAAAGGATGAGAACAGGGCCAAGGTCCAGCAAGGCTTCCTGCGAGAGTCTCCCGGCCTTCATTGATCTGTGGTCTGGGAACATCTCGAGATGGAAATGGTGTCTTCAAATGGAATATTTGGTCTGATTTGTTACATCTAAAGTGTATAGTTATTTTCTATAATTCATGCTTTCTATCAGTAAAGGACTGAGACTCCTCCAAGGGAAATACTCTCTTTTTACAGGAAAAATGTCTTGTCTGCCTTTTCTGATTAATGAGAACATCTGTATGCC
This sequence comes from Ibidorhyncha struthersii, assembly GCA_013398815.1. Classification (NCBI taxonomy): domain Eukaryota; kingdom Metazoa; phylum Chordata; class Aves; order Charadriiformes; family Charadriidae; genus Ibidorhyncha; species Ibidorhyncha struthersii. The sequence goes on along the minus strand of VZSZ01000456.1, from coordinate 1,155,060 downwards.
TGCTTTTGTGACTTGGAGACTGATCTGATACCACTTAACTATGTTAATTTAGGAACGCACCTGAATATTTAATCCAGGGCTCCAGAAAGTGAATGTAAAAATGTGATGTGGTGGGATAATGAAAGTAATTCATAGTTTGTCTGCCGTTACTTCCGCATGTCTGATCAGAGGAGGATGCGGGGAGCACAAAATTTTAGAATCAAAACTAACTGACATTGTGGGATTTCCAGTACATGGGGCGTTTCTGTAAGTTCAGACCTGGTTTTGTTTCAGACAGGAGCAGTGCCAGCTCCTACAGCAGCTGCAGACTGAAATGAATGTGTGTTTATCAGGGATGCTGGTGTCTGTGTCACTTGGCAGCCGTGGGACAGTCCTGGGGCTCTGGGCTTGGGCAGTGGCTCCAGCAGCCCACCGGCAGCCCGGGCCCTTCCAGCCCTTGGGGTGGCTGCTCACTAGAGCTGCCCCAAGGTGAGGAGGTCCAAGCAGCATCTCAGGAGCTGCGTGATGGGCTCTCCAGGTTCCTCGACTGTGAGAGGGAGACCAGTTGCCTGCTAGGACACTGACCACGTCAGTAGTGGCATACTGAATGTGAAGGGGTTCTTCTGCAAAATTGTGCAGGTTTGGGTAACAGGACTTGGATACTCGTTTGTTTTTTTTTTTTCCTTCTTTTTTTTTTTTTTCCTTTTTTTCCCTGGAAGGTTCTGAGCCAACATGAATGAGGCTTTCCTTGCATTATTTTTTTTTGTAGCCTTTTACTTTACTATATGGCTGACTAGGAATGGTCCCTGGTCTGCCTCCGTCCCTCTGCGTTTGGGTGATGTGCACCATCAGAGGGTGGAGGAAGCACATTGCATTCAGGCTGGAGCACCTGCCCCTTGCTGCTGGGGGAGTCCTGCCCACAGGGCGGGGGGAGGGATGTCTGCAACAAGTGCTCGTATCGGAGAGATGGGAACGGTGCACAGTCATTGCATTTTTTGTCACGACCAAAGTTGTTTCCCCCCACGTCCTTGCCCACGCCTCCTGTGATTTCCCATCCCTCCCACATTACCGGAGGCTGGTGGTACTCCACACTTCGAGTTTGGATCCGGCAACTGCTTGGCAGCAACATTTTCCAGCTCGCTGCTGCTGTGCTCCCATTCCCATAATGGCAGTGGTTAGGAGTGAGGGAAGCTTTTTCTTTTTTTTCGTTTGGTCTTTGCCAGAAGCTGGAAGTGCACGCTTCTCCTGTACCGTAAGTTACAATCCACCCAGCAGCGCAGGAATTCAGACAGTGCAGAAACTCTCTGCGCATGCATAGCAGCATATTAAGGCAACATGTCAGCTTCTTAACCAAAGAGTTTTGCTTCCGATGAGCATTGGCAAGCTGTACTAAATAGGAGCTTTCAAAAACGCAGCTTTTCCAGCCTGAGACCAGGCTCTTCACTCAGCTTGCAGTGATGATCTCGTCCTGTTACTGTTGCTTCTACTTCTCAACTCAGCTGATGCTATAGTTAATGCACAAAAATGTAGCACTGATTTTCTTCGTGACTATTTTGCATTACAGTTTACTAGAAAAAATGAAAAAGTAATTGTAACTGTGGTCTCCAGAGATAGAAATCCCTTAAAAGCAGTAGAATTAGGTCTTGCTGCTACCTGCAGATCAAACTACTGCAGCATCAGCCATTTCTATAGCCATAAGTCATTCAGCAGCCATTTCAGTCTGGCAGTCTGATTTTTCATGGTTAGCCTGGAAGAGGACAGCAGCTGTGAAGGAACTGAACTTTTGTCCTTCACATCTGAGTTCAAGAGAGGCAGAAGGTCTGAAAAAGTGTACCAAGAAATGCAGGGCTGCGCTCTGCCATCCTGACTTCTGCTGTGGGTGTCTCACAAGCTGTTCCACTTGTAGAGCCTTTAGATATGGTACGTAACGTAAACCATTTATACAAGGTCCAGCGAAGTAATTAGTGCTAAATAAAGTGAATATATTTGGTTGCTCTGATCTGTGGGACCATGCTTGCTATGCGGACTTCCGGCAAAATTTTTTTAGATACATATAAAAACAGCAGCGTGATGCTAACTTTTCAGTATGGACAGTTTTACATGTTGATTACTGAAATCTTCCTTCTTTCGAGCCCAAAAGCTAATAGCTGTAACCTGTTCATGGGTTCGGGATTTTTTTGCGCAGATGTAATGGGATTTTGTGGTATTTCGAGCTGCCACGGGCTTTCTCCTGTGTAGGAGACCTCTAAGGAATAAATATGTGCATTTTTTTTCTTTGCTCTTCTTGCATTTCTAGGCAAAGTTAGAGTATGTTCACAGCTGCTGAGTTAATGTTAGAAAAAGTGTCTCTGAGCTGGTTTAAGTACATAAACCACCTAGTGTTTACGTATCCAACCTAGGGAGGTCGAATCCTGCTCTTTGCTGGGTCCTCACCTGCTTAGTGCGGCTCTGCCTGGTCTCTCTTCACAGGCTGTGTTGTCTGCGTGGGGGAAGGATGGTCCTTTGAGGGTTTTCCCATATGCCATATGATGTATGCAGTGGCAGTGATGAACGTTTGAACTTCTCGGTGCTTCTCCTAGGGTGTATTATTGCTGGCAGCATTGCTGCCAGGCAGTTGTTTCCATCCCTGTCTTCTCAGCTGGGGGTCCGCAGTGAGGCCCCCATGTCCCTGTTCAGTGCCAGGGGCTGACCTCTCAGAAACACCCAGCACGTCCAGCAGTGATAGTGAGCTAAAACCGTGGTGGTTCTGAGCTCCCACCCTCCCAGAAAACCTCGGGCCATTTACCTGTCTCTGGCAATTGGTTTGGAGACTGAACTTTTGGGATCCCGTTGTTGAGTGCTGAGCTGACAGTCACTGCTTCCCATCAGCTGTAAGGTCCTGATGTGATTGCCTGTCTACAGCTTTGAATTCCCTGAATGGGAGTCATTTTAACAGTGCAAAGTATTAAGACTGAGGCTATGTCTCTGTTTTTAATATGAAAGTCCTGTTATTCTACAGAAATGCCATAATGAATTAAAATATTCCCTATGGAGAAGTGTATTACTTACTTATTACGGTACCAGACTGGAATAAGAAGTAGCCGGGCTGGCATTCATTTCCTGATGAAGGGACACTCTTAAAGTACTGTAAAGCAAGTATAGCTTTGCACCACAGTTCTTGAATTCAAAGATTGCCCTCTGAAGGTGCCACACATGATGGATTGTCACAGGCTCTTTGTCCTGCCTTGACATTTCATTCCTATCTGTTGTTTTCTTATGTTCTGCTCTGAATCTGCCAAACAACTGACCCCAGAATTTAATGCCACACCTTCTTCTCTTCCCTTTCTCTGAACAGCATCTTTTGCAGCTGAGGCTCTGAAATACTGGAGGACACTGTATCTTCCTCAGGGACACGGATAAGGGGGAGCTGGAGCCTCTGGGGAGCTCAGAAAGGAATTGCAGCTGGTGGTCGCCTGAGGAACTTACCTTCACACCAATGTTGCTCTGAAACGAGTTGTGTCCAACATTCAGGTTTGGTAAGGTATGTAATTTTTCCGCTGCTCTTGTCTATTTGCTCTTTTCTGAATGTCTGTGTATGGGGAAAACAGAAAATTAGCAGCCTTTGTATTTATTGCCGTATATGTGCCATGCTCCTATTGACTCTGTAAAGAACCTTTGCTCTCCTTGAATTTGGAGAGTGTTCATCAAGAGTGAAGTGTTTTTAAAGTTTTGGGCTCGAGGGGGTGCGTGTTTATGTCAAGTGCTTTATTGAACAAAATGCTTGCCGATGGTTGTGTTTTGCTGTTGGTGATGTACTCTTGGTGATAGGCAGCCACATTTTGCAAGTCCCACTTGTTGTGTTTCACCAATGTCTGAAGTTCAGAGGGTCAAAAAAACAAAAGGCACAAAAGTACCCAATTTGTAATACAGCCCTGTGCTTTCCTTTGTGCTTCGTATATTCTCGTTGTTTGCCAAGGATGGAAATAATACCAATTTCTTGCATAATCCTACGTTCCCCCTTTGTTGTGTAGCACTTAATGTGTTTGCATGTGTGGAGGTTCTTGTATCCACACAAACATTGCCTGGGGTATGCTGGAACTCTAGCAAGGCGATACGCAACTGTCTTTTAACAAGAAATTGAGGGCCAGGACTTAAGGAGTGCATTGTGGACAAAACTTGTGCTATAGATGCATTTAGGGTAATATAGCCTTTGATCCTACAGCTTCTTTTATCTAGGCCAAGTTATTTCTGTGAAGGCAAAGTTTGCTGATAAAAAAAACCAAACCTAAATTTAAAGGATTGGTTCCCAGATCTCAGTAGAATGATATCAGATGATGCTATCCTTTTCCATTTAACACATGGGTATTGACTTCTCTTACACGACTGAACCAGCAGTGTAGTCTTGTTGAGAAAAGTACAGCAGCAATATAACACCTGCACTTGGTGTTAGTGGAGGGGGGGAGGGGAAATAAGAAAAAAAATTAGTTCAAGACTTTCTTAAAAGAAAGCATGAGACATCCAGATGAGTGTGCATTCATTCTCCTGCTTTTGATCTGGTTGCACCAGTAGCGTTACCACTGGAAACCGTACGCTCAAACTCTCACGCTTCGGCAGAGCTCTGCTGGTCTGGAGACCGCCTGTCTCCAGCGGTTGCAGAGAAGGTTGGTGGCGATGGCTTAAATTAGGTGCTTATCTTCTACATGTTGAGGGTCAGGAAAGGTCTGTTCCAACCGCAGCATGTGCTGTTAATTTGTACAGGTGTTTCAAGAAAACAGCACTGTTGCCAGGGAGGAGAGGTTCCCATCATTAAAACCGCGGCAGCGCTTGCTCCGTTTATCTGTCTGCTCCGGTGGCACCTGTGTTCTAGAAGAGGAGGTTGTTAAACACTGCTCATGCTTTTGTTATCATCTTCACTTTTGTTTATTTCCAGGCTGCTGCTCTTGTGATTATAATACCTAAAGGGGAAAGCTGTAGGAGAGGCATTTCATTATCATGAGGGCTTCTTGACTCTTGCGGGGAAATATTTTGCACTATTATAATGTAGAAATCACAGCAATTCGTTTATTCCCTGTTTCTGTGTGAGATTTGTAGGTGAAAGCGTGTAAATTGTCCTTGCGATGAGCCTGTGTGTTTTGCTGGGCGGTCAGGGTGCCCCAGGGTGTGCGAGGATCCGCGCCAGAGCAGTTGGTCGCTGGTGTGACTGTGGTGCCGACCCTGCCTTGGACAGGGCGGTGGTCAGACCAGCTCCCCACATCCTTCCCGCCTGCGTCGGTCTGACCCTTGCTCTCTCGGTTCACGTCTCAGGCTGAAGTATGAGTGTCGCTTCGGTGCAGAGGTTGTGCAGGACTTTGCAGAACCTCACAGTTTCAGAGGACAAAGAGCATTTTTCATATGCAAAACTATTATTTAGGCATTAAACTCAAGGTTGGACTTTTGTGATAATTTTTACGTTTGACTTTGTGACCATCAGAGCTAAAAACTTGGTTCTTATTTAAGGAAAGCTCACATTTTTATGGAAACTTGATGCTTAAGAACACTGTAGATTGAGAAGCTTGTGCCGGTTTAAAGAGTTGGCAACACTGCTGCTGTTCATTCAAGTAGCTCAGACCCTTTTTTATCCTTTCACTTTATCTTGGGTGCTCATGCAAACTTACCAAAATAACTGACTACCATCAACCTTATCTGTTCCCATGACACCCTTGTAAGACAGAAGTACTACTCATCCCCATTTTATAGATGGTGAATAAGGAACGGAGTCACTTCAAGGTCGCTTTTAAGCATTAAACATCTGACTCTGATCTGCATGCAGTCAAAGTGCAAAAGGTGCATCAGGTCCCTACAGCTGGAGGCACGAAGGTAGCCTTGGCTGAGCAGCTGAGTCTATAGGGCAAAGCACCAGACTTGGATGTGGATCCCATTTGCGGACACTGCTCTGATCAAAGCCAGTTTCTTCCATGTGTCCTGCTCTCCCAAGTAGAGGGGGTTTTAATTAAGTGATTACAGTAACACCAAATGACATCAGGACCCACGTTTGCTCCGTATCTCTGCTGGAAATGGCAACATGTGTCCAAACAATGTGAGCTGAACCCATTCACCTTTGCAGCAAAATGTTGTTTGCTCGTGTGAGACAAGCAGATTCCCTTTTAGCAGCATTTACGCAATTGTGGTGGTGGCAATCTTATTGTGTAAGGAATTATTTTAAATGGATCTGTAGATAACATGCAGAGTAATATTTTTTTCTTAAATTGCTCATTTTTTAGATTAGTAGAATCCAGTTAGTAAAATGCTCTGTTCTGCTGAAAAGGCACATTTAATAAATATGTAAGAGAAAAATTTTAAGTAGCCATTAAACATAGTTAATAAATTTTATCTTGCAAGTCAAATTGGAAAAAAAACCCTGTTCATTTAATGTGTTTTATGGATCTCGTAGCAATTAATTGTCTTCATTACATGGACATAAATCCTCGATGTAATTCACCTTTTTCAGATGAGTTGCTTTGGAACTTTTCCCTTTGCTTTGTTTAGGCTGTAATATTATTTCAGCTTTGCAGAGCAGTGGGCAGGTGTCCTTTTCTCACTCCCTGTATTATGTGGTCTGATAAAGAGTTATTTCTCTCTTCAAATCTGTCTTGCTCCCTATGTGATTTCATCTATGAAATCAGAAACAGACACTGATTTTATGTGCCCCTAGGTCTGGATGTCAAAGTAAGACCTTAATGCAACTTTACGATGGTTGGATTGGCTGTGGGTGTCAGTAAAGTTGTGCTCCTACATCATTGAAGGAAAAGTCCTGTTGGAGCATCATGGGATGGATGCTTGAATTCCCAAAGTTAAATTCAAAGCTTTAATTTGAGTAAAGTCTTTATTCTTGTTGACTGAATTTTGCACACCAAACAGGAAAACAGGACAGCATGTAGGATCACTTTCTACATATGTTTTTATCACTGCGCATGCTGAGCTTGTTTGTATGAGTAATACTTATGCAAATATTTTCTAGTGTTTCTCTGAACTATTTTGCCAGGGTGAGGAAAGAAAATGGCTATTATGTTTGTGTGTTTTGTTGCAAGATCAGCAGACTGGCTGTTAACGTATCAATTCCCTTGATGACACCACTTCTGCAACCCTATTCACTCAACTTCTCCTGACAGGGCTTTTATTGAATCCATCAGCCTGACACATATCAAAGCACAATTTCTGATAACAAATATCTTGATATAAAATGAATTAAAAAGCTGATATCAGCAGCAGAACTGAGTTGAATTTCTGAAAGAAAATAAGGAACTCCAGAACTAACATGAGTTTCTTAAGATATCAATCACAGAACAGTAATATAATAGTCCTTTACCTGTACTCTCGAAGTACTGAGAAGTCAGTGGGTCTGCCCAAAGTCATACACATGGGCTTGTTCCTGGGCTGTCAGCCTGTGGCTCTGCCTTCTGGACTCAGATGTTTGTAGTATTGCTTCAGACAGCATGATGAAATAGTGGTTCATTTTCTCCTGGAGACCTTTCTCCTGTGAGGACCAGCGACCTCCTTGTAATTACTTTACATTCTGGTCTTTGAGAAATTTGGAGACCGAGGAGTGGAAAATGCTAACCGAGGTCTGAATGGAGTACAGCTTCTTTCTCTCAGGAGACTCAATGGTTTGGAGCCCCTTGTCCTCTGCAGAGCTGCTTGCTTGGCAGCCCATGGGCCACGTCTTGGGCAGAGTCCAACAGGGGTGGAAAAGGGCATGTTTTTCTTTGGGCTGCAGGTGTTTTGAAATTACCTGGCTCAAAACCTTCTTCCAACAACATGTTTCCATATCTGCTTGCAGCCGTCTCCTATCTGTCTTGCTCTCCCCATCCTGCTTTTCTGCCCTCTTCGTTTTTGCTTCTCTTGGATGACAAGCAGCTCCAGGCAGGGCTGCCTTTGCACTGCTGCTGCTCTCACTGCGCCCAGGCTCACTTACCTCTTCTTTTTGGCTAGCACATGCTCTAGAGTATTAGCTAATAATGATCATGCTTCTTGCTCTGTGTGGCATGTCTGCTCTTTGGAGAAGTATCCACTGGCAGCTTGCAGCCTAGCAGAGAGGAAGAGGAGGGCGGCCAACAGTTGATGTGGAAAATTAATTACGAACTACCATCCTCCTGCCACATAGTTAAGGCAGTTCTGCTTTCCAAGCTTTACATCGAGCCTCCCAGGAAAAAGGAGAATGCTGCATTTCCTTCTTCGAATAGTGGGAATGTTGCCAGAACAAAGCTTACTGGAGAATGTCACACGTGGGACTGATCGCTCAGGATGCTCTAGAGCCTTTGCTGCTCTGCCTGCAGCTGTGGCACCACCCACATAGTCACTTCTACCTTGCATTGGACAAATGTTGGCTTAATTGCGCATCCTAGTTGATGAAGGGCTGCGTGTGTGATGGGGAAGTCACCCGTGTCCCGCATGCGGTCAAGGGGCAACATTTTGGTTCTTTATAGTGGTGACTTGGTAATGTTCAGGTTCAGATGAGCTACAGCTTGTTACATTTCCATCCTTCAGGATGACATATTTATCTCATAATGAACCACAAAAACTCGCCTGTGATTTAGAGGGGAGAGAGTTTGACGGGCACCGTGTAGCTCTGGGAATGTAATTACCTAAAGGAGCAGTCCTGTCCCCGAACAACCTCTGTCTTAAGGATCACAGAAATAATTGCTGGACGCCCTGGCACTGTGTGTGCTTCAGGAGCCATTCTGGTCTCACAATTACATGGGGGTCCTACTAGCTGGAGTTGAGCTCTGCAGAGCCAGTGCAGCACAATTTAAGTGCCAAAGATGCCCTTCCTCAGATAATGGTATGAGGTTCAACAAGGCCAAGTGCCGGGTCCTGCACTTGGGTCACAACAACCCCATGCAGTGCTACAGGCTTGGGGTGGAGTGGCTTGAAAGCTGCCCAGCAGAGAAGGACCTGGGAGTGTTGGTCGACAGCTGGCTGAATATGAGCCGACAGTGTGCCCAGGTGGCCAAGAAAGCCAACGGCATCCTGGCCTGTATCGGGAATAGTGTGGTGAGCAGGACTCGGGAAGTGATCATCCCCCTGTACTCGGCACTGGTGAGACCCCACCTCGAGTACTGTGTTCAGTTTTGGGCCCCTCACTACAAGAAAGACATTGAGGTGCTGGAGCGTGTCCAGAGAAGGGCAACGGAGCTGGTGAGGGGTCTGGGGGACAAGTGTGATGAGGAACAGCTGAGGGAACTGGGGCTGTTTAGCCTGGAGAAGAGGAGGCTGAGGGGAGACCTTATCACTCTCTACAACTACCTGAAAGGAGGGGGTAGAGAGATGGGGACTGACCTCCCTAGTGACAAGTGAGAGGACGAGAGGGAATGGGTTCAAGTTAAGCCAGGCGAGGTTTAGGTTGGATATTAGGGGAAAAATCTTTTCACTGAAAGGGTTACCCAGCATTGGAATAGGCTGCCCAGGGAGGTGGTGGATTCACCATCCCTAGAAGTGTTTAAAAAAAGGGTAGAGGTGGTACTTGGGGATATGGTTTAGAAGTGGTTTTGTCAGGTTAGGTTAATGGTTGGACCTGATGACCTTAAAGGTCCCTTCCAACCTCAACAATTCTATGATTCTATAGCTCTGTGGGATGCATGGCAGAGCCTGGTAGAGTTAGGGGTTTGGAAAGCCCTGACAACTTCTGTAAGTGACTGGGGCTGAGCTAAAGAAATGTGCATTTGGTGTAAGTTTCCTTATTGAAGTCTAAAGAATACTGAAGTGTGTAATGGAAACAGCCTTGCAAAGCCACAACGGTGGTGCAAAGTGTTACGGAGATACTTTGCTGTGTTAACAGTGTCTCTTTAGACCAGAAGAATCCTTTAGGCTGTTCAAGTTTTTGGTTAAGGTACCAGAATTCTCCACTTTGCACATTTTTATTATGAAATTTATTGTCACGGTTGCTGACAAATTTGACAGTTAACTGAGGAGTGATGCTCTAAGAAATACGTAGGATTTTGTAAAGGGCCACATTGCTGCCTGCTGGAAGTCACTGACTCAAATCATGATGGTGTGGCTTCTAGTTTTCTCTTCCTGAGCTCTACCTCCTGATGGACACAAACCTCTCTGTAGTGCTGTTGTGTGGATTATCTTTTTTTGCAGCCAGGAGACTGTATTTGGAAGCACAAACCTGCTGTACAAGTTCTTTAGATGTGGTGCAAATAATTATGAATATGTTTAATGAAGGGAAGCTGAAATATAGTGAAAACATTTGGAAATATGAGAGAATGCGTGCAGCCAAGCGTTAGCTGTGAATGGAGAGTTCTTGTTGGCATCGTTTAATGGGAGCTTTCCGGCTTGTAGTTGCTGCAGTGAATATGTAGAAACCAGCAAAAACTAGAAAGACAGGGTAGCTGTAGGTGAATGGGTGGAGAAACGGCTGCCTTTCACCTCTGGGAGAAAAGGGACAGTGAAGTGAGCCACGTTTCTGTTAATGGGCTACTGCCCCCATCAGTCTTTGCCTCCCAGTTACTGGGAAGGGGCCAGCGGAGACCCAGCTGGCACTGGCACCCTCTAAGCCAGGTAATGTCTTGTTCCTTCACCACAGCAAATGCTGTCTGTTGTTTTCTCCTGACTACTCAGTTGATTACAGGGAGATTTTTTTTTTTTAATTTTTTTTTTCCTCTACTAGGTGGAATAAGTAGCTCCATTTATATCTCACCAGACAAGCTTGGTGCCTTTTGACATTAGTGGCCATGTGCCTTTTCCCCAACCTCAGGAACTGGCCCGTGATCTTTTTTGGAGACTCCCCTCTTCCTTTCTTCCTAATGCTGTTGTGCTTTCTAGTCTTAATGTCGTGTGAGAAGGTACTTTTTAGTTTTGCATCAGGTGTCCTATAAAGACTTGGGCTGGGAGACCAACAAGTTGATGTGTGCTTAAGCTGTGTTGTGATGATGCCATAATCCGTGCAGATGGAGAAGCTGAGACACAAAACATTCCGAGTAAAGACTGTAAAAGGCAACATGAGGCTTAGGAGCACGCCATTACCCTGGCAGACCTCATGCCTCTGTCAGGTACTGGAGGCTCTCAGCTTCTCTCCTTCCACCCAGCAATATTCTGGAAGGTCTGCACCAGCATGCTGGGATAGAGAAAATATAAATAAAATATAGAGACTTCAGGAAGATTTTACAGACCCCTTTGTGTTTTATTCATGAAATTGGGTGGGAAAAGTGGTGCTGACTGCCACTGGAGCTGAGGGGACCTTCACAAGTGTTACTGAGTTTGTGGCTGAAGTAGGGAGGTTGTAAGTCCTTCTCTGCACTGTTGTGCTGTCCCAGGGGTGCTACCAAAACACAGAGGACCACCATGCTGTGCCTGTGCTTGCTTGCATCCCATTCTTTGATGGCTTCTCTCCTGGCATTTTGACTGTCTCTTGGTCTCTCTCCTGATGTGGCCCACTGCCCTGTGACTGATGACCACCACTGCAGAGGAAGCTCACTGGGCTGCTCTCCAGCTCCGCAACTCCCAGTGGCTGTGGTGGGACCTACCCTGAATTAAGTGGTGGGACAGCCCAAGTGGTGGATGCTCAGTTGCATAGTCTGGTATACTCGAAACTGGTGCCACCGTTTGGGATGAGTCCATATGAAAGGTGGCAGCAGGTGTGGGCTGGGTGTGCTGAGTAGAGTCGCTTTGCCTTTGGCAAGCGCCATGCGTTTGCTGGGTTGGAGAGCAAGCGTGCTGTGCACTGGGCTGGAGCTCCTCTCCTATGAGGACAGGCTGAGAGGGCTGGGGTTGTTCACCCTGGAGAAGAGAAGGCTCTGGGAAGACCTTCTAGCGGCCTTCCAGTAACTAAAGGGGGCCTACAGGAGAGGTGGGGAAGGACTTATTACAAGGTCATGTAGTGATAGGATGAGGGGGAATGGCTTCAAACTGGAAGAAGGTAGATTTAGATTAGATATTAGGAAGAAATTTTTCACTTTGAGGGTGGTGAGACACTGGAAAAAATTGCTCAGAGGAGCTGTGGAAGCTCCATCCCTGGAGGTGTTTAAGGCCAGGTTGGATGGGGCTTTGAGCAACCTGGTCTAGTGGGAGGTGTCTGTGCACATGGCAGGGGGGTTGGAACTGGTTGATCTTTAAGGTCCCTTCCAACCTAAACCATTCTGTGATTCTTGAGAAGGGGGACCAATTGTGTGGGTATTGCTGGGAATAAGGAAGCTCCTTAGCCTCCACATTGGTATGACAAGGAGTGATGGCTTTAAACTAAAAGAGGGCAAATTTAGACTAGATATAAGGAAGAAATTTTTTATGATGAGGGTGGTGAAATGCTGGCCCACGTTGCCCAGTGAGGCGGTAGATGCCTCATCCCTGGAAACGTTCCAGGTCAGATTGGATGGGGCTCTGAACAACCTGATGTAGTTGAAGATGTCCCTGCTCATTGCAGAGGAGGTTGGACTAGATGACATTTGAATGCCCCTTCCAACCCAAACTAATCTCTGATTCTGTGATCTGTGTTCATGTGTGACCCCACATGGTCATACTGTACCACTGTTCCCTCTTCCATGAAGGCCGTAGGCTACTGTTGGCTGTGCTGGAGCTGATCAGGGAGGATGGCCAGGGTGCTGGGAGGACATTTAGCCATACACGCACTGCAGTTTGCGCAGACTAATGTCTCTCCTCCTTTTAGGACCACTGAAAGTTTTCCCTGCAATGCTCTTAAAAGAAAAGGCGGTGCAACAACAGCAAAACAAGTCTTTCTCATTAGGAAGGCTTGTAGGCACCTCTCCTTGGCTCGGGAGCAAGGGGAAGGGAGGTGGACAGCCCTGCACTCTGCTCGCTTTCTGTCTGGGAGGAATTTCTAGTTGTTAATGATTAATTCAAACGTTTCTTGTCAGGAGTACAGTGTGCACAGAGTGATAAATCTGCGGTGGGTTAGAGGTTGAGGTTGCTCAGTGGTGACAATTAGTTTGAGCCACAGGCTTTGCTTTCATTGGCATTTTCACAGCATTAACCCAGACCTTGTCAATTAAAATCCAGACACATTTTGATGAGGGACATCTTCTTCTAATGATAATTGTAATAATATCACTTTTATTCATTTAAAACCTGTCAGGCAGGCCATGTTTCCTGGAAAATAACTGCCCAAGTTTCACATTGCCTAAATAACTAGGAAGTATCTTTCAGTTTTTTGAGATGACATGTCATCAAAAATAACTAAAAGCAAATGAGACCGTAGCTGTTCATCTTTGAACGCTAACCAACTACAGTCAAGGTAATTTGACTTTATCTGCTAAAATAAGCAGGTTTATTAGCCTTCACTTTGGAGGCTAATAAATGTTTGATAATTGCCTGAAGTTGATGATGGGGATTTATACTATTTATTAATGTTTTTTCTAACTATTTGACAGCATAGCTCCAGAGCATGTCTTAGGCAGTGATCCATTTATGCAGCTCACCTGTTCATTAGATGGAGGAGCAAGCCTGGGTGTAGGGGATGATTAAGGAACGTGTCAGAGTTGCCCAAGAAATCTGCAGTAGAATAAAACCCAGAAATTCTATTTCTGTTCTAGTACATTAACTGCAGTGGGGTTTTTATGTGTTTATGTGTCTGTAAATATTATATTTAGAATCTCTGTCAGGCCATAAAAATGAGTATTTAATAGTTGGAATGGGAGTGATATATCAGATATCAATTGAAAATCCATTGTGGTTTTATTTTAGCATGGCATGAAAAATAACAAAGCGAAAATCATGTTTGGTTTTGCATGGAAAAATACTTTTCATTTTTCTGAGAGGTTGTTCATAACTGAAATCCTTTACGAAAAGTTAAGGTAGGGAAGGAAAAAGCTGTATCAAGTAAGACTGTATCCAGATCTTGCAATGTGGTCAGTCTGTGCTTGTCCATATGGGTGGAAAGTGCTGCACTTCTTTTTATTTGGGCATTCCCATGTTTCTCTGCCTTTAGCCAGATCACATTATTTTTTCTCTCATTCCTTTAAAATCTAGGTTTTTCAAATAGTTAGCACTTGTGCACTTAAAAACCTCATCAGTATTATAAGCGGGCTGCTTCTCTGGTCCTTCTCTGAAAGGTGTAGAAGAAACTCTGCTTAATTAAAAGCACCTCTAGGTGATGCCATAATGTAAATAACAATAAGCCTGCCTTATTTCTATAGCAACTGGAATAATGCTACCAGTTGTTAGTAGTTCAACATTCAGGGCATAGCATGGACTCTGAGTAGGAAATCCAGGCACAAAATATTACATTGAAAAAAGGCTGAGGGATAATAACTGTGAAGTAAATGGAATTATGCTGCTGTGACTGTGTTCTGGAAGTTAATAGTTGTGCTTTAGTAAATACAAATATTAATCCACCTCCGCTTGGGTAGGGCTCTTTTTTTTCCCTTTCCAGTATGAACTGGCAAGCCTGTAATCTGCATTCTGGTGTGTATAGAAATGGCACCGACAACAGCGTAGCTTGAAGGCTGTAAATACTATCACATATTTTTCCAGCAAGCCTTTAGCAAGTGAGCTTTGTGTTTATGTCTCTCATTACTCTCATTTTTTCTAAGAGTGCATTTATAAACATTAGAGGTGATCAATAAAACCTGACCTACCTTTGCAAGTTAAACAGGCCTTATTTGAAACTACCAGGCTTAAAGAGGTTCAGATTTGCTAACAGTGATTTAAGAGCAAGCAAGGTCCATTTATATGCCAGTTCTTTTCCACTTTTGAGGTTTGAATTGCATTGGGAAATTTGTCACTTTGCATGTTTAGGCACGGAAGTTGCAGCTAACACTTTATTAAGCATGCCATTGTGTAGGAGCTGCCTTCTTACCTCACAATTCACTATATCTTACTGAAAAAATAATGTAAGAGTAGATACGGAACATGCCTAACTATGCAGAGTGAAGAAGTCTCAATGAACTTTGACTCTAAGCAGTATATTCTCTTGGTTGTTTTTGGTCTTTGGGAGTTGTCCAAGGGGTAAAAAAGAATGTACAATTTTAAAAAAAAAAGACATAAAATAATCATAAACAGTACAAAGACGTTGAGAAGAACTGAATCCTAGCTATAAAGATATATGTTCATGATGTTCCTTGGCGCAAAGATGCTCAGCAACAGATTTTGGGGGGGGGGGGGTTTGTTACGCAGGTGGAGTTGTTTTGAAGATTTATTCCACAGAGATCTCACTTAGAATATTAGTATGTTAAAAAGTGTCAGTATAGGCTTTTGAAAGGGAGACAGCTCTTCACAGCACCCAACGCTGTAGCTGGTTTGGTCCGTGCTGCCTCTGAGAGCAGCGTTGGAGGGCAGCTCTGTGTGGTCGTTTCTCCTGCCCGTCTGTCCCACCCGGCCGTGCGCGCTGTGCTGGGGTGCTGCAAAAGCGGCGCTTTTACCATTTACTGATAATTTTCCAATGGCAAAATTTGTTGTTTAACCCTTTGATGACAACGTGGGAGTGGAGGCTGGAAGGGCGACGCTCCCCCGCAGCGCAGGTCCGGCTGGGCACGGGGAAGGGATGGATTGATGCAGTCTGACATTTGCCCATCTCATGACTTGTAAGCATTTAATTGTAGAACCTGAAAGCCATGTGGAACGGTCATGTGTTATGACAGACAGGTTTGGTGACACAGATTGAATGCTTTATTGGCTTAAAATTAGTCTGAAAGGTGTGGCAATAAGGAGGGCGTTGAGGCAAACGTGCTGAAATGAAACCTTCTAGCAAGAATGCTGTGTCCTGCAGATGTTATCTCTGTTAGGGAAAACTATTTTAGGATGTTTAAATGTTTCTATGGGGCTTGTTTGTCATAGCTGTCCAGCTATCTGTTGGGCTAGTTTTTATTACTGTGGTATGTAGTGTGGTGCCTCTGGAGGTTCCAGCTGAGACTGGGCGCGGTACACGCCATTTACTGAGAGTGTGTCTCAGGTTCACAAGATAATTGCGTGCCAGCTCCTCTTCCTCTCCTCTGCATGGTTCAGGCTGAGAGCAAGAGGTGTGGGGGCTGAGTAAAAGCCATCAGAAGGCACTGTTGCTCAAATATTGATGGATGCCTCTATTGTTTGACATGGGGGGGGGTTGTGTGGTAATTTTGACTTTAGACTGGTGTGCATGTATGCCCATACTCTGTTGGAGCAGTTATTAATAAACATTATTCTTAATGAGCCATTTTGTTCATAAATGGTTTTATCTGTCTCGATGACCAGTCTGAGCCCTCAGTGCTGGCGAGTGAGGACGTGTGTGACAGACATCAGCTCAAAGAGTTTTTGTATTAAAACCCGAAGTATAGCGGGCGAACGAGGTTGCCAGCAGGCGTGGAGGCGACAGATGGAGCACAGCGGTGGAGATGAAGGATGTGCGGAGCTCCATGTATTGTGGGGCATCAATGATCAAAACTCCTCTTTGTTGCGGTGCCTGTACGAGGCTCACAGCAATCAGGGGTTTGGTTTGCTGAGACTAACTCCTGCCTTGTTAACTACTACTTCTTGATTATTTCTGTCTATATCCATCTGCTGCTTCTTTTCTGTTAGAGCTGCAAATTCCTTAGGGTTCAGGCGGCATTTATTTTTGTGTTTGGGCAGTACTGAATTCAGTGGAGTTCTGGCCCGGGGTTAAGGCTAGTAGCTGTTAGCAGTGGCATTTACACATGAAAATAAGACACGGGAAAACAATTATTTTCACGTTCTGATTATCTTTATTTGCATTCCAACATCCGCTGAATCTTTGAAACGGAAAAATTACTTAAATAAACGATACATGATTAAAATGATTATTATAATGTTCACTACCACGAATAGTTCCATGCAGGAAATGCAATTTTTTTTCTGTATGTGGTTGTTTATATATACATCTGTATTAGTCTGGCAAATAGATTTTATCCTACAGCCTGCTGGCTGTCGCTTTCCTGGGTGCTTATTCATATTTAATATAGCTCTACTATGTATTTGCATACATAAATACACACTTGCTTTTAACACCTGTTGGCATCCTTTAATTATATATTGACCCTGGGGCGGTTGGCTTTGAGGTCTGTGCAGCAGCGGATAGCTGGATGCTATGTATTGTTCGTCTTTCCCAAGACCTGAGCCCGCTTTGCACTGACCTGCCAGCTGAAGTTTACCCCTCCTGGCGCAACGCCACAGTGAAGGGCCTTTCAGTGAGTTCTCGGCTACAACCCTGAGCTGATTTCTGGGATGCAATTCACTGCTACGGTTATCATATCAAAAGGGGAGTGATTTGCATTTCCTGCACGTCTCGGTGTTGCCAGCCTTGGAGAATGCTGCAGAGGGAAAGTTAACACAATTTGATAAAAAAAAAAAAGAGCCTATTTATGGTGTTGCAACTGATGCTGTGGAGGAATTTGATGCAGACACAAAGTTGGCATGAAGTACAAATTTAGGTTGTGCACAGAAATTAATTTTGGGGCTTTTTTTGGCTCCAGGGAAAAAATAGGAAGATTGTCCCTAAAGGCTGAATGTGTGGAGAGCTGTATGCTCGCCTTTGTGCGCCTTTCTTCTTTATCTTGATTTCTTATTGTGGTGCCCCGTAAAGTCTCTCTCTTCTCTAGATATTCATCCAGAGTTGGGTCTGCATAACACATTATCTTTGTTTTTATCTGACCCCCTCAGCCCTCTGCACTTCCCTCTCTGAAAAGGCATTGAGCAGTCGTGCCAGCATCATTTGTACAAAGTGAAACGCTTTACGTTGAGATATTTTAAGCACGTCCATACTGGAAATGCCATAGGAATGGCAGGGTTGCAGTGTTCGCTGCTGATTCGCATTCAGCTGCCCCTATTTGTATGCAGAAGCCGACTCGGCGGCGGCCTCGCATTCATTTCCTGTGTATCAATTACTTATCAGTAATACACAAGCCCAATTAAGGAAGCGGAGGGCGGTTGCAGGGCTGAGAGCATGGCTGTGCCTCCCCCGTCCAAAAGGGCAAAGTGCTGCAACGTGAGTTGGAGGGTCCCTCTTCAGAGTTTGCGTGGGTGAGGCTGCTCATGGTTGAGTTTGGAGAGGCGGAAGATGTCTGGTGTGGGTGACTGAGCTGGTGATGTTACTCATCTCTGAGCCAGATTCCTGCCACTCTGGCCTAACTTCAGCTTCATTTCCTATTTTTTATGAGCACCTTTCTTGGACGTATTCACTGTGTGGCAATGAGGGGTTGTGTAAAAGGGGCGCTCAATGAAAACATAGCAGGTGAAGCGCTTTCAAGTTTATTGCACTTTCTCTTTCTCACTTGAGGTTTTGATGTTGTGTACATGTAGCTGCAAATGTAGAAATATGAGCGGATATCATAAGCCTGCCAGGACCGGCGATGGCTCCTTTGCAGGGTTTGTAGTCCCAGGTCAGGGTTTTTCTAGGCATTAGTGAGTAGAGGTCACCAAAATTCACCTTCAGGCCGTTCTATATGGGATATTTGTTCCCTCCCATTCTACTTCTGTTTTCTTCCCTGCATCTGAGCAAAGAAATGTCTTTGTTCGTGTCTAGGTTTTACCCAGCTTTAAAAGATTTGAAGCTTTGCTTAGTTCTGCCTTAACTTTAGCAAATCCTTTAAAAGCGGAACATAGAGGTTGACCACACCAGGACAATACCACCGTGCCACCTTGATTAGTTTCCGTGCCAGACCTCCTCTTCCTCCTAACTTCAACTACTGCTTCTTGTCATCTTTGATTTCCTCTTTTTATTTTCTGCTGGTTTCCCCTTTTTCCTTTGCTGTCTATGAAGATTTGTGCTGCCTGATAGGATCACCTCGCTGTGCTGTTTGAATCTTAATGCAAGTGCCCTGGGAAGACATCACACTCACGCTTCAAACTGGTACGTCACTCTTAATGTATGATGTCCAAAGAGAAGACTGTTTCTAATTCTGAATCCCGGAAATTAAAACCAACATGTGCACATGTTATTTTATCCAGACACAATGTAAACTTCGGTGGAAATAAAACCACAGCGTGGGTACTCTTGTCTTGGCTGGCACGTGGCTAGTCAGGGCACTTTTCTGCATACCTCATCTCTGAGAAAAGGGGATGCTCTGCATCTTTCCGTCCCGCTCACTCCTCTCCCCCCTCTATTTTTTTAAGAACTGATTTCCTTAGGGAGTTGTTAATGTTCAGGGCTTTTTTCCCTGACATTTTGGACAATGATGTGACAACACAAGTGCATCTATTACTCTTCTGCCGGGAGCTGACTAAAGCAAAGGACTTGATGGATAATGGCCACATTTTCCAGCAGCGCCTGATGTACATGTGAGAAGAATGACTGAGTGACCTGCATATAAAACCAAACTATGTCGGGCACCGAGTCTGAGCACAGAACTAGGAGAGAAGGCTGAGAACGGGTAGCCTTTTGTCAGGAATTCGTTATTTTTCTCCCTTCTATCTGTTGCTGGAAATGGGGTGCTTTCCGTGTTGCAGCAGTGCAGGCTGTGGTGTGGGAATCTATAATGTCCTTCATGGGAAGGGAAGGCAAAGGGCAGCAGGCTCGTGTGGCACAGGGAGCTGTGAGAAAAGGAGGTTGTACAATTGAAAACAGAGCATCACTTCACCTTTGGCTGCTAAAGAAAGCTGATTCTCCTTTACCTTGAGTAGTCAATTTATACCTGTGCAAATGGAATGTAACACAGCACTGGCTGGAGCTTGTATTTGGTGCTGCTGTGGGTGCGTACAGCCTTCAGGGAGAAGGGGAGAGAGCTGGAAGCTGTCGGGGTTGGCCAGGGCTCTGGACCTGGGAGTCGGACAGCTGTTTGAGCATCCTGTCCCACTAGGGCCCCTTGCCCTGGCAGGTGAGACGTGCTGCCGTGCGTTTGGTGCTTTGCCGGGTGCTGTACACCTTTTGCTGAAGCTGATACCACTCTGCTTCAGCAAGTCTACGCTGTGGAATATAAAGCTGATTTTGAGCTCACGCAGTCGGGAGGGTGTGGGGAGGGAGGAAGGGGTGTTACGGTGGGGAAGGGAGGGGATGCTCTCCCCTCCCTGTCCCCCAGCACATCACTTTGGCACAATCCCCCTGACTGCTAACTCATGTCTCCTTCCATTTTCTTTCTCTGCAAGCCCGCTATGAGCATGCAAATATCTTTCATGGAACTGGGGAAGGAAAAGTGTAAGAGTGCTTTTACCAAGAGCGTGAGAAGGGGAGGGTAAGAGCAGCCGCAGTTTTGCACGTGGAGAACGAGTGCGCAGGGAGAGGAGGGGTGGCAGTTCTGCCCTCAGCGGTATCATTCATGAGCAGCGTGTCGGGAGTCTGTGGCAAGGTGGGAATCCCCAAACCTTTGCTTTGCTGAACTGCCCTGGAATATAATGAAAATACCTAATTTTTTTAATGACCTCCTAGATGGGCTTTTAGGCTCGGGGAGTAATTTACAGGCGAGATTTCTGTGGCATAGTGAAGACCATTTCATTCTCGGTGTTGCAGCAGCCTGAGCTACTGTCTTTGCATCAGGAGAAGGTGCTCCAAGCAGACCTTGAGTGTTCAGTTTCCACAGAGGGATATGCTCATAAATGTTTGTAAACAAATGGGAGATTGCAGTGTGCCAACAAAAGAAAGTAACAGAATGGAAAAACACAGCCCAGGTTGAGTACCTGTTTCTGGAACGTATTTTCTGTGGATAATTCAGCTGGCTTCTCTGTGCTTCGGATTTTCCATCTTTGCAGGGTCTATCACCCTTACCTGGGATTTTGGGAAGACTAGTACTTTGCCAGATGTGAAGTAGTCAGGGGCCACACTGAAGAACCTCCCTACATCGAGCATAGGTGTACCAGAGAAATCAAAGTGCCCTCGGTAGCACTGCTTGCTGTTGTACTTGTTCTTCAGTTGGTATAAGGCAGCAATGTCTGCAAAACTTCCTTTCCTCTACCTAATGTAGACTATTACTGTAATAATGATTACTTCGAGTGAAATAGGGTGCTGTAGCAGTGATTGGCACCTGCAAATCTGCAAGTAATTCCTTGCATAGTTTCAACCAAAAAAAAAGAAAAAATCCTGAAAATATTCTGCAAAGAAATGATGATATCCCATGTGCCTTATTATACAACATTTTGCCAAGAAACTCGTGGCTGTAACGAGGAGGTTGATATACTTCCCCACTGTCACAGCATTAAAACCTAATTGCCCCCAGGTTTCTTGATTATCTCCAACACAGCTGTCACGCTGCCCCTTTGAAAAAATGAACTGACATCACATGCACAAACTTCAAAAGGTCCTTTTTTTTTTTTTTCTGGAAACAGGCAAAATTATTATCAAGCAGTCTCTGGTATATTTACCAAACTTGTTGGAATATCACACTGAATTGGGCCCCTGTTGCTTCTATGTCACAAGATTATTCAGGTTTCCCATCACACTTGGGCATTACCATGCTAGGGCTCCTGCTAATATTTTTATACTTTCTGCCTACATATGTAAGAGTATTATTTAATAGTTGTGGCTGGAATAGGGGCTCTGTGTTCCCAGGATGTAATCCTCTCTCTTGCTGCAGGAAAGGTGTCCTCGGAGCTCTCGCTGCCTCCTGTTGTGCCCCCTGTAAAACGGGAGCAGTATTGCTGTCCTTTTCATATTGCATGAGCCGAGTGCTTCACCCTGGAACAATGTGTTGCCGCTGTTCAAAATGGGCCTATTTTCCAAGAAAAAGAAAAAAGTAATATAAGAATAGTGAAAATAGCTCATTTTCTGAGCTTCTAACAAGTATGAACTCTCTTCCCAAATAACTGAATATAGTTTTCCCTTTAATTGGAGGTATTTCCAGCCTATCTTGTTCCTTAGAATAGCCCCTGATTGATAAGGAGGATTTTCAAAACAGTAATCACCCAGCTCCCTGTGGCTTTCGGTAGGAGTTTAGCGGCTGATTTCCCTTTGTGGCTTTACTATTAAGCTCCCATTGACCTAATCTCCCAAGCAGATGCACGTGCTACACATGCAGACCCCTCTGGTTCCACCGTGGTGGCCACGTGAGTTCCTGTGTAGCCGTAATCATGGCACCAACACGGTTTTGTGACTTGATGAACCATGCTGGGCTGAGCAGGAGCGTTATGCTTGATGTTTTTTAGTGGCTCAGGGGGAAAATGGCTCAACTTCAGGAGCCAGCTGTCATTCTATGCTCACGTGAGGGTTAATGAGATTTTACAATGGTCAAAATGGATGCGAAAGGGAGCAGAACTTTGGAAAAACGTCAAAAAGCCATGTATTTGGTCAAATGCTTTCTGAACCACCTTGCTCCTTGGCATATAGGAGGTATGGCTGTCAGGAGTGAGTTCAGGACAGGGCTCAGGTTAGTGTTGTTGCAGGACTTTGGCCTCATAGTCTGGTCTGGGGCTGGTAGAGATGAGGGAGTGGACAGAGAGACCGAGGATGCTTTCTCACCAGGACCCGTACTCTCCTGGTTTCTGGAGCCTGCTGGCCATGGCCGGAGCACTGCTCTCTTGCCCTGGTGCAGTGGGAGATCGCAGATGGCAAAGGTTTGGAGAGATGGGTTTAGTTTGAAACAAGTGATCTTGTCTCCTCCAAAAGTTTTATGTTTATTTTAGAAGGGGGAAAAGCAATCAGCCAGCTAAAAACAGCATTGCGATGACAAGTTAGTGATGCCTAGCCTGTTCCAGAAGGCTTCGATATGCGTAGCACTAAGTCTTTTTGTTTGTGCACATGAATTACTAAAAAAGAAAAAAGCTCATAGCCTTTTGGAAGCCATGCTGAGACTGAAACGGGCAAGGAGGGAAGGAGGAAAATACCCCAAAATCCATGAGGGTGGAAATAGCAGTGAGGTGAAAAGCGAGAGAAGCGTTTTGCAGGGCAGTAACTGTGAAGTAGGGAGAGATTGGGTCGCTGGAACTGGGGACCAGAGTTTTGCAGGAAACATCATTCCTTGCCTTGCTTGAAGCCTGAGTCTTACAGCTGTGTAGGTTTGGGGGGAGCGGTTACCATCTCCCTCGTCAAAAACCTCGCGGGAATCCTCGTTGCTGGAAAATTTGCAGAGCACCTGGTTAGAGCTAGATGTACAATGACCCGCATGAGACAATTTTCCCTCTTTATATGGGAAGATTGCAGGAGCCTGAAATGGCGCGTGGTGTCACCGGGCAGGAATCCATCCCCTGCACGGGTCAGCAAGGAGCTGCAAGCTGCACAGGGGTTCCCCTGGGGGTCAGAGCACGCGGTCCTCAACCAAGGAACCCACCTGCGCTGCAGCTCCAAGGTGGGCAGAGGGGCTTTTTTACCTTCTCTGAAGGTGGAGAGGGAATTGGCCACTGCTGGAATGAACTAACCACCACCCCCGGCACGCGTGGTGCAGGTGCAGGGGGAGCGGGACGGCACGGCTGCCAGCGTAAAATGCAGCAGGGCGACAGCTGGCAGACGTGCATTAGCGTGGTGATAATCCTGTAAATGGAAACGCTTGCAAGTGAGAAAAGATGAAAGTGTGTATGTGCTTGTAGGATCCTTGTTATCGTGTTATCTTGGATCTTTAGGGACAAAATAGCCACTCATGCATGGAGAGTAAACAGACACACAGTATGTATAAATAATGCGTGGAAGAGGAGCTTCTGAATGCAATTTCCATCTTTATTTAAAAACCTGCTACTTAGGCAAATTATTATAATTCCAATGACACTAACTAATCCGTCAGTAATTAGGATGGGAAATGGGACTATATTCCACAGAAATGATCTTGATGTTTCACCAGTCCAATTGTACAGCAGTCTCGTTGAAGACTAAGCTGTCATTTGCCCAGAGTTTTTTGGAAGGCTATAATTTAGCTGATTAAAAAAATAATCAAGAAAATTCCCCTGGAGAACTCTGTGTTGGGTTGAGGACACCAAGTTTAGAGTAATATAATTAGTAGTGCTTTTGCTGCTTTTGCTGTATGTTGCCTTAGCGTTGCTGATTATGTAAATAGTGATGATAACTCCATCTTTCCTTGGCATCAGTGGTGTCCTGTGAGCTCAGCCCTTCTCCAGGCTCAGTGAAGCCACGTGGCCGCTGATGTACCATAGATGCTTTTGCTGCTCCCTTTGGGGAGGGCTCTTCTCTAGCAAGGCAGAAGCACAGGCACGTGCTTCCTGGATTTAAAAGAGAGACTATTTATTAGATGTTTTTCAAGAGTCTAAATTGCAGATGAACTTCTCTGTGCTTGTGGTTGTAGCTTTGTTAAATGGAACATGGTGGAGAAACATACTGTTTTGAGAGAAGAAAAATTATACATTTCTACCTTGTCTAATGAGTGCTGATAACACGCCCCTGCTTAGATAATTAAAAATCATACTTAATCAATAACCCCACTTACTTCACATCAAAATAGCCTTTTTGGCCTTATGTTCTTGAGCACATTAGAACAACTTTAGGGAAATGCTTTAAACTGCACTTGTGAAAGCACTGAGGAGCTGCAGCTTTGGCTCAAGCCTCCTCTGGCGTCCAGCACTGTGTGTGCCCCAGAGAGCCCCCAATACCTGCCTTTCAGTACGTACAGTTTGCCAAAATATCAGTGAAGGAGTGCTAGGAGAAACGGTTCAGAGAGCGACAGCACAACCACGGGAGATGAGGAGCGGAGTTCCCAGTGCTGGGAGCGTTAAACCTCTCCCCTTCTGGTCTGCCAACCCTGTAGCCGTGACTGCTAATTTTTTATCTACTCCTAAACATGCTGTAGGGATCAGCTCCTCTGTCCAGGAAAATGTGCTTTGTAATGCCAGGTTCAGTGTTTTCCACAGAACATGGTAATGAAATGAGTTTGTTCCTTGGCTTTGCTCTCTATGGGGAGTAGATTAAGATCACCAGACATATTTCCCTCGCAGCCCAAAACAGGTTTGAATATCTGTTTTGGAGGAGTAAAGCAAATACAATTCCTACCTTACATCGTGTGCCCCTATTGAAACAGGTCATTGTCAGTGAAAAATTCTCTCACTAACCTTTAAAAATGGGTTTTCTGTAATTCTAGTCCTGCTGAAGGGTAGAGCTGTATACAGTAATTGAATCAGTGGTGCATGCAGACTGAAAATTTGCAGGATGAAATTATGGGGCTATAATGGATTGTCTCTGTTTTCCTCTTTCTGTTCCCTCTCTTGTATCTTCTTTCTCTTTGCTTTTCCTTCTTCTCTTATTTCTTGGTGTTGGAATTGGTATCTGAAAAGGTTGAGTGGTTTAGTGAAGAAAGCTGAAATTGCGAATAAGGAAAACCCAGATTTTTAATCTATTTTGAACTCTTCACCTCCTAGTGTCCTGGTCATCGTTGCTGGCTAAATTAGGATGAAGCAAGCATCTTGCTGTTAAAAATATTATTAAAAACAAATTTAAATCTTCAGTAGAGTAGGGCACCTCATACAGGCCCTGCCAGGGAGCCCCTTAAACGTAGGGGGTGATGCTCGGATCCTGCTGTTGTGGGAGCAGAGGCTGCGCTGGGACGCCGGGGGCCGTTCAGATCCCTGGGCTGATGGAGCTGGGCTTAAAGGGCTTCTTTTTCAGCAGGCCAGAAGTACAGCGCGTTCCAACAGCAACGCATCTTCACTGGGGCATAAAGAGAAATCCTAAGTCTGTCTGCACATAAATCATTCGCAAGCACGTGGCTGCGCTTGCCGTACAGGCTGCGTGTCGACAGACCCTCCCGCCGGGAGGGGAGCCGGGGGCGGCGGTGGCTCCAGCACGGATGGACCCTCCTCCCTGAAAATCAGGTGTGAGAACGTGCACAGCTGCTTCTTCCTCCCCAGACTTCAAAACCATGTGTATTTTTTTTTGCCTGCTGTAAGGTAGAGATTGCTCAGTCTCTCGTTTTAAGATGCGTTCCTTCCTGATAAGGTGCCTGATTACAACATATCTCTCAGCAGCCAAAAACGCTTCACAGTTTTAACTTTAATTCAGGGAATTTTGCTGGAGCGTCCAAGTTGGGCTGGTAGCAGATGTTGTCTCAGTCAGGTTTCCTTTACCCCAGACTATGGGAATGTCTCCTACATCTTTTCCGCTTTAACATGAATTATTTCAAATGAGCCTATACCCCTTGCTAGGATATCTGAGAAATGTACCGCTGGACAAAGCTGGTCTTTCCTTTTTATTTTGGTTGGTCTTTCCTTTTTATTTTGGTTATTTTCCTTTTTATTTTGATTTCCGTCATCTTTCTAAAGTCACAAGCCAACTGCTTACCTTAGCAGTACCTCACTAGAGCTAGGCTGACTAGTTNCCCCCCCCCCCCCCCCCCATTTATTTAGCAATTGTTAACAGAAAATTGGCTTTCAAAATGCCAGATAAATTGTGGATGTTGGAACAAGAACTTGAGTTTCATCAGGGTTTGTCTGGGTGAAATAGGAACCATGTCTCGAACAACGTGGTGCCTCAGAGCACAGCCCTGTGAGAAAGCCCCCAAGAGACTATTTTTGGCAGAGCTGTGGCCAGAGAGCACAGCTTAGGGTTGTGAGCAAAGTAACAAGTTTCTGATTATTTTTTTTTTCCTATTTTTAGAAAAGAAAGTATGCTATGCTTCGTATTTGTGGAGGGAGGGGGCCACACCAAAAAATACAATGCTGTGATCAAATTCTCTTAGTACAGCAAATAACCCAGAGAAGCTCTAAGTACTGACTAGTCACGTGAAAGAAGAGAGAAAGCAATCACAATTGTTTGTTCCCTACTGATACTCGCTGAGCTGCATCTCTCCTGACACTTTGGCTTTTCAAAGCCTCCATTTTGCACCTCTGAAAACTTTCATCTCCGCGCTCTGAGGGATGTCCTATGTCAGTCCTTTTGGCCATCCGTCCACTTGCCATTGCACTACATCTAACCAGCCTGTCCAGGGTTGTCCTTTGCTGCCACTGGTAATAAATCCCAGTGTACTGACCAGAAAGGCTTATACAGGGCCGAAATTCAATTCTGCTATGAAAAGCAAATTCAACCATGAGATCTTTTTTTTTTTTTTTCCCCCTGAGTATGTGCTGGGAGACTGCATTAGGATTTAGAAACAGGGGTAGAAGTTTTAGATCCAGACGAGTGGCTCTTCTTTCAGTAGCAAATGCCTTTTATTTAGCAATAAATAAATAAATAAATATCAAATCCCTCCTTTTGGTGTTTCTGCCTCATATGCCTGTGTCACAGCCTTTTTTCCTTATAATTAATCAACCCATATCGCTCATGCAGCTCTGGTTGTCAGCAGGGATTAAAGCCTGACAGTATTTAATCATCTTGTATTTCATAGAAGACTAACAATCTCCCTTTGCTTTCTCTTCCCTCCTTTCCCTTTCTTTTCCTTGTCTTTTCTGGGTATGTAGCACAGTCCCTGCTCTGACTGTCTGAAGTTTTTACACAGGGAGTGACAGGTATAAAATTCTTTTCTTGGCTCTTTTCTTCTGTGACCCATGTAATTCCCTCATGAGATCATTTGCTGTGACATTCTGGGTGTACCGTGACCTACCCTGTTAGCACAGAGGTCCACCAGACACTGAGGCTGTAGGAGTACGTATTGAATCGTATTTTACCATGACTTTTTTTTCTCCTGGCAAACACACTAAAGCTGAGAGCCTAGTGGGTTGAATAACTAGACCAATTACTAGTTCATGTTCTGGTGCTATTTAGCAGTTTAAATTGCTTCTAATCTATGTGACGAACTTGGACACCAACTTGGATTCATTTTATTACTTTAGATATCTCATGAAATGATGGCTCTCAACGTTTGACCTACTCACAGAGATCCCCTCTTTAATCAAGGAATGAAAACAGATCCTTCCTTTTGGCTCAATACTTCTATTTTAAGGTATACATCTCAGTGGATCAGATGACTCATGTCGTAGAAGGGCTTCTTTGTCTCCATTGACCATAAAGAATATTTTAATAACTTGTCCAAACAGAGATGTCTTAATTATAGATGTAGAGTGAGATGAACCTCACGATGGGTCTTAAGTCATTGCCACATCCGCGGGTGGCTATGCATTTCTGCCCCACCGTGGTACGGCGTGGGAGACCAATGAACAAGCTGAGCATGGTCCCAGCCTCCTGGATTTGGAGGAGCCGCAGGGGCCCCCCCAGCTGAGGGCTGTGAAACACAGAGGTATGAACCTGAGGGGTCAGCTCTCTGTGGTGGAAACACTCTGTCTTCTCCTTTTGTTGCCATTTCCTCAAAGTATGGATTGCTAATTCTTCAGGCTTAGGTCAAAACAGTCACTATCTTAATTTAATTAGACGCCCTTTTTAGCGTGGGTGATGTCAGATATTGTAAGGTCTGTAGATCGAATGAATTGAATGTATTCCATTTCATTTGAATTTGTAGGTTAAGCATGTTGACCCCGGCTAGCTTTTATATGGGAGATTGCCAAGAAATCCCAGGTACCATCGATGCAAACGCCACACCAAATATTATGCCACTGAAATGCGTTCACTTTCTCCTGCGTTGCTGCCGTTGCTATATTGGAGGAGGGAGAGGAAAGAGAGAGGGGAAGAGACTTAAAATAATAAAAAGCCAAATTATTTTCATGTTCTAGGTAAATGTTTTCTTCCTGCAGAAGAAAGCCCTATTTATAACAGGGTTGCAGTGCTGAGAGAGGTTCTTAGGAGGCAGCAGTGTAAAAACTTCGGTGGATGCTGTTGAGTCCTAGATTATTGTTTCTCCTCACTCGCTTTTAACCTTCACTAATTCTTGCTGTAGGAGACAGCTTATTGTCTTTGGCCTTTTCTAAAATCAGATGGTGGATGAAACGTTTCAATACAGCTTTGGTAACAAAAGTATTTAAAAAAAAAATCACAATCATTGCTGAAAACTACATGTTTTTCTTGGTTGACTCTAAAGTAGTAGAGCAGTACAGTGATAATGGAAAACAAACAGATCGAAAGACAGTGAAGAATGTAACATTTGCTGGTTTCTTATAATTCTAACATGGACAACTTCAGGTCAGCAGGCTGAAAATCCATGCCTAAAAGCAACCAAGTAGCTCTTAAATGGAATTAGCACGTGCGGAAATCCTGGGGATGAATGTTTGGTTTGTGTTGTATGGGCTGTCAAACTAATGAGCAGAATAGCATTTTTTTGGCCTAAAACCTTTATGATCAATACCGTATGCTTCATTTTCCTCCCGGAGCTGAACTGTGAATGCATGTTTATATTTTATGAGAAACAGCAAAACCATCAGGTTAAGGTAAAAGCTAACCCACGATACCAGAAGCTAGTGCTTTTTTAAGGGAAAGATTTATGATATTTGAACCTCAGTTTCTAAAATAAAGAGCACGAGCAATAGTTTTTAAGCATATTTGCCAAGAAAGAAGAGCTAGAAAGATGTAAAATAAAAATCAGGAAATGATAAATGCAGGCGTCAATTAATTAAGAAAATTAATTCTACAAGCAGAGGGATACAGAAAAGAAACATCCGTTACCGTTGAAGGGGCATTGAGGCAAAGGACGTTTGTCATCTCAAGTGACAATTAGATGAGTTTCCAAACAGAGCGGAGCAAAGAAGGTAAAAATATGCCAGAGAATAAAATGAGGCAAGAAGAATTGAAGTACAGAGCAGGCTTTTGCAGGTCTGTTGGCCCAATTTATGCTTTCACGCCCTTCTTAGCATACAAACATCCCTGAAATGAAGAGCCTGTTCTGCTCTCATTATTGCACACTTCTGCGAGCACCGTGTCGGGTAAATTTGCTCGGCAGCAGAACCTGAAACCAGCTGTGGGACTGGGCAGAAGGTGGTTCAGCGGCCAAAAGGGGTACCATGTTGGTTACGCTTGTTCCCTGCCCGCTTTCCGATGGGCTGTGGAGGAGGTGGCAGCAGCCGAGCGAGCAGTGTGCTCTGCTCTGAGCTCAAATCCATGGTCTGCAGAGCAAAACTGTTTGCAAACGCAGCGATCTCTCTCATAGCTCCCCCCCGATCATTCACCATGACTTGCCCTAAAAAATCAGCCTCTATTTCCTTAAGTAGGGACCGGAATGCAGATGAGAAAATATTGCTTCTGCTAGGGGCAATTCCTCTTCCCAAGTTATTTCCTCGCTATGCTGAGTAATGCCTTTGGGTAACACGAGACCTGCTCCACACCTCATGGGTGTCATTTCCACCGGGGGCTCAGGGCACTGGGTGCCCTTCATGTTTAGAGAAAAAGAGGTTTGGGTTTTTGCTCTAATAATTTGCAGTGACATAAAGAATTGAGAGAGTGGTTTAAAATAGGAAATTCTGACAAAATGTGTGAGTTGTCTGTTGTTGATGCAATTCAAATGGTCTTGCTGGCTTCTGTCATTGAAGGACTCTTACAAGCCCCCGCTTCCCATGCGCTTCAGATATGTGTCTCCTGTGTTAACTGCCAGGTCACTTCCATTTCCAGAGCTCTTTTGGACCCATTCCATACAATGGTTAGAGTTGGAAGGGACCTTAAAAGATCATCTAGTCCCACCCCCCCTGCCCTGGGCAGGGACACCTCCCACCAGCCCAGGTTGCTCCAAGCCCTGTCCAACCTGGCCTTGAACACCTCCAGGGATGGGGCAGCCACAGCTTCTCTGGGCAGCCTGCGCCAGTGCCTCACCACCCTCAGAGTAAAGAATTTCTTCCTAATGTCTAATCTGAACCTACTCTCGGTTTAAAACTGTTACCCCTTGTCCTATCACTATGCTCCCCAATAATGAGTTCCTCCCCATCTCTCCTGTAGGCCCCCTTTAGGTAATGGAAGGGGCTATAAGGTCTCCCCGGAGCCTTCTCTTCTCCATTTTTCTGTAGCTAGATGGCAAAGAGTAGCCCACAGCAGAAATTTCCAGCAGTCCCTTTGCACAGAGCTCCTATCCTGGGTTTCTTCTCGTTTTTGTTCAGGAAGAGTAATTCAAACCCAAGTTCGGTAGGAGGATAGGAGGTGTCAGCCGTGCTTGTGTTTCAGCTCAGGTCCTTTGGAAGAGCATCTGCCTGGTGACCACACCTGGCCCTGGTACTGGGACATCACGGTTAAGCTGTGTGTTTTTCACAGACGGGGATGGGGAATGTCAGTACTCCCCAGGCGTGCTCTCACGCCTCAGCTTACCTCCACTCCTCAATAAATACCTGTACTTGAAAATAAGTCTTTAGATATGCTACAGAAAATCAGGCAGGGGCATCACCCCATCAGGCTGTTTCAGTTCCTAGAAATTTAGTCTGTTTTGAAGGTTTTATTAAGGCTTATAAGCAGAAGCAATTTCATTCAAGATTGATTTCAGCTGTTTAAGCATATTTGTTAGAGCTTGCTTCTTGTTCTTGGTGGTTTTGGGGTGGTTTTTTAAGTGTTGTATGAGTAAACTGTTAATGGTGCATTTGTTTGTAACACCCTTTCGACTGGAAAAGTTTGGCAGAAATTGAATGCTCTGCAGGACAAGTGGCTGTTCAGTCACAGGTCAAGTTGGCTTTTAAGCTCCAAAAGCTGAGTGATGTTGTATCAAATACAGTGGCTGTGGTTTTGATCCAGCTTCTGGCAGCTCTGCACCTGTGATTAGCGCTATAAAAGAGAGAGGAAAGTCAAAACTTTCATAGTTTTACAAAACATCAGGTTTGGCCCAACTCGGCACAGTTCAGTTACAGCCCTTGGGGTTGGACTCTTACAAACTGTATGAGCTTTCCAGGACTGCGAGCCATGGACTTCCCCTTCTTTTGGGATTAACATACTTAGAATTTTTGCTTGTGACATACTAGAAAACTTAAGTTATTTAATACTTAGTTCTTCATCCTTTTCTTTTATTCTACCTACCTTATTAAAAAATAACAAAAAACCGCCACCACCAGACCACAAAAACCCCACCAAAAATAGTTGCTTTAAGCTTATAAACCAGTGGGATAGTTCAGACTTGAAGTCAGCAACTGCAAACTGTGATTGCACTGTATAGAAGGGTGACAGGGAAGACCTGTGTGGTGATGCTAGGCAGGACAGCTTCCATTTTTCTGGCAAGTGATGACTTCAGGGTCTCTAACAACTCTAAAAAAAAAATATATCTTTTTGAGCTATTAGACTGGAGTTGATCTCCTCTCTGTGATATACACCATAGGTAAAGATTTTTACGGTCTGCGGCTCCGCCGTTTCAATCATGTTTATACATCATTTATTTCAAATTAGTGAGACTTAGCAGGAGTCCAGAAATTTGCATCTGCTCCAGCATCAGGGCCAATATCGGCGAAAATGGAGCAAAAGCACAAGGACTACTGAGAATCCAGATAGTATTGGTTAAATGATATTACTGTGTTCAGGAATACCTTTAACTCCCTTTTTCTGTTAACCACACCGACTATATGGCAAGACAGCAGTAAGACTGTGTTAACGTGGAAGCTGTTCTAATTTGGGGCAGCAGGGAGAGTATTTTCGGCTGCCGTGGGTTACTGCGGCTGCCTGGGGCTGTGCTGGGTTACGCTGCCTGGTGATCTGCTCACGGGCATTCTGTGTCGCGCCAGGAGCCGCCTGAGCAATATGTTAATTATACATTCCTGTGCATTTTTCATTCAGATTAACACGCTAGCTTAATCTTTCAGTTTCGTTATGCAATTTGCGAGATGAAATATCGCTTGCGCTCTTTCTGTTAATGAAAACCCACACGTAATCCCCCGTGTCCTGAGTACCTGTCCTGATCGTCTGCTTTATTCGTAAGTGCCGCTTGCAGAATTATTTTGCCTAGTTAAAGTTCTATTTTGTATTTATTCTAATTGCCAGTGTTGCTATTTTAAAAGTTGCTAACCCGTCGGTGGATATTCTGTTGAAATTCTTTTTGCCGTTCCCTAGCAAGTGCCAGGTCGCCTGTTTGACAAACCCATTACGAGTTTCTGTACAGACACAACTGTTCGCTGGGGCTGGCCCCTGCTTCCATATGGCGCCCATTAATCACAATTTAGCTATGTAAACAAGAGCTTGTATTTTGTGCTGCATACAGTTGCCCAGCTTAGGCTGAATGAAAGATTTCATTTTAGTAAGTCGTATAAACACACCTGAGACTGAAAACAATGTAACGTGATTCTCCCTTCTATAGAATACATCAGTTTGCTAATTAAAAGTCTGCTCTCATGGTTGATGATCATTACTTTTTATAAAGCCCTGGAATGCTATTAAGCAGGTCTGGAATGGTGGTGTGTGGTTTATTGTTTTTTTAAATTGTTCCCTGCCTATTTTTCCTGTGATTTCATTGTGTTGAAGAGTCGTTCTTTGCTTCTGAGTTACGGTTTTCATAGAGTAAATCTGCAAGTATTGTTTATAGTTGAAATGTTCTCAATTGTATATTTTTTTGAACAGCTTGAATTTAATAGCTGGTTTATGTTCAGAATAAACAAGTGAAAAAAAATAAGTAAAGGGCCATGAATCAACAAAGGGAAAATAAAAACAAAGTCCTTAGAGAAATAAGTAACAAAACCGTATAGTTTCTAACCCAGAAAAGTCATCGCTCCTTTTGTCCGTGTGTATGCGCCTGTTATTATTTTGCTTTGATTCACGTGTGGTTCAGGGACTCTGTCATGCCTACTCTAGGTAGGAGCTGTCAATAGAGATATTACAAGGCAGAAGAAACTGAGCCTGTCTCAAGTATTCAACTGTCTGTTTTTCCCCCAATATCGCAAACAGATGAGCTGTAGCACTTTACTTGGGCATAAAGGTATCCAGATTTAAGAAAAGCTGGGTATGAGTGCAGATTAAAAGAACATCTAGGGCTGCAAAAGCAAAGACTTGTATAGCAACCAAGAAAATTGAAAGGGATAGAAATATTCCATTTCTAGAGAATTACATAGTTTTTAACACCGGAAAATTAGGAAGAGGCTTTCCCAGGGAAGTAGTTCCTTTGTCTTCAGCATCTCCCCCACCTTCTGCTCCATGTGCCTTATGCTGTTAGTTGAGATGGTAATGGCCTTGCTCGGTCAAGCACAACTGCAGCTTTCAGTGTACAACCTGCTTTTGTTGAAGCACACATATTGGCCGAGCTCTTGGCTGTAAAGTCAGAGAAAAAGTAGATTGAACTCAGTGCTCTCCTTCTGGATTAATAATGTTACGAGAGTACAAGGTGCCCTCAATTATTACTAGTGCTGGCGGTGCAGTGGTATGACCTAGAGGTCCATCCCCTGACATGAGGCAAGCGAGGAGAGTCCAAACACACCACGGATGACAGGAATGCACTGTTGCAAGGAAGGGAGAGGACCGTAGTATAAAAGACATAATGACTTAAGAGATGAATGAAGACCAGCTGAGAATTCTGCATATATGAATACACAACAACTGATGTGTCTTTCTGTACTTGTATCTTGTATATGATTTGCTGTGACCAAGGGAGACTCCTTTCTACTGTATTCTCAACCTTTCTCCCTCCCTTCTGCCCACATCACTTTTAGCAATTCTTAAGTGCAAGCATACAAAAACCATTGTTTTGATCAATAGCTTTTACGGCAAAATCCATAAAACAAAACAGTCCATTTATACAACTCAGAACAAATAATTTAGACTACAAGCCCCAACACAACTTCTGTTCAAGCTTGGCTGGAGGAGGATACTCTAACATGCAAAGTGGAGTTGTCTCGCATTGACATTTAAATATAATCACAGCAGTAGATGGTTGAGAGCCCAAAATGAAGCGAGAGCCACGAGCGACTAACTTGCTGGCAGAAGAGCTGATGGGAAGGACTGCAGTGATTGCAAATGAGGCCTGTCCAGGAGGTAATGTGATTAGTGTTTTCTAAGAGCAAAGTACGTTGCAGAAATCAAATGAAGCCTGGAGTGAGATGGAGGTGGTGGTGGGGAGTCCCACAATTCCTCCAGTTTTATCTAATAAGAGCTTTATCATTTTTAGTTGGGTTTTTTTTTTTTTTCCCAGCCTTGTGCTGGGGGTGTTTGAGAGTTATTATGAGATTTGAAAGAATGCTGAGTTTTTGATCTTGTCACGACTGAAAGTACTTTATAAATGTCAGAGTCGGCGCGTGAAAATCTGGGACGCTGCTTGGCTGCTTCGCTTGCGAGAGCTCGGCTAATGAGGCCACAAGAGAGCAGGCTGCCGAGCAGCCCAGCGCGGTGGCCCAGCCTCGGTGAGCCCTGCGCTTCAGCGCGCCTTCCAAAAAGGGAGGTGCCACCTCGTGTGTAATGATAAACAAATTAGCAACCTTAAATAACGGGGTTTTGTGCTTCTGTCATACTTGGGAATGTTTACATGGGTGGAGGTTTGGAGTTGTGGTTACCCCTTCCTGACCTGATTCTCAGGATGGGGGACAGATGTGTTGAGGGCTTGTTGGACTTAGGGCCATGTGTGGATGGTGTGACCTATCTGCTGCATCCAAACTTCATCAGAGCGGGGCAGGATGACAAAAGCAAGGCATCTGGAAGGGCCATGTGGGGACTGCGGCTGTGGCAAAAGGTTTGTTAGCTTTCTGAAGGTTTTTAATCCAAGATAAGCCAAGTAAGCAGTGTTGTGTGGAGAGCATCTCGCATCGGCAGGCACCGAAAAGGTCAAGCGTCTAAAGTTAGATGAGACATGGTAGGTTTTTCTGGACAACGTGTTTGAAGTTTCATAAAGGTGCAACTTTTTAAATGCTCGCTAAGGAATGTCCTTTTTTAAGAACAATGATTAAAAATGTTCACAGTCTATTTAAGAGGAACAAGAGGGTTGTTACAGGAGATCCCACCAGCCAGAATTCACGCGCCTGACTAGCTGGTGTGTGTTGGAGTCTGGCAAAACTATTTTGTGAAGGTACTGGGCAAGGAGAGTGACTTTTTTGTGGTATACCATAAATGTGTATTGATGACTAATTTCTTCCTTCCAACTTACAACTTTGAAAGTGACAAGCCATGTCCTGGTTCAACAGCATACAGAAGCCCAGGTCTTAACTCGGCAGACAAATAATTTCCCTGAGTTCAAGAAAACTTCATGTGTGCTTTAATTTATCTGCATAAAAGGTTTCAAACGCAGTTGTGATCGATGGTGACACCAGCGTAGTGCAGGCAGGGTGCTACCTGAACCGCTGTGTCGCGTTCCTCTGCCAACATCTGTCTCTACTGATCTCGAGAAGCTCAGAAGAAAAAGCCTGCACTTGAAGGGAGAATAAAGGGACCTATGATAACGCAATTCAGATGTACAGTTTAGAATACAATTTTTTGAACTCACCCAGGCTGCCACTTTTTTCTGCCTAGAAATTGGGCGTTCAGGCTCCTCAGGGTTCTTTGGACATAGCAGATGTAAAACAGAAACTGTGCTGATGGTGTAGTAGAGAACTCCATTACTAAGCTGCATTTTCCCCGAGAGAAAACAGGACTTCCCAAAGTGCTGGCTGTGCCAGGCGTAGGTGTGGTTTGGACAGGAGGTTTGCTCCAGGAAACGGCAACACAAATGGGTTTGTGTCTCAAGCAGGAACTTGTGAACATGACATTGGCTGGGTAAGATTTTGGTAGATCCATTAAAATGTTTGCAGATCACTCCCTGAGACAAGAATCTGTAAATGCCAGTGAACTGGTCTGGAATCCCTAGAGCACCAGGAATTTGGGGAGATGAATGGGATTCAAGCACTCTGGCCCTCTCTCTTATGTCTCTCATGGTAAAGGAGCATGCAAACAATGATGTGGAATTCATTTTTACTACAAAATGAATCTTTGATCCCCAGGCAATAAACAGGAAGAGAGCAAGCAGCAAAGAATCAAATATTACAGGAGCTAGCGTTAAAACAAAACCTGAGATTCCTATTGGGAATTTTGTATGGCTTTTCAGGAGCAGAATCTCAGATGCATCAAACCCTTGCAGTGTGATATTTTTAACAATTACATGTCCAAATATGCGCAATTACCAACAGTAGGATTTTTGTCAGGAATGACTGCACCAAGTTTAATTTAATGTACTCAGCCTTGTAATTGTTTTTTTTAATCTTGCTGTGCCAATGACAGCATTTTTTCTGCATAGGTTTTATGTTTTCTATCCTCCACAAATCACACATTTAAGACAGTTTTGTTTTGCAACATCTCTGAAGAGCTGGCTTATTAGCAAGCCAGTCCATGCCAGATTATTTTCATATTGATAGACTGTATCAACAGTTGAGATAAAGATGCGCTCCTCGTGCTCTTTTGTTAAGGTTTAGTGGGACTAAATCACAAAACATTGCTTTGCTTGGAAATTGAATCGAAAAGATCCATCTACGGTAAGATTACTTGTCCAGAGAAAGCTCTTCCTGCATTCTGAAGATTTTTGGTGGCTTTCACTCACAGTTTGGGTGCCTGAATGATGCCAGGGAAACTTGAAGTGCCTCAGTGCACCGGTGCTTCAGTACTCTGCGGGACTGGGATCTTACTTTTAAAGGATATTTTCATTTTTGCTTCCCAAAGGTTGGTCTTTGTCATAGATAGGAGACAGGAAAGCAAACTTGAATTTAGAGTTACAACTTCCTGTGCAATATAACCAAGAGCTGCTAGACCTGCTGGTGACAAATGATGCTGGTGCCTACTTGTTCTTACTCGTTCTTTTCAGGCTGCATGTGATTATAAGGGCTAGTCCTGCAGACAGCATTTTTTTTCTTTTTTTCTTTTTTTCCTCTTTTTTCTTTTTTCTTTTTTCTTTTTTCTTTTTTCTTTTTTCTTTTTTCTTTTTTCTTTTTTCTTTTTTCTTTTTTCTTTTTTCTTTCTCCTTCTCCTTCTCCTTCTCCTTCTCCTTCTCCTTCTCCTTCTCCTTCTCCTTCTCCTTCTCCTTCTCCTTCTCCTTCTCCTTCTCCTTCTCCTTCTCCTTCTCCTTCTCCTTCTCCTTCTCCTTCTCCTTCTCCTTCTCCTTCTCCTTCTCCTTCTCCTTCTCCTTCTCCTTCTCCTTCTCCTTCTCCTTCTCCTTCTCCTTCTCCTTCTCCTTCTCCTTCTCCTTCTCCTTCTCCTTCTCCTTCTCCTTCTCCTTCTCCTTCTCCTTCTCCTTCTCCTTCTCCTTCTCCTTCTCCTTCTCCTTCTCCTTCTCCTTCTCCTTCTCCTTCTCCTTCTCCTTCTCCTTCTCCTTCTCCTTCTCCTTCTCCTTCTCCTTCTCCTTCTCCTTCTCCTTCTCCTTCTCCTTCTCCTTCTCCTTCTCCTTCTCCTTCTCCTTCTCCTTCTCCTTCTCCTTCTCCTTCTCCTTCTCCTTCTCCTTCTCCTTCTCCTTCTCCTTCTCCTTCTCCTTCTCCTTCTCCTTCTCCTTCTCCTTCTCCTTCTCCTTCTCCTTCTCCTTCTCCTTCTCCTTCTCCTTCTCCTTCTCCTTCTCCTTCTCCTTCTCCTTCTCCTTCTCCTTCTCCTTCTCCTTCTCCTTCTCCTTCTCCTTCTCCTTCTCCTTCTCCTTCTCCTTCTCCTTCTCCTTCTCCTTCTCCTTCTCCTTCTCCTTCTCCTTCTCCTTCTCCTTCTCCTTCTCCTTCTCCTTCTCCTTCTCCTTCTCCTTCTCCTTCTCCTTCCCTTTCCCCTTTCTTTTCCCCTTTCTTTTCCCCTTTCTTTTCCCCTTTCTTTTCCCCTTTCTTTTTCCCTTTCTTTTTCCCTTTCTTTTTCCTTCTTTCACTGAAACACTTGCACGTGCATTCAGGATATTGCTTATTTCATTCTGGCATGTCTAATATGAAACTTTCCAGCTCTTTATCCTGGGTTTGATAAATGGTTACCCATGGGATGTGAACAGACAGCGTGCCACGTTTCTGTGTTTGGTGTTGAAAGTGCCTTTCAGGCACTTGCACGTGGACCTCCGGCAGTTCATATTCACTTATAGGGGATTACAGAAAGTAAGTAGTGAAAACAAGGCTTTTGTCAGGAGTTCTAAAGACAGTCCGGTGGTCTGCACTGTCTTTGGAAATTTTGTAGGGTTTTGGCAAATCAGTAGCATCAATCAATCAATCAATACAGTCGTGTAGCATGTTACAGGGCTTGAAGTTAGCCAACTAATGATCTGCATAATCTTATATATATGCCTTTAGCAGAGATACAACTATACACCTTTAGCTTGAATTACTCAATATATAACTCTGTATTCTCAGTCTCTTTAAAAAAAAAAGTTAAATTCTCTGTGATAAAAAATTCAGTAGCTCCTTCTGGAGTCTGAAATAAGCAGAAATATTGTTGGACGTACCTTTCAGGCTGTGTTTCAAAATTTAGGAAAAGTCTGGCTCATTGTCTTTCATGCTATATGTCAGGCCTCTGACATTATTCCTTTATGTCTCCTGGCAAGTATTTCACATTCAAGAAGGCTTCTATGCCCAGGGAAAAAAGAAGAAAGAACAAGAAAAAAAGACGACTGCAGTGACACCGGTTAAACTAGTAGAGGCTGTGGCTTAGAGAAGGTGTGGAACTGTATTTACACTTCCCGTGTGCTAGTGATTCTTGCCTGGACCATGGCCCGTTGCATCAATATTGCTGTTTTTCAGTGGGTTTCCCTGGTGCCACCCCTGGCTGCGTGCCTGCTGTGTGCACGTCCCAGCGCTGCGTTCCTGTGCACATCACTTGTTGTGACTGGGGTAGCTCAAAAACTCTATACTTCTGGATGGCCATAGAAAACCTAGTACGCCTGCTTCTGCTCTGCTTCATCCCCACCTAGCAGCTGGCTGTTTGTACCCTTAGAAACTGTGGAAACTCCATGGTTGCAAACTGGTAGCCCAGGGACAACAAACTCGACTGAGGGACTTCTCTATCCTGCAGCTTTGGGTAGAGATGCAGCCGAGATGGGCAAAACCATGCCTGTCCTTGCCTGTGGAGAACTCGAGCCTTGCCCCTTTGGTCTTCTTGTAGGTTCTTTTTTAAACACTTGGGGTTTTTATACTGTAACCTGCTGGAGTAATTTTTTGTGCTCCCTATTTTTCCTTTACAGCAAACAGGGAAACGTGCTTCCTTGGAGCACAGACACTGGAGTTATCCACTGTCCTTGATCTAGTAACTTCTCACTGTGGGTCTTGTTTGTGGATGAAGGAATTCACATCTAAACAGGGAAATATAAATTAAGGTGTATCATCCATGGCTGGAGATTTATTTGGAAGACTAATCTTGAACACCAGAACTTGTGACGTTTAGGTATGCTGACATAACAGTGGGAGAAGATTTGCTGAATCCTTAGGAGATGGTTTGCCCAGCTGGGCTTTTAAAAATCCTTTTCTTGTATTTTTGGCAAAAGAAAAATGGTTTTGTCAAAGAAAAAATGAATCTCATGGTCTCATGTTGAGGCCTAAAACACAAGTATTGATTTCATAAATATAGACAGTGTCCAACTTAAGTGATTTCTTCAATATATGTTGATTTTATTCCTTGGCTGTTAATCTACAGGATTTTTAAAAGCAAAGTGAGATTGTGTGTTTTGACTGATTATATCTAGTAGTGGTATTTGCTCTCAGGAGGCAGGAAGACATTCCCAAACCATATGA
The DNA here is from genome assembly GCA_013398815.1 of Ibidorhyncha struthersii. Taxonomy (NCBI): domain Eukaryota; kingdom Metazoa; phylum Chordata; class Aves; order Charadriiformes; family Charadriidae; genus Ibidorhyncha; species Ibidorhyncha struthersii. The sequence goes on along the minus strand of VZSZ01000456.1, from coordinate 1,114,932 downwards.
TATTCTGGTACCGGTTAGTATTTAGCTGTTACCAGTTAGTTACTGAGCGTCATTGGCAGAAGAGTCTTTAGACTTTAGGCTGAGAGGCACCTCAGTCTTTAACACCTGGGCATAAAAGTCTCCAAGAAACACATGCTGCACTTTTTCTAAGCTGTAGGTCCATCCCCCCAGCGTGTATTTCTGTGTGAATTATAATCAAAGTCTAGGAACCGGCCAGTGCTTTGCTACCTTGCCTTGACAGCTTTCGGCTTTTTTGGAAATATTTTAGCTTCATGCCTACCGTAGCTGTCGGCGTGATTCAGAGCCTTTGGAAGAAGAGCTTCCTCTTGTATTTGTTATTTGCTTAGCAAAGCTTTGACTTTATAGCTGTGTATTTCAGAATCTTTTATGCCAGGGAATCATTTATATTTCAGAGATACGGGAAGGCACCTTGGAGCTTGCTACATGTCTTGATTGTTTTTTAACCTTAGCCCAGTGTGATATTCTCTCTAAAGAATATTCTCACGTAATCCTGCAGGGAAGAATAAAGGTAACACAGTTGCCTGGCATTAATACTGAAAATCAGAAGTACACAAAGACAAGTCTGAGAAGTGTACTAAAAATAATAATAAGACAGACTTGTTTCTCAACAGTAAATGCCATTGAGCTTTGCTTTGAATTCTGGCATCCGTCTAAAATCTGTACCCACGACCCACAGTTATGTGTCGGGGGGCTGTGTGCTGGTTTTGTACTTCAGAGGAGCTGACTTGACTTTATGTACTAGTTCAGATGCGGTTCTCCCTGGAGGAGTTCCTTGGCCAGGCTGTAGGAAGATGTTTCTGAGAACCCAAAGAGAAATAGTGTGAAAAACGTGGCAAGCGTTGCCCCAGGGGCATTCCTTTCCCTGGGACAAGTGCAAGGGCTGGGAAGGGAAGGTGGCCTGTTTCGTATGACTGCCAATGGGAGGGTGACACTTTCACAAGCAGGAAAGCTTGAAGCAGCCTGAGCTCCTTCTCCAGCCCAGCTTACGTGGGACAAGTGCGGTTGTAAAGTGATTACAGTGAAAATTTATGGAGAAAAGCCTATCAGTGGGGCTTTCTCAAGGATTTTGGAAGCCCTGTGTACTGTTCATCCTGCTGATGTCCTTCTGGAGGTCTTTCTCAGCGTCTGTATCACCTTGGCAGGTACAAAAAGATTTCAGAGATGCAGTATGCCCATCCCAGTCCAGGTCAGGCTGCTCATCTGAGCCTACGCAGGGCAGTTATGGTGGGAACTGGGTGTAGCCTTCTCCCCTGGGAGCTGGAGACTGGGGCAGCGAGACTTTCCTGAGGATGAGGGCATCACGGATGCCAGGTGTAGGGATTTGGACTGCACATTCCATTATACCTTAGGGTAGTGCTATTTGCCTAGTGGGAGGGGACATAAATGCCTAATTTGTGACTGCATTAGTGGTGCTTGATCGACATTTCCATTCACAGCCTCTGAGGAGAAAATGTTCACATTTATATCTTTGAAAAAATGTGGAGTTAGAGATATGTGAAATTGCCCAAGAATCCCTTAAGATGTAAGGGCGAATCATACGTTAAAATAAAGGTCCTGCAATTGCTAAAATGGTGACCAGACATTCTATTCAAGGCACTGTGGCTTTTCTTCTCCTGACCCTGCTGTGCAATGCAAAACCAGCCCAAAGCAACAACGTATTCACTGGCAGCTCTGAGAAAGACTACGCGTGGTCCTGCTGTATTGCACTGGCCCCAGAAAGCATAAGGCACAGATTCAGAACTTGGTATGGGCAGCGGATGGTGGTTGCCTCAGGGCTTCTGGCAGTCAGAAAGGTAGAGAGGTGGGGACAACATCTGCTTCAAAAACCTGCAATAAATATGTTGACTTTGGATGAAGCTGTGTGGGCAGACTGAAAGTGAGGAGGGGGTCGATCTGGCTAGACGTGGTTTGTGTCTAGAAAGCTATGTGGGAGTGATCGCATGAAGCATCTCGGTGTCAGATGGGAAATTAGGCATACACACACACCCCCCCTTGCTTTTTCCCTCTTTGACGTGAGTGTTGAAGTGTCATGAGTCCACAGCCATTCTGAGACAAGAAAGGAAGAAAATGATCCAAGCAGATGCTGGAAAAGATAATAACATAGTATTGTCCTGACAAATCAACTCGAAAGAAAGTGCTAAGCTTCAGACTGCTCTGGAGGACAGCTGCCCCAGCAAGCCTCAAAGGCAGGCTGCCTAATTTAACCATGAGCCTAATCAACTGGCTCTTTCTAATTACCATGCAAGGAGTGGCTGTATAAGAACTGCTTCTGAACTATGTATCTTTTTTGGCAACTGGTCTCTGGGGCCTGGTGGACTAAAACCTGGAGGCAAGGTTGGCTCATTGGGACAGCCCAGGCAACCTCTGACCTATATATGCTTAATTGCCACGTGAGCATAATTAGAAGGTGGACACGAACAATGGACTGCATGAATTCCTCTAGGAAATTGGGTAGAAAATGCCAAGTGTTGAGCTGCTTCCACGCATGCTGCAGGAGAGGGACTTGCTGACAGAGCAGCTCATGGCGTGGAGGTTTTAATTGCCATCCAGGGCTGATGATTCATAGATTTCTGTCTTCCCATTCCCTTTTCTTCTGAAGATCCTGGATGTCCTGTTGACAACTGAAGCCCAACAGCTCAAACCCCGAACTCTTTATCTGTCCTTCAAAATCCTCCCATCCTCCTCTTGCCGTTAATGTTGACAGCTCCACCGCCACCCCGTGTCCCACAGCCTCACAACAGTGGTGTCACTTCTCACTCCTCCCCCATCTCTGAGATTTTCTGAAATGCTTCTGCTTTTCTGTGCAGCATCTCTTGAATGTATCTTCTCTCCTTCGTTTCTGTCGCTGACACTAACTATAGCATCCATCTCTGGCTTTTCTGACTTTTTAGGTGTGGAGAAACAATGCAAACTCAGGAGGATCTGCAACAGCCTGCATTTCCCTCCCCTTTTCCCACTCTTGCCCGCACCAGTATTTGCCATGGACTGGTGGTGGTGGTGGGGAGAAGCAACCAGTAAGGAAACAGGGAACTGACTTTAATTTCAGAGGACCATGATATTTTTGTTGTTATGCCCAGAGGAACACAGGCTTTTGTATTAATCCAAACGTGAGATTTCTTGGCTTCTTCATGATTTTGCTTCTCTTCAGTGATAGATGCTGCTAAGTTTTTTGGGGTTTGGGGTTTTTTTATTAGCAGAATATGGGAGACAGTGAAATGTGAGTTGCTCTTAGTTTGTCTGAACTTCACAAGTGGACATTGCTGCCTGCTGGGGTGGCTTGAAAGGACTGTGTAAATGAATCAATTAATCTTTGAGATATTTAAGTACGAAAAAATCAACTGGGAGTATTTCTGTCCTCAATTACACACATAAGGCATATTCAAATAGCCATAGTATATGCAAATCCCACCTTATTCCTTCAGCCTTAGGCCACCATATTTATGTCTAGGATTTCCCAGAGAGAAATATGCGGTTGTGCTCAGTGTAATATATGCAGAGGGAATGCAGTGCTTCTGGGGTGCCTTTATTTGCAACTGTTGGTCAACCATAATTTGCATAATGACAACCATATTACACTCTTGCATGGATTTTCATTAGATAGCAGGTGTTGTTTATTTAGAAGTATCTAAATACATTTTTTTTCATATAAAAGAGAGGCACAGAAATAAACTCTTTGTGTTTCATAGGGTTGCCAGGGTAGCAGTAGCAAAATACAGCAAATCAACAGTGAGATCTGCAAGAATGAATACAGACTATGCCCAGAGGCTATGGAAGGCACCAAGACATATTTCAGGCTTTATCAGGAATGAGGCAAACATTTGCACGGCCCTGAAATAGCTTCTGGCTTTGCAATGAACTGCCATAAAATGGCATAATTAAAAGTTACATTCTGTTTGAGCCTTTTCTAACACTCAGTAATCAAACACCATAATCAGAACGAATTATTGCGTTTGGATTCTCCCATCCACTGAAAAAGATGCATTGCTTGGCTTATAGCCTTATCTGGATTTATTAGGTCTAATTTCAGAGACTGGCACAAAAAGTGAGTCAGATTCCCCAGGGACCTGTTGCGTATATGCAGTGGTACCTTTAAGATGCATGTGCCTTTTTTGTATGCTTCCAGTTGCTTAGAACAAACGTCCAGGTTGTTTTTTAAATCCGATTGGAGTGTGCAGGCAAGATGAAGGTTAAACCGAGGAAGGGTTGATCCGGGCATAGATATGCACATCTCACTGAGGTTGGCAGCTTCATCTCTGCTGTGACCTCCAGGTGCTATGAATGAAGCCACAGGATTAGTAAGAGGGCACACGCTGAGCTGCCAAGTCTCTTGTAACAAGACAGAGAAGTGGAAACAGCATTTCTATTCAGGGTATCAAAATCAACCCTTGAAGCATAGCATTGCGAGTTGATTGCAAATAATGGAGCTGCAAAATGATTTCTGCACGGGAACATACTGCTTGGCTGTGTCGCAAACTACTCTCCGTACGCGTTTCAACGTACAGCTGGGATGTGGTGACCATGAATTATTTAGTTTGGTAGAGGTAGAAGTTTTCTGCAAAACTGGAGAACAAAAATAAAAATCCAAAGCCAAGGTTTTGATGTAAAAATTAAGCTTATAAGAAAATAAGTTACGCCTAGTCCACCAAACTTTTAGGGTACGTGGTAAAGCATCAGTCCAACTCTGTCCTTTCTGAAGGACACACCGTGGCATGCACTGGCATTCATCGATATCCAGAAATCACCAGGAAGATGTAGACGGTAGTCTGTTTCCACATGCTTTTCAATAGATGTGTGACATTCAAATTAAAACAAACCATTCAAAAAAGAAGAAAATGTGCTGCCACTGTTGGAAATGTATGGGAGTAACAGCCTACAGCAGGAAATACAAACAGCTGGCAAAGTAAACTTAGTGTTGGGCTGTGGCTGATGATTTCATGATTGACAGTTGCCAGTTGTTTGAAGAAAGGTCACTTTCCCACCAAAGTCTGCCAGACCTTTGGTGAGGGTTTTCTTACTTGGTTTTGAATTTTCTAATCAACTTGATTTCTATTCAAAGCAGTCTGGAAAGCTAAATTTATACATCAAAACCTAAAACCATAGGTCAGATCCAAAGAGCTGGGACTCCAGTAGAGAAGAGGGAGTTGCTGCAGAGGATTGAGAGCTTTCTATGGGTTGTCTTTCTCCATGATCCTCCCTCATGCCAAACCATGACCTCCGTTTTCAGCTCCATGCTGTGGCTTGAGCTCCACGAGCAGAGGTGAGTGGCTGTAGCTCCCCCTCTGATCAGATTAGCACCGGTTAATGATCTCCAGCATCTCGAAACAGGCAACTGCCTGACATTTGGTAATGCCAGCTGTGTAGCCAGTGCTACTCTTTTTTTTTTTGTGTGTGTGTTTTTTTTTTTTTTTCACCTTACCTTGCCTAGTTTGGCAAGTTGAAGCTGTGTGAGCCATTTTGAGGAGGTACAGAGTAAACTTGTTGGATGCTCTGCCCCAGGGGCTGTGATTTATTTGCCCCCAAGTTAAATGGAAGATTGCCCAGCTCTTCTCACCGTGTACAAAGCCCACGTACTTTGTCTCCTGCCAGCAAACGCTGGGACTTGGCAAGCACCCCCAGCTTCTTAAAATGTAGGCCTTAGAGGAAAAAGTTTTTTGAAACTAACAGGTGCCTCTGAACTTTGATTTAAACTCGTAACTGTCACCTGGGTTTTGACAGATGGGTAATGAAAGATCAAGACAAATGCTGGTAGGAGTCTTTTGAGATGTGCTGCTATTAGCATTTGCTCTGAGCACATTTTAAAGAGAACATAAGACTAACAATTTGATGTCTGTTAGTCATCTCACACTGGAGAACTCCTGCCAGAGGAGGTGAAATGTATAACTCAAAATTCATGAGGCAGGGGATTGGTAATAAGGAGGAAGCAAAGGGAGGCACCAAAAGATGAGCTATAGCCCTGAACCTGGAAAAGAATAGGAATGAGGAGACAGATCAAGTCAGAGTTCTCAGATATGGGGCTACATCACTCAGAGCTGTGTTTCCCAGGGCATGGGCGAGGATAAAACACCTGTAATGAAGTCTCTGCTGGATGTTGTATGAGCTGCAGATGCATGGGACACGGTGGAGGAAATAAGATGTTTTTCAGAGTGACTGTTGAAGCTGTCAGTGCAGAGTGGTACAGAATAATACAGATAAGCTCCTTAAGTCACCCCTGGATGGCAGCTTAGTTGCACCTCTGCTTACCTTGGATCTGGCTTTTACATATTCTTTAATATAATACTTTTACAAGGGCTCAGAGTGTGATATTTTAACATGCTCTGGTAGCCCCATATTCCATAAGTAATGAAGTGCCAGTGAAGTTGGAGGGATTGTCTTTTGGGGAGGGAGTCGCTCCGCAAACCCGGCTCTTCTCTTCTGTTGAGTTTCATTGCATTTGCCTTCTGTAGCACCGAGATGTCTCGCAAGCTGCTAAACTCTGGCCCTAAGCAAGCCAAGTAATTTCTTTTTGTGCCAATCTGTGTGTATCACCGATAACATAAATCTGCATGTGCCACAGTGATCTGTGCCCAGGTGTGTGAGAGGGAATGAGCCAAGAGATTTATACTGCTTCGTTCTCTCCTTTTTTCCCCTTGAAAAACCTGCACTGCCCCGTTTCCGCAGAGAACAGAGAGGAAGAGGCTGTCTTGGACAACGGGACTGTGGTAAATTATGTGCTTCTCCTCTCCAAAACCTGCCAAAGACCTGTTGGAAAACCCTTAGGAAGAGAAGGCTGCTCAAAGCTACGCCGACTCATGCTGCGTGGTGGTCCTTCCCGCAGAGGAATACTCTGCCCGGTGGTGCTGGTCCTGCGGCACGTGGCACCGCCGGTGCCTCTCCTGCCGCCTGGCCCACAGCTGCTGCGCCGGCTGGGGCAGGGGCATAGCAGCTCGGAGTGGTTGGGGTTGGGAAATGGAGAAATCACGGGGTTTTTTTAGTTCTAGCTCTGGTCGTGGATGACCAGCTGGGTCCTCGGTCCCCAGGAGAGGACATGTGCTCCTCCACTGAATCATCTTTTTCCCTTCATCGAGCTTTTGTGCCTTTAAGAGGATCCAAAGCAAGAACAAGTTTAGCTACAATTCTTTTGCAAAAGACGTAGACTTTCAGTTCACTTCTGCCTCGGTGTTTCGTGACAGTTACCGGTGTATTTTCTAATAGTGTGTCTGTCATAAAATAATAGATCAGTGTGTGAAAACCTTAAGACCCAGGGAGAAGTGTTGGAGGTCACAGGATCACCTCTTTGGGGCTATCAGCATAATTCAGAGCCAGTGACATCCACAGATTAATTGCCCTTTTATTGATTCTGAATTGACTTCCTTAATTAAGGAGAGTGTCACTTGGTTGCATGATTGGTTTTGCCATTTTCAAATTATTAAAACAAAAGCTTGGAAGTGAAATCCTTTGCCGTGTATAGACCCTTCCTTGGAAAACGTTCTGATGCATTTAACAGACTTCCCTGCCTACAGTTTAAATCCCTACACAGTTTAAATTAATTGGTATGATTATTTTGGTATAAAATGCAGAGAGGACCACGGACTTGCAGCATCTGGGGCTACGGAGGCAGCGAGGGGCCCCGTCTGTGTGTGATACTGTGATAGAGATGCTTTCCTCGGAGGAACCAAAATAAGTGGCAACTTGGAGAAAAACGTTCCCTTTTCACATGGCTTGTCAATATGTTAAGTGCTCTGGAGACAGTGCTTTTGTGCTTCTGCAGACATTAAATCCTGTACATTTCATGGGCTGTGACAGTGCTGTTTTCAAATGTTTTAAGCATTGATTGTACTCGGGATGACGTACCCGGTGGTGGAAACACTGTTGAAGGGATAATGCTGATGCTAGAAAGAAGAGGGTGAAGCGTCTTCCTGGAGTGCCAGCCTTCAGTCCTTCCCTCTTGCTGTTCTTTGCATGGGTGCTTAGACCATAGAGGGGACACAGGGATTTGGGAAGGGAAGACAAAATCCATAGTTAAAAATTTTAAAATTCCCACATAATTTCTCCCAGCTCTTCCCACGTTAAATTTGAGATGGTGGCAGTTTGGGGTGATTCTCATACGGGTTTTTCCTCTCCTTTCCCACTTGACCAAGCGCACAAGGAAAGAAGTGGTGTTGAAGTGAATGCTGTTAGTCCTCGAGCTGCAAGGCTGATGGGGATTTTGTTCCTTTAAGAGATTATGACCAAACCGGAGGGAGGAAAGACAGGATTATTCTCCAGACTGCTCTCATTTACTGACCTCTCCCATGCGACAATAGCGATGTTAATAAAATTGCTATTCTGGCAGGGTGAAGGGGGAGTTTCGTAGGGCAAAGTTGAGGTTTGAGGCAAGTGTGGCACTCTGCAGAGCTGTTCTTCAGGGAAGCAACAGCTTGATGGGAAAACCAAGAAAAAAAGCTGTCATTGCATATCCCCTCCTGCCATTTCTGAGCGTGCAGTTCCTCCAGGACCTCTGACTCATGTGGAATAAGACTTTCTTTTGCTCCCCTTCCTTCTTCACCCTGCTGCTGTTGCACATCCACCCTCCCCGTGTGTTGGATCTTGCATGGCATCCAACTGCTCAGTACAAATAATTGGTATTGGAAAAGCACGGTGCAGGATAAAGCTGTCTGGGGGTCACCTTCCCATATATTGTAGTTGCCTTAGAGACTCTAAGGAGAGTAACTTGTGGTTTTGCAATCGTCCTAAGGCGCTGCCTACACCGAATGTAGGACAACATAAAGCAAGTTGGACATACTAGTTAACTGGGAAGTTTTAGGAGTGCCATCACTGCAGGTGATGTGAAATTGAGTGATTTTTTTTGCTCTTCCCATCTGCAGGATTTAACTATCGGATTTACTCTCTGGGGACAGATCAGGTGCAATCCCTGCTGCTTACTCTTTAGTCAGAAGCAAAGCACACTGTTCCCATCACTGACCCTGCTTTTAAAATAAAAAAGTATCCTGCAAATGTATTATTCATTTTTAAGAGATAGAGCTGAAGAAATAATTGTAGTCCAGAGAGTTTCAAATACATTTCCATACATAATAGCTTTCTGAGTGTGTATAGATATGTTCCACAGTAAATACATATTCCATTTAAAAGTAATTTGTATAGTTATAATGAGGCTATTGTCATAAAAGGTGATTTGCTTTTTTAACGGTTTGAGTTCTAGTAGGCAAGAAAACCATGGATTTGATCTTCACTGGGTGCAAATCAGTGTAGCCCCAACCTGAGATCCCAGCTGAGCTGGGATCTGTTACTCTCTTCTGTCATGTATTATGTAGCCAAATGCAATTGTCCAGCCTTCCCTACCTAAAAGCAGAACTGAAAACTACAAAGACGACCGTGGTCTGAGGTCAGCAGCTCAACTACAGCTGTTTGGATTGCCCTTTTTTCCAGCTTCCTCCAGCAAATTGCATTTTATCAGCAGAAATCTGCAACGGGCGATGTTCTGACTGTAAGCATTGGTTAGAAGTGCTCGGGGGTGCTGCGGGGAGCNTCCCCGAGCCCTGTGTCTCCATGACGTGGTTCTGCTCCCCATCCTGCTGAGCGTGCTGGGAGGTGCCCATAGGTGGACATGCCAGGATTGTTGCTGTCCTAAATTTGATAGTGAAGTATGAATGTGATGGCGAAACAGCATAAAGAGCATGTATTGAGCCAGAGAGGGAACAGGTCAGGTCACCCTCCCTGGCTTTTGTCACTCACTGGGTGCTTCAGGAAAGCTGGGGTGGATGCCCAGGGATAACTGGCATTTGTGTGAGGAGGAAGAGAGCTGCAGAAAAATGCCTAGTGGCTGCAGTCCCCTTTAGCAGCATCTCAAAATTGTAGCCGTTGTTCAAATAAGCCTGGTTCTCCTTTTGTTTTTAGAGGCTCCTCCGTTCCCCGTTCAGAATTCAGCTCTAGACTTGCCAAAAATCCTCACTGAAACGTTTTGTTCTCCGAAGATATCTCGGAGCAAACACAGTACAATTCACACATGCTGCAAAAATTCCTTGAGGTTGTACTGCAGTGATGGCATGATCCGTCCCAGTGCAGCATCTTCCAGAGGAAACCCAGCAAGCCCAGGCTGTGTTTGAGAGAGGTTTATGCTGAGAAAACCACAGGGAAATGCAGCTGGACCACGAATCCTCAAGAGGGAAACAAATCGCAGCTGAAGACAGGCAGTGTTAGCTGGCTGTTAAAAAAGACTGTCTTCTCCATATTTATAGCTTTTCACAAACTTATCTGTATCAAACACAGGTGAAGGTCATTACTTGGTTGAAGCTGTAAGGAAAGAAATGGTATGCACCTATCAGGTGTAACGCAATGGGAATGTGTCTTTTTCCTTCCCTGGTGGCTGAGCTATAAAAGGCGATAAGCCGCCTACAGCTGCTAGCCAAAGATGACGCCTTTAGGTTAAACAACAGAAACTCTCGCTTTTAGGCTTCTGTTCCATAAATTATTGAGTTGCTTCAATAAATCCATGCAAATTCAGTAAGGCACTTAAGCACAACTTTGCCATTAGGCACAGTAATGAGCCTTAAGCACGCATCTCATAAAGCAGATGTGGATTTACGAGTCTGGCTTAAAGGGTCTTCTCCCTCTTCTCCCATTAGGACTGCGCCGGATGTCTCACAGGCAGATATCTCTTCTCAGACACGTGATGTAGCTGCGCCGGGTTGGCCGTATAGTGCTGTCCCCCCTCCTGGCTGCTGTTTGGCTCTATGGAGCACCCACTAACTTGCTCTGCTCACGGCAGGATTATTCCTGGAGGTTATGAAATGCATAAGAACCATCATGCCAGTCTGGATAAAGTACAAAATACTTCTTCTTCGACTGTCACTGGTAGTGGATGCTGAAATACGCGCAGTAACCAGAATGGATGAAGCGATCCATCCCAGGCCATATGCTCCTGGTTTCTGACAGTTTGTATTTCGCAAGGACTTTCTAAGCCAGCAATTGTATTTAGGCCACTGCGGACCTGCCCTCTAAGAATGTGTTTAACTGCCTTTGAAAACCATTTAAACTTTTCAATAGTTCATGAGCTTGGAAAACGATCACTGGGATGACGGGTGTGCTAATTACAGTAGTTGCCGGTTATATATTTTAAACTGACACAGTTTGCTTTTGGAGTCAGCCAGAGATTTGAGGCTGAAAGCAGGTAGGGAAAATGCAGGATTTTGCCATCTGCTCGTACTGCAGTCCATTGTTTTCAGTAAGTGGCAGCCCATTGCATTAATTGTCTCGTGTTGTACTCGCAGTACCTAGCGGTATTGGCATACATTTTTTGCTAATAGAAAATGTCATAGGGTAAGTACCATGTTCTAATTGTATCGGCAGATTTCCATCACGAGCATTAATTTTTCGTCATACTGTATGGAAATCTCAATGAATTGCTGACGTGAGATTGGCCGGCTGCTTGGAGGTACTGCAGTTCGCATCATGTCATGTACCCGTGTTACTCGGCTGTTCGAGTGGGAGCAGTACAAGGGCGGAATCGCAGAAGCGTGTCTGAGCATTTAAAAATAGCAAACATTATTTTTATAAGTGGAGCCAGGGCGGGAAGAAGCAGTGCCAGTTTGCATTGGGAAAGAGAGTGGAACAGGGGGTTTCAAACTTTCTTCCAAAGCTGCAACAGTTTTAGTGTCAGCTAACAGGAGTTTCAGTGTAAGCCGTGCAAACTCCAGCAGCAGATCTATGTCCCCCTCTGGCATCAAATGTGTCAGAGCTGCATGAAAGGAGAGGATGATTTACATTCAAACAACAGCAATTAAACAAGGGATACAAATTACTCTATAATGAGACTGAGCCAAGGCCACATGTCAGTGCATTAGACTGCTAGTCCACGTATAGTCATAAATCTTCGGTATGAAGGTTATAAAACTCTTTTCACCAATATTTGTCTGCCTGAAAAATCTATGAAGCATTAGCAGCAGCTTGAAGCTATGAAGAGGAACCACTCAGCTTAATTTACATGTAAAATATATACAGTGCAAGCCGCAAAAAAGATCTCTTGATGTTTTCCCATGATATAAATATTTGATGTTGTTTAGATTTCTTTCCTGTTCTTTTATGGAGGGTTTTCTACTCAATTAGAGTTAGGTGGAAACACATTTTCTGCCCAATTTTGTACCAGAGTCATGGAGACTGATCAAAATGAACAGATTTAAAAATTAAATTTATTATCAAAAATGAGATTTATAGATATTTTCTCTTTGGGGAATATGTTGCTTTATTGATTTCTTCAAAATAAAAAATACTGATACGGACTATTAGAAGCTGTAAGGTGGTGAATGCAATTCCCAGCAATTTTACTATTCCATCACTCTGAAAATAAATTGTTCAGCTAATTCTTGTTCTTGCTGATAGGAAGTAAACATGAAAGCCTCTGTACACTGATGGGGAGAATTGACCTCTTTGTTCTTTATGCCATAACAGTACAGACAGTACAAAATACTCTCTAGAGAAACTTTTTTAAATGGAAAAGCATCTTTTTTTCACCTGATTCTTAGCAGCCTTGCTGAGTCCAAGAGTCTGCCTGTCCTTAAACTTCTGTAGAACTTGGCTGATGCAGTGTTTCAGGGCCCAGTCCTGAACTGTGCAGGCATATCTCCAATAAGCCTACATCTGATTTTACTTCGCATGGGAGTCAGTCAAGAGAAATTTGCTGAGGGTAGATGTACGAAACTCATGTGAACTTGATCACAGCATAGTTTACCATGACATTTGGTTGAAAAAGAACCAGAGAAATAGGGTTGTAGGATGAAATCCTCCTCATGTGGCTCGTGAGGGAAATTTTATGGACTACAGAAGTATTTATACGACTTAAGTAAGTAAATTGGGCCTGCTTATTCCCATACCAAGTAGTACCATTGAGCTGGAGTACTTGTAATTTGTATCTTTTAATGGAGGTGAAATAGCATAGTTATTGCCTGATGGAAATCCCTACTTTCCCTGCTCGTGGTCATAATTCAGTGACTTTTTTTTATATATGCACCACATTTATGCAATGCACAGAAGAGAGAAATTCCTGGGTGTGCAGTACAGTGAAAATCAGCTGTGCAACAGTGCAATTCAAGTTCATAAGTTTCTGCATCTTCTTGTAGTATTCCAGTAGACTCCAGAAAAAAAATCCCATTGCAAAGAAATGCAAATAAAAACAAGAAGGCGTGGAAATCACTGATACCTACCACTTTCATCTAAATAATGATGGTTCTAGTAACAAACATATAACTCAATTTCTGGCACCAGCATTTTCACTACAGCAAAGCAACATTTTAACAGCACTCCTAATCAGCATATGCAACAAAACAGAAACTCAGCTCAGCACTACTTAACTTGATGCTTTTATTTTTTCATAGTGTTTCATAAATAACTTTAGGAAGTGAATCTGATGATGATAATAATTATACTACTGCTGTATGCAGCTAAAGACTTCTTCCAGAATAACAAATAACCTGCTAGAAAATCTGTAAGAGCTCCCCATGCCTGCCTACACTAATAATACAGTAGTGCTTTGTGTGTACATAGCCTTTTTAAAGGCACTTTCATGTTAATTATCTAATTAAGCCTTACAGTTCTCTTTGAAAGTAAGTAAGTATTATTATACCTACTTTATGGAGGTTGAAACTGAAAAATAAAAGCTTGATGTCATTTCATCTAATGTTATATATCTTGCTGGAGGGTTTAGGTGGGAGCACAGGCACCCAAAATTCCCCTTTAGGTAGCAGAGAGACCAGGGCGTTCTGGAGAGTGATGTACCCCACCTGAGCTCTGCCTGAGGGCTGCCCTGGGGTGGGCTGGTGGGAGCACCGGTAAATTGGGTCTGAACTCACTGTCCTGAGTGCTTTACTGCCTAAAATTTGCGGGGGGGGGGGGAACCCAATTCAAAGCAGTGAAGCTCCCAAACTTGTTTATAGCAGTGGTCCAGCATCCCAGTTGTTCTTAGCATCTTTCTCAGTTGGAAAAAGTCCCAACGCTCGTAGGATCCACTCGTGTTGCAGGTGACCTGCAGGGTCTTAGGAATTAAGCCAGTAACACCCAAAGGCCTGTGGCAGAGTTCCACATTTACCTGCCATGTTGTGGGATTGCACTCAGTCCTTGGGTGTAGAAAGAACGAGGAGATAGGAAAAGAGGGTTCTTTGGCTCTTTGCTCCCAGGAGTGCCTAAATTCCCTGCCAGTCAGCAGGGATCTGGATGGGGGCAGCAAAGGATCTCTGGGGGGGCCACAGGGCTTGTTTACACTGCAGTCCCTAGGCTGACTTCAGGACGCGTGGAGCTAATTTCCAACTAGATATCTCAGGCAATACATACACCAGTATGTATTTGGTGGCACAAAATTTGGCAGGGAGAAGCCTCTCTAACCTTCCTTCTCCTGCCTGGCAAGCAGCACCCCCCCGGCTAGCTCGCTGCGCGGTTTGCAGTGGTTTGAAACAACTTGTATAAACGTCTGTGAAAGTGTTATATGTATAGTCACTGATGAAGTTTCGAAATAAGTGGGGGAAAAAAAAAAGAACAGAGATGCTTAATATAAGAAAAGAAATACTTTTTGTAGATGGTAGCTTATAGTGATGTCTCTTTAATGGAGCGGTCTGCAGCCTTTCATGGGCCACAGGCATGATACTGAAGGAGCAACACACCATAGGCAGTGTCAGTCTTTGCCCTTCTTACTGTTTTGGTGGAAACTTCACGGTTTCCCGTGGGTGTGGGTAGCACTGGAAGACCTTACAGGCAAAGTACAGGTTGTGGGCTACTGCTTTAAGTGCTGTATTTCCTCTGACTTTCCTGGGCAAATTCAATAAATAATTCTTTAAGTGATTGTGGCTAATCAAGCTTTCTTCTGTGCTTGCAATGATTCAGATATCACTTTTATCTTTTCTAAGTCTTAATGTGTAGTTACTGAGTGACGTCACTTGTTCATTGGAAGCCATAGCGCTGGAAATTCAAAGCTTGGATGCTTAAGCAAAAATTATAACCAACTTAGTCTGTGGTTGACCCAAGAAAGTTCAGTGATGGAGGAGATCCAGAGTCATGTCCATGCGTGACTGGGGAGAACCACCGTAACTGGGAGCAATTCCCTTGGCATAGAGGAGTCAGGTGAACAGTGGTGACCCCATCCACCAAGATGTCCCCCCCGGCGCATCCATCCCCTCCAGCGGGTGGGTTTGAGGCAGTAGCGATTTCAGCTGCAACTGCTAAGTTGAATTGTGATGATGAAACGGTACCCTTCATCACAGCCACCACTGTCACGGCCATCACAGCAGTGCCACCAAACAAGCGTGCTGTTGTCAGCCATGAGGAAAGTCGCCCTTTAAAACTGGGCATGACATCAGGAAATGTGCTGGTTTACGGCACTGCTTGAACCTGCCAAGGATTTTTTTCTTTTATCCCCTTCGAATTGTTTCCAATAAAGAAAAAAAGAATATTATAAAGTTCCTATTTTACAGACAAGCAGGCGAGTCTTAGAGGAGGGTCCTGTTGCAGGGATGTTTGCTGTTCCCCTAAAGACTTCAAGGGAAGTATGCGCAAAGCTGAAAAGAGAGCAGAGCTTTTCTGTTTCCTTTTAACTGCTTGCTGCAGGGGAAACCACAAGGACTTTCTTCTTATGTTGACTGCTGTAATGATGTGCTGTACTATTGAGCTTCCAGGTCTAACTGACATGGATCAATTATTTGAGTTTGATGGGCCACCTGCTTGGGGAACTTCTGTAGTATTTATAAAAGACCTGGCAGTGCTTTCCTGGCGGGAGATACTTTTATATTCCCTCCTGTGGAAGTGCTGTCCAGGTTGAATTACGAAATGAATCATTGCTATGTTGGCAATGGGGTGTTATTTGGATTTTCAAGTTCCAGGGTATGACTTCCTCAGTGTGCAGCACTGGATAGATAATTAGCTCAAAGTATGTTCCGAAACGTGAGACCAAAATTACACTTTGCACGTAAAGGCTCCTTTGTGTTAGAAACACTGGTATATGTGTCAATACGGGATAACGCGTGTGGATTGTTGCAGTGTATCATCTGCAGCCTTTGGGCAGTAGTGTCAGTTGTGAGAGTTGTATTTTTGCAACGGCGCAGCCAGCTTTTACCAACACACTTCCCATGTGAAATATCCCTGCTGCTCAGCAGCAAAGCGCTCGGCGGCTCAGGTGGGACAGGGGGAGCACCCTGCTCCTCCGGACACCCCCCTGCACGCACTGCTCCTCGACGGGTATCTCCTTACCTCTCGCTGGGCACAGAAGGGGATCGTGCAGCACGCTTCTGTCTTCGAAGAGGAGATGTTTTTGTTTCTGTTCGGGGATGCTTTCTGCGTGGTCAGTGAGAGAAGCAGGAGTATGAAGTCTGGAATTGAGAATATGGCAAATTGTTCTTACCTGTGTTTTTGTAGGATTGTGTTTAGTTGCTGGGGCAGAGTTTCTTACAGTTCCCTAACACATTAGACATCTCCAGTTTCTGCCAGCACTGAAGTTCTTCAGCACTTTTCTTGCTGTGACAAGGGTTTGATTACTTTCCTTTTCCCACAGACTTTTACTGACAACAACATGACGATATTTTAAATATTTCCTTTGGAAACATCTGGTTACTTCAACCAAAAGAAACATCCCTTTGGGATTCTTTTCACTAATTTAAATAACAGTGTTTTGGGTTTTTTTTTTCTGGCTAAGAAAATAGACTTAAAATATAGAATCATATTGTTTGAATGTGCTTGCTCTGTGCTTTCTGTCCTTTCAACATTCAGTCATGTAAGCTACTGTGTTTTGATTCCTATGAGCAACTTTATGTCTGGAAGACTCCCTTTGCATGGTATCTGCCTGTGCAAGGCGTAGCGGCAGGTGTGGAAAAAAATCCTTGAATACTTCAGTTGTCTCATTAAACGGGGTATTTGTACTCCTGATGTTGCAGCATGGGGAGAGCAGACTCCTTTAAAACACAGAAGTGGAAATTTTTATGGGTTAAGGTGTTTTTTTAGCTTGTTCGGCTTCACTTCAAAGAAAGTGAAGAAGTGTATATAATGTATATATTGCTGGTTCCTTGTTATTTTCCTGGGGAAAACAACAGTGTGACCAGATTCCATTTTGGCTGCGCGATGTTAAATCAGTGCAGACCTGAAACCACGTTAGTATTCCTGACATTTCATCAAAGCACTGATTTGGCAGCTCTTGACATTTGGATCAGTGACTAAACTTGTTTTCCTGTTGATAGCAAGTCATCTGCAGTTATAGCAAAACATGGCTCCTAGACCTGACAGATCTTCTTTTGCATTGAAAATAAATCCTAACATTACAAGGTCATTTGAGATCTGTCACTGGGAAAAAGATTTTGCTCTTAACCCTTATCTGGGTCAGTAATTCTTTACCTTTCTATGGTCTTTGCTTGGGGATCTGAAAGTGCTTTATAAATATTAGATAGTATTGGATAATCTTTCTGCTGAGTTTGGTACAAGAGTATTTTCTTCATTCCATACTTTTGGCTGGGAGAAGTTAAGTGACTTGCCAGTCTGTGGTAGAGCTCTGGATAAAATTTATGCTGCTGCCAGGTTGGCCTCTCTGTACTGTGGTATTTATTA
This sequence comes from Ibidorhyncha struthersii, assembly GCA_013398815.1. Taxonomy (NCBI): domain Eukaryota; kingdom Metazoa; phylum Chordata; class Aves; order Charadriiformes; family Charadriidae; genus Ibidorhyncha; species Ibidorhyncha struthersii. The sequence continues at coordinate 1,097,364 of VZSZ01000456.1, read as the reverse complement.
AAAGGATATATTAACTGGTTCTACTGATTCCAAGTTGAAGTAAGATATAATTATGCTTTATAAACAAGCCTAGCAACTGACAGGAGGGGGAGAGAATTATTATTAAAGTTAGAGGACAGTATGTCATTTTTTCCAGGATAGAGCCGAAAGGGTTTGACTGTCCCGCTGCTCCCCTTGCCACCCTAACACTGGGGACTGAGCGCAGGCGTGGGCATGGTCCTCTTTAGTTCTCACCATTAACGAGCGTTATAATCCCTATTTACAACACCAAGTGGCGTGGTCCTAACCCAGGCACCTATCTGGGACGTTTTTGGAGAGCCTGAAGAATGACATTTCATGGGTGCACTGCTAAACTCCTTTTGTTGTATAGAGGCAGAAAAAAGATCCTGAAAAGGCTGACTTTGTTAATTGTGTGATTCTAATCTCACGTACAGTTGTCTACATAATAGTTGTATTATATGTACTCTGTTCTTCTGGATTGATCTTAATCAGCCTCCTTGTTGATGCTTGATTGGCAATTTTGCGATGTGGGATGGAATTCAGCTCAGCACTGGATCGTGGACCTGCAGTGAATGGTTCCTCTCAGCATGAACTTACTGTTTTCTGTAATATATCATTTTCACATCAGTGATTCTCTACATGACCTCCTTGCTTTTGATTTCCTATTTGCAATATCAGCTTTTTCAGACAAAATCAATGAAGAGCAGTATAATTAATTTTTACGTGTTTTAATTAAGTTTTCACCTGCTCCAATACTTTTCATTATCTGAGTGTGATCTCTTGCTGCAACTGAACATTACAATGAAAAAAGTGTTGATTAAATAAAATATTATTTTAAAGTCCCCTGCAAGTTGTTAAACTAATTAAAGTTCAAGGATGCAAAGTGAAGATACCAGGTATTGCACAAAGAAATGTCAGGTAGAGCGAGGTATTTAGAAGGTCTCAGGAGCCTACAACAGCTTGGGGTAGATTCTGTCGTTCCTACAGTGGTTTGTGTGTCATCTCATCATCCTCCTGATATCTGATGCCATTTTGGAATAGCTGTAAGGCAAGCACAGTGGGTGCCTTGGTGACACCTGCAGTCCCCAAGGTGCTTCTGCAGGTCTGTGTGAAAGTGCATGCAGAAAGGAGGGCACCAAGAGAAAAAAGGGAGCTGAAGCTCCCAGCTTTCAGCCTAGATATAAGGAAGACATTTTTTACAATGAGGGTGGTGAAACACTGGCAGAAGTTGCCCAGAGAAGGCAGTAGACGCCTCATCCCTGGAAACATTCCAGGTCAGGTTGGACGGGGCTCTGAGCAACCTGATGTAGTTGAAGATGTGCCTGCTCATTGCAGGGGGGCTGGACGAGATGGTGTTTAAAGGTCCCTTCCAACCCAAACCGTTCTATGATTCTGTGATTCTATGAGCTGATTGAATCTTTCTGGGATATTTCCTTGGGGCAATTCTGTTTCTTGGCTCCAGGAGCTGATGCTGGGTAGTGGGATGGGGCTCTGCTCCATGACCGGCATGACCAGCTCTGGCAGGTTTCCAGTGCAGGGTAGCAAATGCCACTTTTGTGGGACACCAAACTGGAGCTTGCCTGGTAGAAGATACTGTTATCCCTGTCATGAGGCTGAATGACACATTGTAAGTCATCATGAGCTGAATTTGCAGGTTGAACTTAGATCACTGATATTAATATGGGATAATACAGAAAGCTTTGAGTTCTTGGCAACTGTTGAAACTCTGTGTTGAAAAACTAAAATATTTAACCTGCTCTTAGACAGGAAAAAAAAAATGATGGTGCCTTGATTCTGCCTCGTTTTTTTTGGAGGAACTCATCTTACTCTATTTCACTGGTAAATTAATCTGTTCATTGGGTTCTTGGGTAGAAGACAGACATTGCTTAGCTGTTGCCTGCTTAATTATACCCTGTAATTTTGATTGACAGTGGAACGTGCATTGAAAAGCAGCTGGAAATGTCTGTCAACTAGTTTAGAAACTGGTGAGGAGTCTCGTCTCCTGCAGCAGCTGCTTGCTGTGCGGAACCTAGCCCAAGTGAGAGGTCAGTGGACAGATGGAGGGGGGAAGAAAGTAGCCTTCACCCTGTTTTGAGCAGTCAGAAATGAAATATCTAAACTGTCCTGCAGCGACTTTCAGCAAACACTGGGTTCTCGCTCCAAATCTGAGAGTTAACCATGAAGAGCTTGTGGTTTTGTGTAAGGCATTAATTGGGATTCCTGTCTGCTGGAGTGCATGTGAGGATGCTTTTATTGTGTTAAGATTCTTATAGTGCATTTGGCTTTTATGTGTGGTTTTTATAACTGGTGTTCAGTATTTCAGTAAATTGTATGAGACTCCAAATCATGAAGGTAAAGGCACTTTCAGTGACTTCTGCAGGGGAAAAAAAAAGTAACAATGGACACATTAAGTTGAAAGCTGTGAGCTGTAAAAAGAAAAATATTGAACATTAATGACACTGTGCGAAGTCAGAAGCCACTAAAAATTTCTGGAAGACATTTTGTGCAGAGTCAAGCTGGTGCTTTCAAGGCCACCGGCAGCACGATGATACTTACCGTTTCTTCATCCCCCATCTTCTTTGTCCACGATATTCTGCTGTTGCGTTGCTCTTTCTCCTCTTGATCACACTGGCGGTGTGGGGGAGAAAGAGGATGAAAGGACTATCAGAACTATAGTCTTTTTGCTAGCAGTCACTATTCCCTTGCTCTGGGAGTTTCGTTCCAGGAAAGTTTTCCCAGTGGTGAAAGCAGGACATTTTTGCGGTTCTCCATGTCTGCCGAGGAGCCGTGAGCCAGTGACTGGTGAGAGAACACCAGAGGCTGATGGATATGAAAACTTGGGGAGGGGGTTAGTGAACATCACCAGCTCAGCCAGCTTGCCCAGGTAAAGGCAATACAAGTAATTGTCCCTTCTTTGAACAGCCTAACTCCAAGGTTTGTTGCCAAAAGGGAAGAGAAGAGGCGGGGGTGTCCGTTTGCTGGGATGCTGCCGTCAGGTCTGGTGCAGGAGGGAAAAGGCACTGTGAGCTATGGGGACAACACTGAGGCCAGTGCCGTGATGTGCTGTTTGCAGCCAAATTACAGCTCTAGCTTTGACTGCGGCTCTAAACCTTCAAAACTTTTAAATGGGCATGAAGTGCCATACAAAACAAGCAGGATTCTCCATTCAAAACAAGGAGTGTAGCTTACAAAGTGATTTAAATAACAGTCCTTTTAGCAATGTCTGTGCAACATGACTTGGGTGATTTACCTTATAATGGCTTAAAGCCAGGAGCATAATGAAATTGTGAGCAAAAAAAAATTACTCTAGTGCTTTTTCCTTTTTGCTGTCTGCTGATTTATTGGAAATGTCTTTCCTTCAAATAATTGTCTCGTTAACCCATGTGCTGCCAGCATCCTGGGAAAGAAAAGACAGGCGGTGAATGTTGTTCTGTAAGAGAGAGGAGAGCCAACAGGCTTAAGCATGGTTGCACTGTGTGTGTGCAGTTTTGGAGGCAGGGAAAAAAAAAGTTTACAGTCTGGGGCATAACTGTTACTCTGGGGAGCTGGAAGCTTAAAAGCCAAAGAGATAGGAAACAGAAGCTTTGTCTCAGCTTTTCTGACATGGGCTATTTAAACCCTAGACTCATATTGCAATAATAATGAGATATTCCTCCCTAATATTGATTCTCTGCCCAGTTTGGGACTGCCTGTGCATCCTCTCTTTGCAGTTCAGGAATGTGGGTTTGGATCTTCATGACTAAATGAGTGGCTACATCCTGCTGGGGCCGTGCAGGCGCTTACAGTGGTAGAGATGAGCCAAAATATGGAGAACCAGTGCCATATTAATGTGGCCCTTGTGGTGCCTTATGGCTATTATCTCACAGACAGCAAAGGACAGACGAAGGAGGGGAACTCAGCCCTGGCAGGGAGGTTTGCTGTAACGCGCTTGCTTCCAGCTCCCGATACAAAAGCCTGGCTGCCTGCAATCGGTTTTGTAAGAGGCAGAAAATAAATTGCTGCTGTTGAACGTTTTATTTGCACTTGCAGAATATTCATCCAAGGAGCAAAGGAAGCACCAGAGAAATGTGATGAGGGCTCGTTTTTTCTTAACAAGCCAGTAGGAAGTAATGCCAGAATCAGACACAGCGGAAGATTTTTGACAACATGGAAATTCCTCTTTGTGCACTGCCAACTAACTCCAGCTCAGTGTGATTCCTCTCACCTTGAACCAACAGCAACTCCTAGCCCTGCTGCAATTTCTTAATCAGTGGCTATTCACTACAGCTTCATCATTGAACCTTTCCATTCTAGAGACAGACTAAGTGTGGCGGCTAAATAGCTCGTTTCTGTCCTTCTGGAAGATCAGAAAGAGACATATACTGGCAGAATTTCTGGATAATGCCTTTGTTAGTTGGTATATGTAANAAGTTCATGCAAAGAGGTGTCATTGACCTGAATATTTTTATGCAGAAAATTAGATTCTTTCTAACTGTTAGAGTTTCTGGAAGATTTTCCTAAAGAGATACTAGGCACTAAATGTCTAACATACTTTGTTAATTTGGAGTGAGTTTATGTAGTGGAAGAAATGAGGTTGTACCTGAAATAACAGATACATAGATAGATGATGTTCCTTTTGAGATGGAAGTGTCCTGTGGTCTCTCAAAATGGTTCAGGTCCACGTTGTGCCCTGCTGGTCTCAGATATTGCTTTTTCCGTCTCCTGCTTTCTGTGTATACATGTCCCTGCATCAGCAGATGGAGATCGTTTCCATGGCACAACAGTGGCAGATTTTGTAGCTGCATCTATTTCTTACTGTCTTGAGACTGGACAGACATCTGCTATTTATTTCGGGTGGATGTCCAAAAGGGAAGTTGAAGGATACCAGAAAACAACCTAGCTTCGTGTTTTGAAAAGTACGTAGGCAAAAGGCAGGGTCATGGCCGTTGTTTCTTGTTTCAGTTATGCAAGTTTTAGGGTCCTGTGCTGCTTCCAGACTTCTGCTGTAAAATCTTACCTAAATTTTTTTGTGTATTTTCACCTTTGCTATACCCAGGCTCCAGCACAGGCAGAATTTCATGTATGTGAAGTCCCCCTGATTTCATAGCTTTCTGCTTCCATGTGAAGGGTGCGTGTTTGAGAATCCATAAAAACCTAAACAAAGCAAACCCCAAAACATGATCTGCAGCCTCCACAAGTAGACTTAAAATAGTTTTCCGAGAGGCTGTAAACTTTGCAAAAGGAAATGAACCCTGAGGCAAGGGCTGGTGATTGCAGGAAAGAATTCAGACCATGTCCAAAAACTTCCTAGAAAGAGTTAAGGAATGATCTAAAGGTAGACACGAAGCGAGGGTTGGATCAGCAGTTAAAGAAGGTTTAGCCAAAGAAGTGGTCCAGCTCCAACGGTCTTGGTAATTGCAAGACTAAGGCAGAGTGTGACTCGCAGACTGACTCCCTTGGGCTTGCGAACAAAGGTGAACTGCTGGGGAAAGGGCAGAGAGAAAGAAGTCCAAGCATCACTGGCCATGCAAGTCAGCTGTCTTGATGTGACAGGATTCAGTAAAAGTTTTCTGCGATCTCTGACAGATGAGAATACGCAGATGTTCTTGGTTCTCTAAAATAACACAGAAACACTCTTGAAAGTGGTGCTGCCTTTGGGGCTCATTTGTTTCAGCTTTCTGTCCTTGCACAAAAGGCATGGCTGAGAAGACAGGAGGGAGGAAGAGCTCTAGGAGGAGGCAACTCAAGAAGCTCATCTTCATTGGTGGTAGAAATCTTTCTCCTGGAAGAGTGAGTGTGGTGTTAAGGTTTGGCAGAAGTCCTTGAGGGTTCTTTTGGAGTTGGCTATAAATCTGGGGCCACTTGGGACAAGAAGAGAAGCAGGAACCTCTTTACAGTTACCAGGCAATCCTTGAAACTGGTCTCCATATACGGAGGAGGGCTGTGATTAAGTTGACAGCGTAGCCGCTTGCAAAGCTCACTGAGCTTGGACTCACTGATCAAGATAGTCAAGGCAGGTGGAAGAGGTCCTGAGACAATGTGGAATTTGACACAAAGTATTTTTTTTTTCCCTTGCATGAAAGAGTGGCAGTTTGCAGGAGAAGAGTAATGATAGTCCAAAGTCATGTAAATACAAGTTGTGCCTCGAAGTTGTGTTGGAAGGGGAATTGAAAAGTTTTTTTCCGCAACCTTGCTAATTAGAAGTGATAAATATTTGCTTTCACAGATGCCCTGAAAGCCTTGCTCTGAGAAAAAAGGAAAGACAGAACAAGATTTTTAATTTGGTACTTGCTAAAAAAAAAGACTTGGGGATGTGCACAAATTCTTACTTAATCTTTGTTGTATTTGCTGTTTCATTTGACTTTTTTTTCTGCTACTTCCATTGATGTCTGGTAGATGGCATTAGTGTATAACAGATTTCTTAAGTCCTTTTCTTATTGGAGGGGTTTTATTTTTCATCCATTTTACAGATAATAATGCTGTCTTACTCAGGCTAAGCAGTTTTAAAGCATTTTTTTTCCTCAGTGTTTCAGTTATGTTTTAACTAAACACTTGTATCACTCAACATGCCTTTTTTCCTCCTCCTTGTGCCATATAATTATTATTTCTAGAGGGCATCAATCACTGAGAAGGAAAACAAACTCGATATCTTCAGCTGACTCTGAATTTCGAAGCTCTGTTATGTTGTGCATTGTTTATATGCAGTACCATATTTATTTCACATTCTTCAGGCTTAGAAATTGGGACAGTACTCTGAAGGAAGAAGAAAAATTTCTCACACAGAAAAAAGATCAGATACTCACAGTAGTAAATAGAGGTGCTTCTATATGGTGTGGAAGATATACTGGACTGCTCTGGAGAGACAGCAGAAATTAGCTCCATAAATATATTTTATCTTTTTTAGTACACATAAGCGTTTTTAGCTAATTTTGTGAACTCCCAGGGATATTAACAGGACTTCCATGACCCAAGTACCCTTTTGCATGGGAGAACTGGCATTTGTTTATCACCTCTTAGGGATTTTCTCCATCTGAACCAGGAGATGGAAGTTTCATCTGCAGTTGAGCTATGCCAATCCAGTTTACACGTCTACCAGTGGCTTTAGCTTCACCAGTGCTCCCTAGGCAAGATGCCTTTTGTGCTGAGATGTACATATTCATCCTTGCTTATAGCTTCAAGAAGCAGCTAGCATTTTGAGCGAACATTTTGGTTAAATGCTGGTTGAAAGACATTTGGAGCAGTGAGCCGCAAGATTGCTACTTTTTCCCCCCCACACACATTCTTCCCGCCATGGAAACAAGACTTTTTATTTTCTTCATAAATAACCAGGCTTCCAACAAAAATCACCGGTTCCACAGTCAGTTTCTTCTCAGAACAAGCCAAAGCCCATAATTCTCCAAGTTTTGCATAGCAGTAGCAGGAGGGAAAAATGGAGTGCTAGGGAACTGTTTTGTGGGCAAAGCACTGATACTAAATAATCCTCAAGAGGTCTGTTTATGAAGACCATCCTTGCCAGATCAGATGTGCTTGATAGCAAAGGACTAAAAAATGATAGAGATATCTTTGAGATTAATTTGTATAAAGAGTATACAGATGCAAAACATGCTAAGCACAAGGTTTTACTGAATCTATCTAATTATGAGCAAATGATCAGCATAATTTTCTTGCATTTTTCAACCACATTTTCTTGAGAGTGAAGTATTTAAGATAATTATAAAGAAATGCCAGCACATAATTGTGACAGATTTTATATTTAAGGAATCCTTGGGTTTGTCTTTATAAAGAAATGCAAATAAATCAGGATAGACAGGGCTAAATTCTCTGGGCCCTGGTGTAAGAGACGTTATCATGGTGCAGACCTGCCAGCCCTTAGTCTCCAGGCATGGTCCCAGCCTCCTGCCTGGACTGAATGTCTGCACCTCTGCTCCCCTTGTGCAGAGGGTGCTGTGTCCTCCAGCTAGAGAGCTTGGCCCTTATTCTCACAGCTTTAAGGCTGGAAAGAGTGCAAATGGGCACCCTGGCTTAGTTTTTCAAGTAGATAAAGAACATGGAGAATGCGTAAGGCTGATGGGCTCCTGGTGCTCGTGTGAAGAAGTCCCTGAAGCAGGTGTTTCGTGAAGTATTTTATTCATGGGTTGCTCCAGTTGTCTGTGGATAGAATTGCATGTAAGTTGAGTTACTCAAATGCTCGTGTAAGCATCTTTTACGGAAAGTACCTAAAACACGACTTGTGCTGAAGTGCTTTGCTTGCATGGGGGCTGCAGGCTGCCGGGTGCACCCTCGGAACTGAGAGCCGCCGGTGACACCCTCAGCAGTGCCATGCAGCCGTGGGCACCAGCCAGAGCCGCGTCGATATTGCCCAGGCCAATGTGGTCATCTACTCCTTGGCAGGAGTCAAGTGTTACTCAACCTCTGTATCACTGGGGAGGCAAACGCCTTTGCTCCAGTGCTGAAGCAAGTTCAGGGTTCACCCACTGTACAACCAAAGAACTAGTGGGACCCGATTTTTGGCGCGGTGACAATCTTTCGTCATAAGGTGCTTAGAAATCCTTTACTGAGAGGTGTGGGGCTTAAGCATCGCTTAAAGATTTGCTGTTCGCTGCATTGCAGTGGGTGAAGAAATGCAACGTGGATTCTGGTAGCCAGCTTTTTTTTTTTTTAATAGCTTCTAAACCACGTTGATTTAGAGAGCACGTGCCTGAGAGATGTCTCGGTGCCTGCAAGCATTCCTTGTTGCAAAACACATGGACAGCTTGAGCGTACAGCAGATGAGGAAAGTGTGTGGGTGTATTTCTGTCCTTTTGCCTGCAACAACCTGTAACTTTCAGCATAAAGGTGTCATTTCTCTTAGGAAGACGGCAGCGGGGCTCTCTGAAACCTATCAAAGAAAGATTGACTAATTTCACATGGGGATCACCATCTGCCTGAAATGCGTGCCGACCTGCTGTAGCACAACAACGCTTACTGGGTTTCTATGGCTGGCAGATGGAGGTGCCCTTGCTGGAGTTGCTCTGAATCTCCCCGGTTTGTTATTTCCTCTCTCTCTCCTCTTCCATCTTTACGGTGGTCTCCTATTATTATTTGCAGGCGGGTTGTCTTACAACTGTTATTGCACCTTTCCTTGGCCTCTGTCGTATCTTACACAGTTACCGAAATAGTGCTGAGTGTGGACTGCTATCTGGTATAAAAATAGCACATTGTTGTAATGTAGAGCATTAAAATTCATGGACTGTAGCCGGGCTGTTTCTTGCGCTTTCTGGACAGGCCTGTTAACCTTTGAGAGATTTGCCGTGGAGTTCCAGCTGTAGAATAATAAAAACAGGTAAGTGAAAAGGAGCCCTGCTGGGAGAAAGTTTATGTGTCGGGATGATAAACCCATAAAACTCTGGGACTGTTCCAGACCGTGGTGCCGGCAGCATCCCCTGCAAGCACTCGCGTTCCCCCCCGGCTCTCCTGTAAAGCCTTGCTGCCTGGGCGATTGGGATTAAAAGAAAAGCACTGGCTTTGCTGTTGCATTGCGTTGCAGGGAGATTGGTTTAACCTCCGTGTGGCAGTAGGGATGGAGACTTCTGTAACGCCGTGCTAAGTTGCCCCCGGTGTTCTCCGACGATGATAAATATCCGGAGGGGTGGAAGGAGCAGGCTTTGCTCAGCAGCGCTAACGCGGATGCAGGGCAGTGCCGCTTCATGCAAGGGGGTAGATGCTCGCTTGGTAGAGCAGCGTGTTAAGAAACACTTAACCTCCGGCCTCCTCGGATAGGAACTGTTGCTGCAGAACACACGTCTAACCCCACTCAAACAGCACATTGCTTGTTACTCTAAATATCACTCCACTTAAATATACATATGTGTTTTCACACACGATTGGGAGTAAATGCTCTGCGTTGGTTTTCTCTCAGGCTGATTTTCTGTAAGGCAGGGGCTTACAAAAACACTAAGCCTTTTATTAGATCGTCCTTGCATTTGGAAACAGGTTTTGCGGGAAAGGGATTTAATTTTTCATTTTGCATATTTCCCGCCTTAGTGGAGGGAAGGTTTACTCCAGCTCGAGTACGCTCCTAACCCACAGAAACTGCGAAGGCAGGACGTGCCTGAACGATGAGAATAAGCCACATGGGCACTTGGAAAAAAGACAAAAATCAAATAAGCTTTCTTTTTAATTACCAGTTAGTGATTTCATAGAGTTAAACTGTAATTGTAAATATATCTCTGAGTGGGGGATAGCATGAAAACTGTGCTACTCTCTGAGAAGGATCTACGTAAACTTTTGTCTGTCATTTTGGGAGAAAAGTGGGCAGGTAAAGTCCCTCACATCTTAGAAGGAAACAGCTCTCTCACCTTCCTGACAGCTACTTTGTCCCAAGAGTAAGTCTGGGTGCAAGACACAAAGCTTCTCTCTCCCTCTTTTTCTCTCCTTGCCCTCACTCCCTCTGTGGTTCTCACCTGGATAACATCAGGAAATCCAGAAGGGTATTTTTAGCCTGTAAGAATGGAGAATATAGGGCAGAAATGATGTTAACATTAATCACAGCAGTGATGAAATTTCATTCCAAAATATACGAACGAGAGGAGACTTTCCTGGTGTCCTACTAACAAAAAAAAGATCCTGTTGCTGCCAAACTGTAGCGTCGCTGTGCTCACAGGTAATCCAAGACCGTAATTATAAGGTTATAGGAGAAAAAGGTGGGCTAAGAACCAAGTTGTGTGTTGACTCTCAGCTCTGCAGAGGAAGGGACAGGACATCTGTTTCTCTCTTTCATACTCTTACGGGACCAAACATTTTTATGTTCATCCTTAGTTGGGAGTGTTTTGGCTCACACGGGGATTTGGAAGCAGCAGCAGTCCTCTCCGACACTGCGGTGAGGACTAAGCCTTACCAGCTGCTGAATTAGATAAATATTTGGAAAAGGACAGAAAACCAAGTGCAAATGGTTTCATCAACTTTCTTGGACGTTGCAGTCCACACGGCTGCTGTTGAACACACAGGAAAAACCCCTAGCCCAGGCTCCAAGAAACTGGCTAGGTATGGGAAAGCCCAAGGAGTCCTCACAGAAATTGAGAGGTAGTAGCTACAGCGATACAGGCATTTCCCAATTAAATGGCTTTTTACCCTTTGCGACATCCTGCCAATAATGAAGCAGAGATGCAGAGATCGAGAGGCCATCGGGTAGATCTCTGCAGATAAATCTGAGCCTGGAATTTCTGCACAATGGCCTTTTCATGGGCCTTGGAGTAAATATCCTCACAGATACGCCTGTACCATATTGAGTTCTCTGGCAAAGGTCAGGCGTGATTACTGACATAGAAACATGCGTTTATTTCTCGGGCCATTATATCTTTTTTCCTTCCCTCGGGCTCACACATTCTACACAATCTCAGCGTAGCTTAATGTTCCTATCAATTTGCTTTTTAAACCTTCCCCCTCATTCTCTGTTGAAACTCAAAATATGTGAGTATGTGTGCATGTGTGCATTTGTTTATATATATAAGTATAATCATTCTTTACTCTGCTAGATCTCCAAGTATCTGCATCCTCTCATGAGCTGCCTTATGAACAGTGTGTGTCTTATCACCTCTTGCAGAATATAAGCAGAGAGAAAGAATTTGCAAAATTTGGCCAAAGATTAGTCATCATTTTGACTACCAGACCTGCTGTCTCCTTGCTTCTTATGCTAGAGTGGATGTTTTACATCAGGTTTCAGCCTGATGGCGAGTCGCTAATGTTGTCATGGGAAGAGGAGAGCACGAGTTCTCCTTTGGATCAGGTATTATGTATGAAGGTCACTGCTGCTCATCTCGGGAGGCTCACACGATCATGGGAAAGTCTTGGTGTCCAGAGTGACACACCACCGCTCATTAAAACAGACGGCAGCGTGCAGGGCTGCTCATGGACTGACCATCTGCCTTGTTAGGGTTCTGCAAGAGTCCTGCTAATTGCTTTGTAAAAATACAGATACGCTGCCTATGGAAATTGTTCTGTAGAGCCAAATTTGGGTGCATCGGGTGGTGTTAAACTTTGTGACATAATAGGATATCTAAGTGTAAGAACAGGCAGAGCTTCTTTCTTGACAGAATAAAAATAGCCAGGAGTGCCAAGGGGAAGGCTGCAATACGCGCAGACTGCTGAAGAGCTCTGCTGGACCAGCAACCCCTCTCTGCATTAAATGTAAGCAGCATGGCACGTCCATACTCCAGAAATCCCCACCACAATAGACCTGGCAGAGAAACTGGAACTTTTCCCCCAGAAGATGATTATTGCAGGCTGAGGTGAAGATTTGTCTGCGTTGGGGCATATATCTCACCGCAGCCCCGAGAGCGGCTGTGTGCCTCGAACCTGATTTCCGAAAGAACGAAGGGTGAGGTGGCTCAGATAAGAGTAATAAATTTGGGTACCGTTAAGACTTTAATAGAAGAACAATTATTGGCCTGGCCAGCTGAATATTTGCTCTTATATCAGTATGAAATTAATCTTCACAGTTATTTTTTTCTTTCTTGTGTTTCTTCTGCCAGAGGGGTAGAAGCCAGGGAGGTGGCACACCTTTGCGTGGTGACACTCATCCTGCTTCCTTGTCATGCTGCGAATGAAGAGGCTCTCTATTGTTTGTAAATGAAGACCTTTCCGATTATTGATAAATAACTTCTGGATGGGGAGTATGACACATGCTGGCTGGAAGAACAGGGCTCTGTAATAGTAATATTGCCTTGAAATTACAGCCCACGTAGTTTGAGAATGATTCAGGATAATTACATTAATGTTGCCGGAGAAATGAAAAGGAACACTTTCCATTTTACCTATTAACAAGCTCTACTGGCCTTAAATTATTTCTGAGAAGAGCCTGCAAATGGCTGAAATCATCAGAATAATTACAAAGCAGTGGTGGGGCCGGGGGGAGGGGGTGGATGAGGTCCTGGCTGTGGCTCTTTGGCCAACGGGTAAATACTGCTGCTGCTTTTGTGGAAAAAGGAGCGCGGCACAGAGCTCTCTGATTAGGTGCACCGCAGTCTGCACATGGGCTCAGGGGGTCTGCGGGTCCTGGACCCTCAGGAGAAAATAGCCGTTAGTTGTAGGTTGCTCTCAGTGCAAGTGTTACACATCGACCGGTGCAACGTTAGGCGTGAGCCTGCTGTGGTTCTGGCACACCGGACACTTGAATTTCCATCCTCCGCCCTCCTTTTTCTACAGCTCTCCTGAGCCTGTGCAGTGGAAGATCTCTGCCTTTGGTGATGGCTTTTTGCCACTCCGGTCCTTGTCCCATAACAGCGGCAGAGATGCTGACGTTTGTAAACTCTGGACCCTGAGCAGCAGCTGTCTGGGTCTGGCCTCTCATGAAAGCTCAGTCCTTCGCCTCCTTGAGCCCTTCGCCTGAACTCGTCTTGTATTTTTGGCTTTGTGCAAGCGACTCCGCCTGCTGCCTTAACCTCCTGTTCCCCACCTCACCCGTCAAATTACTATGAAACCGGGACTTTGTGTTGTGTTTCCCTTGGTTTGTTTACGCTGTCGTACCGTTTGCTAAGTCCGCATGAATAGAAGGAGCAAGTGTTATAGTCCGATCTAAATAACTCAGTGTCGTGTGAAGCAAGGTCTCCACTTCAGGGTCACCTCTGTCGTTACTGGAGTTTCTCGTCTGCGTGAAATTCAGAGCATCCTTGAATGCCTGTCTGCCAGAGCAGGGCCACAGTGGCGTTAGCTCTGCTCCTCGTTGTCTTTGGTTTCCAAGAATTAGAAGATCTTGCATTTCATAACCAGTCCTGTGTTTATAGTTTCTTACTAAAATGTAGCCGTATTTATCTCCTCTGAAGAAACCAGAGCAGTGGGTGAGGATGTGGGCGCTGCAGGTCTGGTTGCAGGCACAGTGGGTTGCTCTCCAGGCACAGTCGCAACAGGGTCCCTACAGCCGAACGCGCACGCACACACACGAGTGCTTTTTCATTTTCTGCCATTTCCTTTTCACTTGTCCAACAAGCCCATCTCAGCCCTGCCTCTGATTACCTGATGACCTGTGTGCCTTCCTTCATTCGCAGCTGCAGCACTTAAATGGGATTTTGCTCCCGACCGTCAAATCAGACCTTCGCTTCCTACACATGCACAGAGGGATGGGTTTGTCCCTCCTGTGAAGCATTCCTCTCCTGCAGCTACTGCCATTAGCAAAAGAAATTTGGGGAACCCCCTCCTCCTGTCCCTTACTCATTACATTGCCCTCCATCCTCTCTGGATGCTCAGGGCTGGGCAAATCCATCAGGAATGCCAATAGCTGCCTTCCCATCACTTGCTGCTCCTGACCCAAAATAGTTACCTTTCTAATCCATCAGATACTTTAATTCTGTATTTAAGGAGATGGAGCTCAAAGGAGTCTTGGCTTCCCCCTTTACACACGCGTACACGAGAGATCTGTTACAAGAGTCCAAGGCTGAGGGCAATTTCAAATAATAATAATTAGGCAGATGATTTATTTCAGTCGAGTGTTTAAAAATATTTGAACATTTATATTTATTCTGTTGTGATATTTCAAAAGATTTAATTGATTAAAAAAGAGTCCTGTGGAGGGAACGCTCGAACAAGGGATTGCTTAATTATCTCATTCAGATATTAAAATTCTCATTTCGACTTTTACTTCACTCCAGGTGCACACACACCTGCATTTATGCACTGACACTTTCTGCTTATTTGTTTTTCTCTGATTTTCTTAGAAAGGTTTGGGGAATGTTTGAGCAAGTCCCTGGAAATCTGCACAGCGTGGAAGTCCCGAGTTTCCTTTTGTGTCCACATAGATATCATCAGTTAAATGGAATTAGTTATGAATATTGCTAAGTCAACAGTAAATACTAAATAATTTTCAGCTGCTTCTAGAAAATGCTGGATGCCAAAATGCAGGGCAGGTATAAATGGAAGAGAAGGAACTTTCCTTCGTACTTTTCGTAGGTCTCATGTATATGCTGCTGTAGAAATTCATGGATCCAGGCGAAGTGGATCTCCCGCACAAAATGGAAGTCCCTACATGTTGCAATCTCCAGCTGCAAAGATATCGGAGTTTTGAGGGGGGGTAATTTGTTTTTATCTTCCTAAAGAGCTCTAGTGTTGTTTTTTTCATCCTCATAACCCTGCCAGTGCTGAGAAACAATAGCAGTTGCACAGACAGTTATGTCGACATCAACTTAAGTTTTACGCTTGCAAGGTTCATATATTTTTGGTAGCACTGGCACTAATACAAATGATAGCTCAATAACAGAAAAATAGAACAGTCCCCGAGCCACAGTTCTGATGCTTGAAGCATCTTTAAACCCCGTACCCAAATGAGAAAGAGATAAAAACAACCTAGTCAAAGTGGCTTAGCTCGAAGGAGCATTTTATGTGTTACTTGATGACAAAATAGTTAGGCATTAATGCAGTTTACAGTAAGACACCCTTAAGTTATCAGTGAAGTTGGTGTGATGCCTGACAGGTTTAATGTAAATATTTATAGACTTGGCCTACTAATTATGCCAATGGAAAAAACTGCAGTATTAATGCTGTCACCTCCCCGTGTCTCTACCTGCCAGCACGCTGCTAGCTCGCATGAATATTTTGAAGATAGAAAGTATGGCACATAAACAGAAGAGATCATTTACATTTTTAATAAGGGATTAAGTTATCTCCAGCAGTGGTTTCCAGCCTGTGGTCCACAGACATATGGGAGACCTGTGGACTGTTCCCACAGGAACTGTGAAAAATGACAGAAAAAGAGAGTTTTGTGTCGGGTACATAGAAATCTCTTTCTGTGAAATTATTGCAGGGGTATGCGCCACCTTTGGCAAATATTTAGGGGTCCACACACAGAGAAAAAATTGAAAACCACTGATTGACCATATTTGTGTAAAGAACCGAGTCATTTCAAAGTACCAGGCTGCCATAAGAAGTCCCGGACCACAAAGCACTGAAGCATGCGTGTAACTCAAAACACATTTCGACACGCTGAAGTTGCTGCCTGTTGCCATACGTAACTGGTTTGCTGACTAAAGACCATGGGGAAGTTTAAGGCAGAAGGCGAGGACTGCTATCATCTTGCAAACAGCTCTGCAGATGCCCGATTGTCGTGTACAACCGAAAATCTAATTACGTAAATCTGCAGTTCATATTTTTTCTATTTTGGCTTATTTATACTAAGAGACTCTGAAGCTTTTAGGCGCCATTGGTTTCAGTCGTTGCTGGTTGCCAACCCAAAGACTATTATCATTGCCGTTGTAGCCAGTTAAGAAGACTCTCTTCTAGCTGCATTGATAGCTCTCCTGATTTGCGATCCAAAAGTCTGTGGTTTCTGTTCTGGCACAGACCGACTCCTCACAAGCTGCGCAAATAAATCTGAAGTGCTATCACCAGTGGTTGGTATGTGTGCGGTATATGTGCGTGCCTTTCGCTTGGCTTATAGCCTTGAAAACTGAGGCAGAATGACCGGGTGCTTTCATACTGTCTTCTGTGAAACAGCATCTGACACCACATCCATCCCCGCTGCAGACCATGCAGTTGGGGCGCTGGTCCAGGTTGCCAGAGCCTGGCCTGTGCGCATTGCCCGGGCGCGTGGGCCATGCTGCTGGCTGATGTGTAGCTCCCTGCAGGAGCTAAGAAAAGGGTATTTTTGGTAGCAGGTCAGGGTGCAGGTAAAAGTCACACATGTTCTTACCACAGGAGCTCTCAAAACAGCTTGGATGGATGGAGTGTAGCGATCGGATGAGGGGTAACGGTTTTAAACTGAAAGAGGGTAGCTTTAGATTAGACATTAGGAAGGAATTCTTTATGTGAAGGGTGGTGAGACGCTGGCACAGGTTGCCCAGAGAAGCTGTGGTTACCCCATCCCTGGAGGTGTCCAAGGCCAGGCTGGACGGGGCTTGGAGCAACCTGGGCTGGGGGGAGGTGTCCCTGCCCAGGGCACGGGGGTTGGCACTAGATGATCTTCAAGGTCCCTTCCAACTCTTAACTATTCTATGATTCTATAAGGTGCTGCAGGCTTTCCGTACGGACAACCCGTGTGGGTTTTGTATTGTTTTTGTATTGCTGCTGCGTGAAAGGCAGATTTCGCCTTCCTGCAATAAATGAGTCCTCTCTACAGACCTAATCCACAGCCCGCGGAGGGCAACAGGCTTCCTACTGCCTTCAGTGAGCTCTGGATCAGACCATACATGAGGCTCTCAATTATTTCCAGTCTCCAGCTGCATTTGTCTCTTGTAAACACTTCATCTGGACGCCGCACCTCTGTAAAT
This sequence comes from Ibidorhyncha struthersii, assembly GCA_013398815.1. Taxonomy (NCBI): domain Eukaryota; kingdom Metazoa; phylum Chordata; class Aves; order Charadriiformes; family Charadriidae; genus Ibidorhyncha; species Ibidorhyncha struthersii. The sequence continues at coordinate 1,080,154 of VZSZ01000456.1, read as the reverse complement.
CACAAAACAGAATAACCCGGTAGAAGTGGAGTGCACGGTTTTGAAAAGGAACATTAAGAGGGAAAAATATAACTCTCTCTCTTTAAACTGTCTCTTTTCTGTATTGTTACCTTGACAACTCTGCTGCTGTGTTTCATCTTTGGTGGGACCTAGCCGTGGTGGAATACGGGGGACATCCATGTGCGTTTCCACATCTACTCTGGCTCCGCTTCACGGGCACATGCCGGGCGCAGGGCACCGGGAGCTGCAGAGCCCACCTTCGCTGCCTTCGCCCATGGTGCCGTCTGGAAATGATTACAGATATTAGGAACTGGGACCCATTCTGATTGAAGGTATAACATTACATCTTCTGTTGCTTTTCCTTAAGCCAACACCAGAGCAATGTTAATGCTCTTTAAAAGGAGATGCGAGGTGCTTAAAATATTTTTAAGGGTTAGGACAGCTGGAAAGCAGAGAGGGATGAAAGTACTCAGAAATAGTTGTATTATTTTTAGTAGAAGCAGATACAGGAGTATGTGTCAAGATTAGGATACAGTTCTGATGTGGTGAACTGAGTCTAGAGATGCTAAAAATATGCTTTCTTTTCTCACAATTTTTAGAAGAGACGGAGGCAAAGGTAAGAGGAGAGTAGTGGTGAACTGAGATTTTAATTCCTGTGCTCCCTTGCTTGTTGGGGTTTGGCAAAGCTGTCCGTTAACCCGGGCGCCCGTGACCGCTGATACTAGCAGAACGTAACGAGGCAGGGCGAGGTGTTATCTGCGGGAATGGGATTCTTCCCCCCCCTCTTTCTTTCCTCTTCCCAAAGAAAACCCCCACCAACGTAATCCTTTTCTCCTTTTTAACAGAAATGGCAGGCTTTACGGCTGCAGAGGCAAGACGTGCGGGCTGCGGGGCTGAGAGCAGCCGCGGGTGTCTGTGTCTGAATGTGTGCGCGGAGAAGGGGGCTTTTAATGCAAAACACATGTGTTTTCAATTGCTATCTGGAGCCAGCCCAGTAGCTGTAACTTGGCTTGACAAAGCCTTATTGAAGTACAGACAGTGTGGTTTCAAAGCAGTTAGAAAAAGAAGGGGAATGCTGTTCAGGAAATTCTTCAGGCATGGGCAGGGACTTGGCTGCAGTTCTGCTGTTGGAAAATCTGACAGGGGCAGCTCATGAGCGGAGGCAAGGCCTCGTGCCGCTCCGAAAGCTGCGCTACATCTCCCCCCCAGCCTCCAGCACCCCTCCGGGTGTCCGTCTGCCCGCCGAGGGAGAGGTAAGAGCTGCCCTCCTCCTTCCCGCGGCAGCCGGAGGGGGGATTTGCCGTTCTTTTGTGCTCCTGCAAAGAGGCTTCTGGCTTTCAGACTGTTGTTTCGAGAGAAGAAGTCGAGGATGGGAAGTCGTAGCATATTTGCGAAGGGATGGGAGCAGTTTGAGGCTGGGTGGTGGTTTCTGGCTAACTTTGCTTCGGTACGGATTCTGCCGGCAAAGCAACTCCCGCGCTGCGTCTCCGGCTGCATGAACGCTGCAACCAAATAATTCCCAACTTTTTCATTTTGGGGAATAAGTATGTATATAACGTGAAGCCACCAAAAAGTTGGCTCTGTGTCACTTATGGATTTTGATGAAAAATGCGATTCAGTCACGATAAATGCATTTATATGTATATTGTTGTTACAGTTGTTTAACGGGTTGAAAGCATATTTGTCTGGGGGTTGTTTGGCAATTCCTGGTACAGCTAGCTTGTGAAGAGAGGCAGTAATTCAGTAATAATCATTGCCTTGTGATTTCTCTGCATATTTTTTTTCTGTATTTTATAAAGCATGAGCAAACTGCAACAGACAGCACTGTCAGAAACCACAGAAAGCAGATTAGAAGGAAAAACATTAATTTAGGGGCTGTTCTATCTGCAACTTCTCTTCAATTTGCGTTTCTTTCCCCAAATAACTTAAGAAACATTTATGATAAAAAGCTCGTTCTCTCTTTAGGAGCCTGCCAGATTTAGGCAATGCTCTCTCATCCTTTTAGTTGCAGCATTAAAGCTTGTCTTGCCTTTGCAGAGATATCAGCACCTTATATGGCAGGCTTGTGTCAGGGAGCTAGGGTACGGCGCGTTCGTCAAGGCGGATGGAGGTGTCAGGAGGAGTCCGCCTCGCGGAGCTTCAGAAACTTCCATGCCTCTGCCAGTGCCTCTTCCTTGGATTTTCACAGCAGTGGTATTTGATGTGTTGAAAATGCTTTTTAGCTGTGTTTTATGGTGGTGGTGGTTGGTTGTTTGTTTTTTCTTTCAACAAGGAATGAATTAAGGATATTAAATTATACAGTGGGACAGCGCTAAGCATTTCTGGCTGGTTCATGGGAGAAGCCCCACATTTTGCTTTGCCTGCACCCAGCAGGGCTGCACGTACAGGGCTCAAACAGTCCATCTTGGTAAGCCAAAAAATTCAGTGACAAGGTGAGGCTGGCCACCGAAGTGCATCAGATCCAGTACGTGACAGGGCCAGAGCTTTCTCCCAGTAACGCTGGTAAAGCGTGTACGTAGGCAGCTCCAAAGGATAACGGCAGGCTCAGGCAGACAGCAAACCCTGCCTGGAAAGAGTGGGATTCCGTGGATTTGGATCTTTGATGGCAATATTATCTGGTCCAATGCAAACAGATTCTACGTGATGGAAGGGAAAAAAGAAAGGTGTTGGGGAGCATCTTCTCCTTGCCACCGTGTCTGTTCTTTCCTGCGAAAGTAATGGTGCACTGAAATGGGTTGGTTTGGGACAAGTGAGGACTTTGCTGGTTTGGGGTGCAGGAAGCCCCCCCTCCTGGGGGCTGATGGGGGCGCAGGGAATGAGAGGAAGGACAGAGGTGAGCTGTGCAAGAGGGAGGCGTATGATGAAAATGAAGAGGCTTAATAAGCTCAAAGTTTGTTTTGCAGAAAATACACCTGCAGTGAAAATGCTGTGTTAAATGAAGGTCTCATATGAGCTGGAGTGCTTGAGCCTTCGCAGGCTGCCATCTTACCCTGCAGACTTGGAGCTCTGTTGCTTTTCTCAGCAGCTGTTAATTTAGGCACCCAGTCAGCCTATTATCTTCTTCGCTGCTAGTTATAAGCTTATTAAAAAAAAAAAAAAAAAGGGTTCCTGCCTCTGATCATGCAGCATCCCACCTCCCAAATCTGATCATCAGCGTTGAAGAGACAGAGAGACTGGAAGACGTCTGTCTTAGCAAGAAGCAGCCAGGGCTGTGGCTGCCGTAGGTGGTGTTAGGGGTGCTCCTGCCCCACGTCTGGGTGAGATAAGCAGTGCAGGTTTTTCATCAGGTATGGGACCAGTCTGGATCATGGGATGTCCCAAGTGCCCAACTGGGCTGTTTGCCATGCCTGTTCTTGACGGGACCCCAGTGGAGACACTGGTGCGTGGGTGTGAGTCCAGGCAGGGCAGGGGAGGCTCTTCCCAGTGCCCTGGGCTGAATTTGATGGAGGGAGGTGGTGGTTTCCTCCCTTACTCTGGCAGCTACTCCTGAGCCTCCCCCTGCGCAGAGGTGGCCTTTCTGCAGCTCCACCCCGGTCAAGAAGTATTCAAGTTTTGCTTTGTATCCAAAAGGACTGAAGAGTGTGTGCATGCGTGGACAGAATGTTGTGCATCTAAAGTGAAATTGGAGTTTGGAAGCATACAGATAAGAGGGCTGTTAGCACACCCTTATAAGTGTGTTCCTTCTTGGCGTCCTTCCCAAGAGCAAACTAGGAAGCAAGTGTGTCTGTGCAAACAAAGAAAGGGATAAGTCCAGTAAGCACATCATGTGGAGGGAAGATGCAGCAGAACAAGTTTTAACTTGTAAGAGCAGGATCACTGCGGAGACTGTGCTCTGGATCCTGGCACACGCTCAAGCCCACAGTTCTCAATTTGTGCCATGCCGGTTGGATTCCAGCCGTATAAATCCATATTACGCTCCTGCTTTGCACATTTCTACAAGCCATATCTCTTTTCTTGGTACTGTGGGGTGAGAGTGTGTTGGGGCAGAAGTCTGCAAAGTATCACCTCCTGTAGCTTGCTTTCTGATTCGAGCTCTGTTGATGATATCCCTCTTGCTGTTCCCACAGCCTCCTGCAGTCACACCTGCTGCTGGCTATTTTAGTGTAGTTCTCATATTTGTTCATCCCGCTTTGAGACACTCCAGTGGGGAAAGGCGTTTATAAACTTGGCACAGATGGACATGGGCTTATGATTGCTTCACATCATCTGAGTGGTGCAAAGGAACCAGCGTGTGAATGCAGCAAAGCCGGTGGGATGTTTGCATGCAGCGTGAATGTATCGCTACAAATTGTGGGGCATTTTGTGAAAGACGTTCTTTGATGACTAGCTCGATAGATAAGAGAACACACTGCAGAAACTTCTGCCTTGTTAACTTTTGTTTCCATTTTCTCCTTAACTCTGAAAAAGAAAAATACTGAGACAAGGTAACTATCAAGAACAACGTCTAAAAGTTAGTAGAAACACTCATAAATAAGAAAACAGACACGTTTCTCTTCTCCTCAGAGAAGAGAAGCAATAGTAACACCGTATTGCTCACAGATTCTTGAAGCTTCATAATAAAATACCACTTTTGGTTTAGGAGATGCTATTCAGAGATGGAGCTGCCTATTACTTTGTTTTGTTCTGGCGAACTCTGATTCTAATGTTTAGAGTTTTACTGTAGGTGCTCCTTCAATGCAGAGCAGTGATGGTGCAGAGCAGAAGTCCCACGTTCAGCTTTTCATTCAGTCCATATGCTCGAAGATACTGGTTTATAAACTGAGGCTTTTGCAGTGCCCTACCCTCAGGCACGTTTATTGTTGAAATGCTGTCAGCCCTGGCAACTGGGGAAATTACATGAGCTCTCAAGATGTCAGGGGTAGGGGGTAGCCTGGAGCATCGAGGGATCTGGATTAGAGATGCTTTACCAGGAGATGAATCTCCAAGGTCTCCCCAGCTGCCTGTGCTGAGTAAGTCCAAGATATCCTCAAGGTACAAGAGGTGGGGATGGGAAAAGAGGTATTTCCTAGTGGACCAGGCAGAGCATGCACCGATGGACCGTACAGCCCAAGAAAAGCTTTGTTGATGTGCTACGTCAACAGCTTTTCCCTACATGTGATGTACACAACTGATAGAAACTATCAGCAAAGAAGAAAACATTCCTTTAGGATGTCTTCCTCCGCTTTTTATCTCTCAGGCCACGTATCGCATTGCGGTGATACCTGAGAAGTGGGCACTGAGTGATGATGGTCTTCCCAACTTGTGGAAGAGTTGCTCCCAATGTGGAGGGATGGGAACCGTTGGCAGAAGCAGAAGGACAAAGCAGAGAGGGAAGATTTCAGCTTTGGGGACACCAGTGGCAGTGACAGAGGCCACGCTGGCACAGCTGTCAGGGTAGAGTCCAAGTTCATGGCTTAGATGGTGCGGGAGAAAAGTGCTGTGAGATTTAGCTACCCCAGCAAGTATTTAATCCTTCAGGCTGTTCCCCGGTGCTCAGCCCGTGCTGGCCAAGCTGCAAGTGAGAAGTCATTTTCCAGAGCCTGATCCTTTTATGGAGGCCCAGACTGTGGTCTGACCCGCACGTGGGGCCATAAATTAATTTTGGGTCATGAAGCTGGTGGATTAATGGGCCTGGGGGTGTCAAGTTTGAGAGAGAGTTTTATGGGGAGTGGAGAGGCAAAAAGTCTTGTTGATAGATGGCTCAAAACACTCTTCTTCATGCCAAATTTTGTTCTCAGTCACGCTCCAGAAATGTCTGTTCTTTTGAAACTGGTGGATAGTGTGCACTAAAAAGACGGAGAAATTAAAGAGGGTGAATCTGCAGAGCATTTACAGCTACTGAATACGAGTACATTGCCTTCCAGTGATATGGCACAGAGTACCTCTGAAGGTTTTTTAGGGTGGGTTTTTTTTCTTATTTCAGCCCAAAAGAAAAGGTTTGTGTTTCAAAAAACAAAGAGAAAGAGAAGAGGATGTTGGTGATAGGGACGTGAAGAGAAGGCAGATGTGAGAAATGTAGGTCCAAGGAATTTGAACCCCTCTCTCATCTCTAGAAACGTGTTCCCATCGCCATGCTACAGGTTAGCCTGTGGTTGGGTGCTGACGGGTTTTTCTGATGAAGTTGTTACACCTCAGTTATATGCAAGCCAGCAGGGAGGAGAGATGCCATGTCAGCTGCGTAGGGCTTGGGGGCTTTTGGTCTGTGCTGTAGTAGTGAGCCGTTTCTACGAGTTCTAGGGCATTTTTGGCAGCAAATTTCAAGCAGGCTTATAAGAGAGAAGCCGCCTTCCCAGATTGCATCCTCTTTCAGCTTAAAATTGTTCTATTACTAAACATACATCATTTAAGCGCTGATCAAAGAAACCCCCGTGGCACAGAAACGTTATTGATTCCTCTTGTTATGCCTCACCCTCTTCATAGCCCTCATTGAGCCTACAAAGCCGGCGTGGCCAGGGGATGTTACAGCTCCGGTGTCTGCAAGGGAAAGGTGCTTATCCACCCTTGTGCATATAAAACCACCACTTCTGCCTGACGAGTCGTTCATCTGGGTTGTGCGCCCTGAGTGAGAAGCTTTCTACCAGGGCAGGAGGACGTGATGGAAGGGAGAGAGGCACGCAGTGAAGATTTGCCATAACTGATGGGGTCTCCTGTGATTTTTGGAAGGTCGGTGCCAGTTCTGGTTTGTGATGCCTTTCAGCCTTACCAAAGTGCTGAAGCTTCTTTGCCAGAAGCACTCGGCGAGCAGCCTGTGCGGATCAGAGGATGTGGTGACATGACTCTTCCAGTGGTCTTAAAAAAACAAATAAATCTTTCTTGTCATGGACCATATCTCTAAGGAATGGTAAAGTGAAAGGATGAATAGCTTTCCTCAGTGGACTGGATTTTTGTATCAGGGCCTGTTTGCAGTGGTTGTATATAAGGACTCAGTGTACAGCTCTGGTGCAAAAACTTATACTACCCTTTTTTTTGTTTTTTCCCAGCATTGGCAAGAATTTCTTGGAGAATTACCTGGGTTCCAGGCTATACTTTTGTAGTCGTGGTAATGTTGTCTGTGGCTAAACTGTGAAGATTTGGCGTGCTGCATTTTTTGTATTGTAAACGGGATTGTCCCTGCGCTGACGGTGGCCCAGTGCTGCACACGTGTGTCTTTAAGCCCTCTGCCATCAGGCAGACACTTTCAGATTTGACTTTTGGAAAGGGCTTCACTTTCCAGTTTCTGTGTTTGTTTCAGTGTTATATTTTCAGCAGTATGATGAAATTAGGCAGGTGTTCCTAATATTTTCCTGAGGAAGAAAAAAAACCAACTGTTAAGCTACTGGCAGCCTTTCCCCTTAGCGCAGTAATTGAAAGCAGGGGGGATACCTTGCAAATGCAACCACTGGATGTCCTTTGACAGCGACACTTTTTCTTCTGGTGCCTTAGTTCTTTTTAACGTTTGAGTCAGGAGAAGTTGCCAAAATGTAAATTATGACTGGCATACTTTTCCCTCCCACACAGAGCAGATTATTGATAGCAGATATTGCTGGTTCCTTGTGTAGCTGCCTTGCACACCGCCGTATTCCACTCGTGTGTTTAACACACCTCAGCACTCTCTGTCCATCATTTTGTCTTGTCTTCCTGGAGAACTACGGACAGGAGCATTTTCTTTTGGTGTTCACAGTTCCAGAGGGAAATGGTAGCTAGAAGTCATACTTAGCTTTAAATGTAGTTGTGTGAGAGTTTGTGTAAGAAAGAACATGCTATCTACGATTCTCATGTTATTTTCTTGTTATAAATTTATGCTGTGTTACCAAGTCGTGCTCGTCGTGTGTTGTAGTACTTTAGTTGCTCTATCTCAGGGCAGCTGTGAGCTAAATATTTTATCAGAACCAGAGGAATTGTCAAAATCAGGCTGCTGTGTGGGCGCAAGTTGCTCTTTGTGCTTATGTTCTGTTCCTATAAGCTCTTTTGAGGTCCACAAAGTTTTGCCCCAGCTGGATATGCTATTTTTTCCATCCTAGAGACTGCAAGTAAGGGAAAAAGAAAGAAAAAAAAGGAGACAGAGCAGGAAAGACATAAAGAGAATAAACAAGTGTTGCAATAAAGAGAGATTTTTAGCTGGGTATTTCATATTGTTTCTTACTGGTCAAACCTCTTCCATGATTTGAGAGGGTTTGCAATGCAATTTATTCATTTTCTCCAAGGGAGAGGCTGCATTTAATATGTGCTCTCCAGGATTCTCTGTTAAAATATTAGGCAATAAAGTCCTTGACTGTTCAGTAGTTGTGGTTGTAATTTCCCCCAGGTAGTGGAAACTCTGTAATTTATTGTTGTTTAAGTTTTCCCTTTGCGCAGATGGGGGTGGTTGGAGCGGTGTAAAAAGGCCCGTTTTTCTGCGAGTGCGCATAGCGGCTGGTGACCCAGCGCCGCTCCCCGGAGAGCTCTGTGCTGCAGAGCCCTCCGCAGTTGCTGACTTGGCATCTGTGAGCAAAACCACCGCTGGAGCCCGAGTGGGATCTGCTGGAACCAACTCGCTGTGCTCCCCCTTGGTAACAGCTACGGGTCCGCCTGGGCACCGGGTGGTTTTGCGGTACAGAGACGGGTACCCCAGTTGGTCTGAGCAGCAGAAGTGATTTACGGTGAGCCCACCTACGCTACTGCAAACTGCGCTTTAATACAGACACGCCTCTCTTTGGTGATGGACTTTTAATGCAAGTTGGCTAAACTGGCTAAGCTGACCCATATTAAGAACTGGCTTATTTGCCGCGAGCCGTTGGCTCCTCCCGACATGGTACAACCATCTGCACTAATCGATGTTGCAGATCTTCACGGCATGAGCTGGGGTGGTCTAAGGTTGTAAATGAGGCATAATTTAGGAGGGGGATGTGAGATCCTTTTTTTTTTTTTCAGACCAGCTGAGAAAGCTGGAAAAAGCAGGCGGGCTTGGATCTGCGGATGGGCTGTCTGAAGCTTGACGCCTTCTAGCTTGAGTTCTGCGAGCGCAGGCAGCACCTTCGTTGGAAAGGAGAGAGTTCAGCCTGGCAGCTGCCTGCAGGTGGGCAGCGGTGGTGCCCAGGGTCTCATTTTGTGGCTGTCCTTTGCAGCACCTCGCTGTTGCACAGGTCTGATCTGCTTTTTCTCCTTGGTGGACTGTAGCCTTCAAGCATGTGAGGGGGAAAAAATGCTTAAAAACACAATGGTTCAGGAGCCTGAGAGCAAAATGACAGGAGTAACTCATTTGCTATTATTTTTTTTTAAATCTTAGAGTTTTCAGCCACATTTGTGAATTCGGGGGTGGGTGGGTGAACACAGCTGCTGATATTAGAGGAGGAGGCAGAAGGGCACCTCCACCCTCTGGAGGAGCATCACTGGGGTGCGAGCACACCAGCATCCCCGGGTGGAACACAGCCTTCCTGAATATGCCACTAAGTCAGCTTTGCTTTAGATGTCCAGATCGGGAGAGGTGTCAGTGCCTCTGATCTGAAAAGAATTTAGTGCCTGAATGGATTTATTTAGCACCTGAGACCATGTTTCAGCCTGGGGGAGGGCTCATGGAGGGAGAGGTGGCTGATCCCCTGCGCTGCAGGTGACAACACCAGGCAGTGTTAGAAAACGCAGGTCTTAGCGGCTTTTGGAGGAGTGAAAGGTAGAAAAAAAGGTAACCCGTTCTTCAGGCAGCCCTTGCCTTAAATGTGTGGGCTTCAGCAGTGGAACAGCCAAGATAAAGTGTTAACTTCATCCCTGGCGCAATGCTACTGGAGTAAAAGTTACGCCATGAAGAAACTCGCCTTGCAGCAGCCTGCAATGGGCTCTGCACCACCGCCGGCTGCACGCTGTATTTTATTAAATGCTGGACTGTGAAGCTATTAGCAAAAAAGTAAGGAAAAACCCAGGAAACTAATGGTAAACAAACATAAGCTGCTATCAGTGAGCATCTGATTTCTATCATTGTCTCTTCCTGCCCTCGCAGATCACACTCCCACAGAGAGGAACTCGCATTGTTTCCTCCTGTTATGTGAATTTTGTAATTCACTGCATACAAACGTCGATGCCAGATACCCTGAGGAAGAAGCCCGTGGTGTTGAATCAGTAGTGCAAGAACGCGTTTGGTGGCTTCTTATCCGTCTAGAGTCTAAAATGCAAAACATTCAGCAAACAATGTGTTATTAGAGATGATACGATATCGTCAGTCTGTGCATCAAAAAAAGTCTGAAAACAGAAGAAACTGATCCCTGGGGGAAGCCCGTCAGAGTGTCTTTCCACACCCCGAATGTGAAGGGCGAGAATGTGAATGCTTTCACGTGCGGCATGAAATACCTCCACGATCACAACCCTGTGCTGCTCCAGACCCCCATCCCAGCCGGTTGCAGTGCCATTTCAAAGCACCCGTGTCTTCCCATCCTCACTGGGGACAGCCGGATCCCCAACTGCCCGGAGCCAGCCGGGTACCGGGCTGTAGGAGGGGGGACGGTGCTCCCCACGGGGGGCTGTAAGCCATCCCTCTGGGGATGCTGCCGCACTGCTTTCCCCAGCAGTAGCTTTCCTGCCTTCCCTCTTCCCTTGGTTTTGGCCCCCGGTGGTGTCGTGCCCACCCAGGGTATCAGAGTCCTTGTTAAACCAACATAGATATTTGGGGATAGTTTGTTAGAGATGTGGCAGCTGGAGAACCTCGTTCTTCAGGTTTACTTGGTTAAGAAAGTTTGAGGTGCGGGAAGGGAGAAATGCAAACATTCTCCCTCTGCCTTTTTTCTTTGGCTGGAAGGAATGATTTTATTTGAGATGATTTATATTTTTTAAATTAAAGCCTCTGTGAAGTAATATTGCATCTTCAAAACAAACTGCTGAACTCAACTGCTTTTACCAAACACATGCAAAATTTTCCCCTCAGGATCTTTAGAGGCCCTGGAGTGCCTGCCTTGCAAAACCCAGGGCGGTGAACAGAGTCACTCGAGAATGATCTCCAGAGGATACCTTTAAACAGTGTGCTTACGTGTATTTATAAATATATATGTACATTTAACACATAAAATTATCTTTTAGTACGCTGCTGCATACAGTGAGCAGAAAGAAAAATAATGCAGAACGAAGGTATCGAAAGAGGCGCTGCCCAGCCGGTAAACCCTGAAAAAGAAAAACCAAAGCCCTCTAAGAGGCACAGTCACAAGCAGTTTTTATCATCATTTTTCTCTCGCCGCTTAATACACATGGTTATTTCTTTGTGATCCTTTCAGATGCCTCAGGAACAGTACGCGCACCGGAGCACCATGCAGACCTCGGAAGGACCCCAGGTATACAAAGTGGGGATTTATGGCTGGAGGAAGAGATGCCTCTATTTCTTTGTGCTGCTCCTAATGATTTTAATCCTGGTGAACCTTGCTATGACCATCTGGATTCTGAAGGTTATGAACTTCACAATTGTAAGTAGGGGTTACCCTGAAAGGTCTGGGGAAGATGAGGGAGGGTGATGGTCTTTCCTCTGAGCATGAATTCAGATACGGCTTCGATAACGGGGTGTTTTAGTTGCCACGGATAGCCGTTATTACAGGGAGGAACAAATTTACCCAATGATCCTCTTTTTCTGCTGGAGATGTCTGCAGTATTGCGAAGCTGAGGAATCAGCTCAGCATTGCAAATCATGTTCCTCCTGCCTGCTTTATATATACGTGTACATATATAAACAGTACACACCACCCTCCCCCAGTTTTGAATTATAAAGTGTTGTGCAATTAATGAAATATGTTATTTTGAACTGGGGTGTGGGAATGGGTTTGGGCCTTTCTCCTTACGCTTTTTTCTGCTTTTCACCATGACTGAGAAGCTGAGAAACTTGATTTGCCTTTTTCTTAGGGAAAATTTATGTTGTTCCATAGTGATGGGGTTCCAGAAGCTTCATGAAGAAAAATAAATTTTCCAAAGTGGCTGTCTGGGTGTGGTATTTAGGTGGAGTGCATCCTTATCCTCATGGATCCTTATCCTCGTAGTGCTGCGGTTGGTGCGCATCGGTCCTGCCAGCAGCACTCCCTTGCTGCACAGACTCCCTGGCCAGGCTTAGCTTTCCAGAAGCCCCTAGAAAAATGTTGGGCAGCTGTACTGGGAGGTAGATTGCACTGGGGCAGATGGTGACTGCTGGGCGTGGAGCGCTCTGTGCATTGTTTGAACTCTGTTCAAACACTTTCTGAGATCGTAAGGGGTGCCATGACCTTGAATTGCCTTTTTACAGGGTGAGCTTCGCCTCTCCTGCTCAAACACACTGAGAGTCAGGACACGATGAACCAGGCACACCCCACTTCCAGGGCTAGTGAGCCTTTCTGTGGTAGGTCCTAGTTTTTTAGTAGATAATTTGGCCAAGCGGAGTGAAAATGAAATGATTGGTCCCCTCTTCTTCAAAGCAGTCATTGCCACCTTGGTCAGACAGTTATTTTAAGATCATTTGGGTCTTCAGGAGAAACGAAGTTTGAGGCTTTAATCCTGGATTTACTTCCTGAGAGAGCTGTAAGGCTGAATTCCCCTAGACACTTTCAAGGACTTGCCCAGCCAGGCTCGGATGTGAGCAGCGTGTTTGAAGTCTCCCGGCATTTCTCTCTCTGCTTTGGTCTTGTGAAGCCCTGAACAGCTGTGTCCAACATTATGTCATTAATGGGCTATGAGAAGTTGAGGAAACAATCTCTGACTTACCGTATCCAGCAGACAAAATTGTGTCGGGGGGACGTGTAGCATTCGTTTTCGCTAACCAGGATGCTGTCAAGGGGTGCAGAAGATTGCCGTGCACGTGTGCTTAGGGAGCAAGCAATTATAAAGCACTAATCCACAAAAAGCTCCTGTGGTGGGTGAAGAGTGAGCCAAACTGGAGCAATTAATGCTTAACCTGACCAGTTATTTAGTCTTGTGAATCTGATGCCGTTTTGAGACACGTTTCATGCTGAACCGTGGTCTTTAGATTAATGTAGTTGAAAAATAGATATTTCAGAGGTGATGGAAGACTTGGTCATATGCTCATCATACAGGCAGTGGTATCAGCTCAAGCCCAAAATAGTAGGGTTTCAGATTCTCACTTTTCAGGAATGCAGCTTTATGTCTTTAGAATACCATTACTTCGATATGTTAGTCCCATGCTTTCTGCTGTTTGGTGGTGGTGGTCAGTCAACTCTCTACAAGTTGCTTGGGAAGCCAGGTGAACTCCTCTGCTCCTTTCTGCCTCATTCCCCTCTCCTGACGCATTGCATTTTGCAGGCATTTTGCAGAAGGGTCGTCTCCTAAGGGTACACATAGAAACCTCCCCCCTCCAGCAGCTCTCTCCGCCCCAGTAGGATATACACTGGCTTTTTTGGGGATGCACTGATCTTCAAGCTCTTGTCTGATTCTGTTTCCTTAAATAGTCACTTGCCCTCTGATTCACTGGGGATTAGTCCATGGTAAAGTATATTTGTATATGGTAGTTAATTCATAGCTCCTGATGTTAGCAGGCGTTGAACAGCATTAGGTGATAAAAACACAGCAGCACTGAGTCCTGCAGTGGGAACAGCTTTGTGGTGATAGGCACGGCCACGCTAGTCAGGGTGTGCGTCTCTGACGCAGCCCATTGGAAATAAATGTGAGAAGAGAGCATGTAAAATGTGATCCTTGCCCTGATACGCACCCATTCATCTCCCGATCTCCCGCTGCTCCTGCAGCCTCGCCAGCTGCTTCGGGTCCTGCTCTGCAATCCCTCCTGCACCATTCCCCGAGGCTGAGAAAACTATTCTGCTAAGTGAATTTTTAGAGGCAGACTTTTATCTCTAAATAACAATTGTAGGAAAATTCTCAAATGAGGAGATGCAAATATGGAAAAAACTTTAATTTGTTCCTGTTCTGATAAGAGGAGCTGAGAGTCCTTCTGGGGCGGGGGAATGATTGGAGCAAAGGCTGCTGCTTACCGGGTCTGAGTTACCGGTGGTTGCAGAGCAAAAAAAGGAGAGGAAAGTTTGTCCTTTTTTTCTTGTGGAAAATGTAGTATTTCCGGTATCTTCCCACCCCTGAGCTCTCCTCCCAGAACCTGAGCCTGTTCAACTCCACAGGACAGTCCTGGCACTTACCAGAATTTAATGTGTGCTCATTATAGCCAGTAAGTGCTCACAGTATTTTAACGAGCACAGCAAACCTGCTCAAGCAAACTCGGGGGTGTTTTAAATGCTGATAACGGCGAGTGGAGAAGAGACGAGGAGAGGAGATGAAGCAAGACGATCTCAGGGAAAAAGATACCACCTTCTCACGCGGATGGTAGCAGTAGCCATCCACTCCGCTTCCATGTCGAGCCCTGAACTCCCTTTCTCTCCCCTCTGCATGCCCCGCTGGCTCCTGCTCCAGCAGACAACTGCCCTGACATCTAACTGTTAGCTTCCAATCCATGGCTTTTAATAAGCAAGACATCAGTAATTTATTCTAGGTTTTGCTTTTATCTGAACGTTCAAGGCTTAAACAAATTTATGTGTGGCTATTGCTTTTTACACGTGGCTGTCAGAGCAGTGTCGTGCTCGCGTGGGGCCGGTCGATCACTCTCTAGGCTATCCTCTGGCACAGCCATTCGCTTCTCATGTAGTATTTGATCCTCAATTTGTTTTAAATGCCTCTATGAGGCACAGGCCATATGAAAAACAGTCTTAGAGGGGACCTCAAATATCATCTGCCTGTCCCACAGCTGGTTCCCATAGCCAGGTCTGTTTATCCCGCTCATTTACGTCAGCGCTGTGCTGCTCAGGGACTGCAGGAAGCTCTGTGACCATGCATGGTTGTTACCTCTAAACCTTACTTTGATTTTTAAGCCAAACCACGGAATGAATCGGGATGAAAGCCATCAGTTTGGGTTGAAACCCAAATGTACCCTGAAGGTGGTCTAACCTAATTGAGGTAGAAACCACCATCCAGTGCTCAACTTTCCGATGATATATAGGTAAAGAGAACTCCATTCAGATCTCGGACAAGCCTGGTAGATGCACGTGATTTGCGCATACTGGGTTTGGGGAGAAAAAAGTGTAATGCCTGGGGCTGTGTATGTGACTCAGCTGCTCAGTCTTCAGGTCCCGCGCAGGCTTGGGCTGTGTCCTGCTGGCACAGACCCCACGAGGGTTCCTACGTGCCAATCTAATTACAAGGCTGGAACCGGAGCTCTTAACAACCTTCCTCTTTATGGTCCACCTGCATTTGCATCCAGTGATGTGGCCCTTGAGCAGTGGGATTGCCCATGACTCTGTATGTAAGCACAGGCATCTTGTATGCTGTACGCCTGTGAGGTGCTGGGCATCTCTATTTCAGCTGTGACTGGTGAGCTTAAACCATGTTTTAAAAGCTTCCTCTTGTATTAGTTTGTGAATATTACAACAAAAGGTGTGCTTACATAAACACTGCAAACCAATATCCTTATTTTAAACAGTACAAGGCTCGGAAGGCTCAGGTAGTGGGCAATGACAGTGCATTGACCTCTTTCCACAAGGGTAGCGCAAAATGCCTGATATTTTGAACAGTGTTAGGAGTCTGAAGCGTTATCCATTAGTACCCCTTTATAGCCTCTTAGGCAGCCGGAGGACCTCTAAACAGGAGAGACAACAACTGTCCTGGTGTAGCTGCATTTAAATGGCAAATGTCCATCTACTTGTCTGCCCATCAAACCACTGAGGACCGTTTGCTTTTCCTTTGCCCTTCCCGGGTGTTTCTATGCACAGTTGCCTGTTTGCATGTTTTGGATTGTATGCTCTTTGGGACAGAAGCTGTTTGCAAACAATAATACATGGAAAAATTGTGTTTTCCCCCCTAATCAGCTTGCAAGGCTTGAAATTCCTGGAGAACTGGCTTCTAAGAGTCATCCAAAGTGAAGGCTCCAGAACAGTCTTTGTGAGGAAAATATTCTGCGACTTTGGTATCTGTGAGACCCTTCACGAGCCAAACTTAACATCTTACTCTGAGCCGAGAGAGCGTGTGCTGCTTCCAGGTCTGTGCAAATCCGTGCAGACTGCTCATGCTGTCTGTGTGTGCGCATTTAAGGAAACGCGATGTGGCATTGGGCAGGCAATGACCCGCCTCGTTCTATCTCCCGTAGGATGCAGCGAGAGGGGGACCTTCATCTCCTGGCTGCGGTTGGGTTCTCCCTGACCACAGCACATGGCAAACTCTGGGTTCTCCTTCCAGAACCACTCCAGGTTTTATGAAGGTTTGGGTCCTTGTCATGAGTTTCAGCCATATTTCGTGATTCCAACTGAGCAGGATCAAATGACTGCAATTGTTCAGGTTTTCCCTTTTCTTTTTCTTCAGGCTACATTCAGAGCTGAAGGGGTGTGTTTTAGCATTGTTGAATGAAATGTTAGCAATTTGGAGAGGAAAAAATGCTACTGTAGGTGGCACAAATGTTAAATATCATTATTATCTTGCTTTCTTTATTAAAAGTTGATAAGAAAAATGAGCTTTTAAAATTTGGTTATGAACAGTTATTTCCAATACAATTACTCCCTCTTGTGTGTA
Source organism: Ibidorhyncha struthersii (assembly GCA_013398815.1). Classification (NCBI taxonomy): domain Eukaryota; kingdom Metazoa; phylum Chordata; class Aves; order Charadriiformes; family Charadriidae; genus Ibidorhyncha; species Ibidorhyncha struthersii. Next base: position 1,063,708 of record VZSZ01000456.1, on the reverse strand, counting down.
AACTACCTGCCACATTTTAATTACTGGAAAACAGTGGGGTAATAACACAGCAGTAAAGATGGATTAGAGTTAGGAAGGCTCATTGCCCTAACAGGCAAGATTCTTTTATTAATGATTTAAAGGAACAGACTTTGTTCTAAATTTTTTTTAAATTAAAAATGGCCGCAGAATAAAATGTCTGTGCAGTTTATAGTCCCTTCTCATGATTTCTCTGGGGTCCCTTTAGGTGCAATGGGAAGGCCAACGTGGGAAAGAAATCTGATCTGCTTTTCAGCTCCTGCTTTGTAGTGCAACTGTAATCAGTCAGCTAAAATTGTTTAGAGTTAGAATTAATGTTACTATATCCTAATAGAGGAAAGAGTGAAGGGTTTTTTTTCCCCTCTCTCTCTCACACACACGCGCATACAAAATTGTGCACTTTTCCATCCTAATTCACGTTGCTCTTTTTATAAAGCAAGTAATTGTTTTGAGACTGCTTGCATGACCCAAGAGCTTTGCGTAGTTCCCTTCGTTCCTCTTTCACGTGGACTGCATCTTCCGATATAAAGATGTTAATCTTGTAGCAGTCTGACAACACCAGCAATGCTGTGAGTGACTGTACTGTTAAGTGAAGAAGTTTCTACGGCTGAAATCCTTTCCCCCTGGAATTTAGTAGGAATCATGGCATTGACATCAGTGGATCAAGCCCGTCACCGGAATGCTTTTTATTTGCAGGTTTTTACACTAAATTCTAATTTCATTCCCCCTGGACTGAGGAAAAAATGTGTTATGCTTTTCTTTTACTCTTTTCAGTGATCTGAATTTCATTCCTAGAGAGTTTCTGTTTCTGTATGAAAAGCAATTGGGATTCCTTATCTTTTTAAAAAATATATATAGAGTACTTTTTTACCTTCACTCCTTGGGAGTTTAGAATAGTATAGTCCGTTTTAATAGGATAGTGCATGATGTTACTACAAGTTTGACCCCTTCGTTGTTGCATCCTCCAGAGTGTCAAGCGTTTGGTACTGATGGCTTGCTGAGTTATATATGCATCAGTTTCTTCGAGTGCTACACCTTTGAAAACTCAGTCTCTGCTAATATTTCATTTTTGTTATCCTAATACCACATTTTCTCAGCCAGCATAAGCACATAAGGCTTTTATCTTCCTTGCAACCAAAAAGTGGTGAAAGGATTCTGTATTTTTACCTCACTGTCTCTGCTCTCTGCTGAACCGTTGAGTTTTCAGCAGCTTGCCATGGCGTTGGATATGCTTACAGATATGTCAGGGGAGCAAAAAAAATAATGAAATAGTAAGTCTTCCACTAGTACCACTAAACCAAGCTGGATATGCTGCACTGCAACTGTTTTGGTAATTCTTTATGTTTATTCTTCGACTACTGCACAAGGCAGTCTGTGGTGTGCAGAGTGTTACGACGGCAGATGGCCCTTTTCCCTCAAATATTTTGGGTTGGATTTCGTGGAGAACTGAGGCTTACGTGATTGTGCTTCCATCTCCATGGACAGGCTTCCAGCTCTCACTTCTCAGTTGTTTCTAAGCCACCATTCAAATAAAAGTATGTGTCCAGCAGACAGGAATATCTCAAACGTATTTAGTTTCTGTATTTTTCAGGGGCAGAAGAAAGCAATCTTATTCGTTAGTATCCCTGTCGTGGAAGAAGCTGCTGCATAAGCTCTGTACTTACTACTCACCAGGACTGAGATATATTATAAATGTCCCTGTATCAGAAAAAGCTTTTATTGGTGCTGTTTTCCTGCCAGATACCTGAGAATTTAGCCCTGAAATCCAGATAGCCAGCATCTCTCAGTTAGTACTACTACTGATTTGAAGGAAGCTGTTGGAACCTCCGCGCCACCCCTCTCCTCATGCTTGCAGCTCAACGCGTGCATACGGGTGAAACATCATCTGGCAGATCTGCTGTGTGGGCTGTGCTGTCGAGCCTCAGTAGCGGGTCTCCTGCATTCCTCCACAGCAGGAAAATGTATCGTTGCATTAAAAATACATTTTGGCTTTGTTTAGTGCCTCCAAGAACAGAGGGACAAAAACAGATGGAGAAAGGAGGAGAGTAGCGAGGGTTTGGGTGGTTCGTGATGTGAGGTTGAGCATTTGGTCTCTGGCACAATGCGTTTCCAGGCGTTTCTGGCTGTGAACAGAGTGTCCCCCCTGCTGCTGCCCCACGTCCCCGCCATGCTGCGGGGAGCGCGATGGGAAGCTTTATCAGACCAGGAGGAGCTGCTCCACGGCGCGACAGCAGCAGGACGCAGCCAACAGCCAGGAGGGCATGGGTGGGCTGTGCGGGGGGGTGAGTCATAAACTCTTGATCCCAGATCCCGCCTTCTGCCACCTCCCTCCAGAGGGGATTGTTCTCAGCTTCTCTTTCATCTGAAGAAATAAGATATTTCACATTAGCATTCGTCTCAGTGCCAACAAAAGATCTTCAGACTAGCAGTTCTGAAGCAGAGAGAGATTTGTCTCTTAGAGAACATGTAAAAGGTATTATTATAAATGTGCGAAAGAACAAAAACAAGCTCGCTGCTAAAATGCCGATAATCAGTTAGTCCTCTGAATAGCTTACAATCTGATCCCTCCCCATATTCTCACAGTACAGTGGGAGAAATGATTTAATTTGGGAATCCGCACAGCAATGACGTGCCAAGCTGAGCCGTAGAGTAAGTTTTCCACTGCTCTTTCTCTTGTTCCTTGCGCCTTTTTTTTTTTTTCCTTCTGAGCTTCCTGACATCCCTCCTGAACTCTCTGCGTGGCAGAGAGCAATGACCTTCTCAGCTTTGAAAACCTGGCAGCCAGTGCTGTAACAGAAATATAATTCTTGTGAAGCACCTCTTCTGCATGGTTGCCCGAAGGCTGAGGTGCTGCTTGGAGTGGCCTCCATGCCTCTTTCTCAACTTGTCCTGGAACTGAAAAGCCATCAGCTTTTCACAGAGCTGCTTCTTTAAATGTTTCTTGGCGTTTGGTCCTGAACCCCTGCTGTTTTGCATCTTGGGTTGTAGCGTAATCCATGGGAAGGGGGCAGAGGCGGCTCTCACACTGTAAATGACTGTGCCAAGCGCAAAGTACTCAGCAGCGGAAACCTTCACCTGCTTTGGGTGAAGCCCCAGCTTGGGGGCTAACTGCTGCCCGTTAGCTCTTGTCTTCGGCCAAATAAAAGGAGTAAGAAAAGGTGGCGTATTCTCTCTGCAGCTGTATGCATTTACTTTATTTACCTTCCGTAATTGTCAGAGCCTGCTCTAAAGACTGACGGTTTTGAGGACAGAACTACAGACCTGTGATTGTGTGGAGTCTGTCCTTCTCCTCCCCTCCTGCAGACGCTGTATTATCTCTTCTCCACTTATACGCTGCCATACCTGATTTGATAGATGCATTTAAAATACTTGCTGCCGTTTCACGTGCCTGTTCTTCCACAGCTCTGCTATGGAGATGGGCTCGAATACACCATTTTAATTCATCGTAGCTTGCCTTTTAGTTCTGGTCATTTCCACTTCAATTACATCTTCCCCGTTACCCATCCTGCTTTCGCTGCCGCGGTCAACAGTAAGATGGACTGAGGTAATTATTTGTATTGAGGCCCCAGTTTCTATGGGACTACACTCCAGTGCACATGCATGAAGGACAACCTGTTAACACTGAAATGATGTGGTTGCGGACAGATTTATGGAAGAGGAATAGATTTACGCAGGTAATTCAGCCTTGACCTCTTGAGTTCTCCCAGCACTACTGCCCACCTCTTTTATTTTTAAATGAGATCCAGTAACTAATAGTGAAATTATGGCAACGTGCTACATGAAATTTGTGATTATTTGCATTTAATTAAAGGCTTCACTTGAGAAAAAGAAGGGCAGCTTAACCTCAGAGAAGCCTCTACATCTCCAGTAATTGCTTCTAATTGAAGTCTTTAGAGTTTCCACCCCACCACAGGAAAAAAAAAGAAAAAAAAAACCCACAAACCTAAAAAGTTTACTCCCCCACACAGGGTCCCTGAAAATTATTTTATCCTTATGCAATTAAGGTGACTGAGGGTCCTCATAAATGATTCTTCAGTGTGGGTTAACCAGCTAAAATTAAAGTTTAATTACTCAAAAGCCTAGTTTGTGCTGTGTTTATGAGAAGCCCATCCTCCCGAACTGGCCGTGCTGTGTGACGGTGTCCCTCGCAGACGGGCGCAGGGGGTGCAGGGGCACATGTCTTGCCAAAGTCCTCCTGATGGTTCCGTCTGCATCACGGGTTTCTGGTTTTGTGCAGTTCTTCTTGACTTCCAGTGGTGCTTTGGTTATTCTAGAGAAAAGATTACAAGCCTTTTGGCTTAGCGTGTCCTGCAAAGCACAGGAGAGGAGCTCTGCCAGCGCGAGGTGTGCGGGGCTGAGCACGGGCACTGCCTCTGGGGCTGGGGACATCGCGGACATCTCCCTGTACAGGGCTCCAAGGGCACAGGCTTAGTCTCTGTCACTGCAAGAAGCGGATCTTTCTCATGACAAACTGTTAATAGTTTGGCAGTTGGTGTTGGCATGGGAATATGGGCTTGGGCAGCCTTTTCCAGGATGCTTGCCAGAGCCTTGCCCCAGTCATCACGGTGCATGGAGTGTGCCCTAAAAGCAGCCATGACCTTTCACAGGGGTGGTAGGAACCAGTCCTGCTCCTCTCAGCGAGGTGCCCGCTTGGGGCAGAGAGGGGAGCTGTGGGCCGGAGGGGTGTGATGGGACCTGCGGTGCTGTGTCTGGGGGGGAGCGCAGCACCTCGCGTTAAAGCCACCACCTCAGACTCAAGCGCACTGCACTTCAATTACACATTCTGCCTAATTACAACTGTCAGCGTTTCCGTGCCACTTCTGGCAGCGCGGTCGCTCCGATTGCACCCTTCGGCTCTGTCAAAATCCCTCCTCATATTATGGATCTGAAAACAGGCATGACAGAAATAAAAGTGCGTTATGTTGTAGCAGCAGACATGGCCATTTTCTACTGTTTATTGTCTCCACTGAAGATGCCGATGTTGAAAAACGTGTGAGTGTTCTGCTTTCCTGTGTTCTTGCATAGTTCATTAATCACACAAGTCAGCAGGAACATGTGTGTGATTTCTGCTTTTTATTATCCTGAAGGTTCTTTTTAATGTACACTGAAACACGGAAAATGTCTAGATGCGCTGAACTCTTTCACAGTGGCCTCTTAGAGGGCTACGGGTGAGGCAGAAATGGAAATGTCATTGTTTGTCAGCGGCAGATGGGTCATATTTTTTTAAGTTGCAGCCACAGTTAAATACATGAAGACCTGTGTGACCTGCCTCTGTCATTCCTTAGCAAGCAAACACGCATGGCAAAGTGCACCTCTGCATTTCAGAAAGTGCTTTAGTTCTGTATGCAGAGCCCTGAAATACTTGTATTTCGTGTAGGTGCAAGTCATATAGACGTGTGTAGGTGCTGATTTTGATTCCAGTTATTTAGTAGGGTGGTATTGTTTCTGGCAACAAATATTTAATCTTTCAAAACAAGACATTAAAGAATTTTGTTCTGGGAAACTAGGAAATCAAATGCCTTTTACAGTCTTCATTTTCCCTGCGTGCTAGAAAGGGAGTTCATGCTAATTATATATTTGTGCACACCAACCGCTTCTGAATCGAGCACTTATTTACGGAGGGATGTCATCAACACACAGAAGGTTTGCAGCATAGCCCGAGATCTTGTGAACGGGAGGAGCCTTGCCCTGAGCAGTGATGGCTGGGTTATAGGAAGATTGGGTGGATCTCAGCGATTCCACTGTGGTTTTACAGAAAACTGCATTGTCTAGGAGGGAGAACAAATCAGCTCACCAGCAGGTATAGATTATAAGGCAAATGTCATCTTTATTTGAAGTTACTTGTCAAGACCTGTCGACCAATGATATTTGTCTTTGTTAGTATTATGAATGATTCAGACTCATATGTTGCCCAAGCAAAGCCCCGTATGCTGGAAGGCAGGTGTGTTTAATTCCTTTCTTCTTCCCAGTGGAGCTACATTTATTGCCATTACACCTATGTTCTAATAGGAAGCTTTTCTGCAGACCAGTTTGCCTTGTCAAGCCTCTTTCCTTTGAGCGGAGAATGAGGAGCTCTTACATATTCAGGACCGAAATAACAGTTCTCTGTATGGGGAGTCTGAGGCCAGTGAAGACCCCGGTGCCACCGTTGTCCTTGCGATGTCGGGAGCTGTGCGAGGTAGTGGCAGCCAGGGCACCCTGTGGTCCCTCGCCTGTGGGAGCAGCACCGTGGTCATTTCCCATCCTCCCATGTACCAGTCGGAGCAACTCACGGTAACTTGTAAGAAATTCACACTCACCACCAAAATGAAAGGCATTAAAATATTCCTGTACAGGAGCAGTCTGCATGAGGGAAGGACCTCATGCTTTGGAGGAAAATCTGTTCTGCAGGTGGGGTCAGAGCCTGGGGCTGGGAAGGCAATTAATTCCCTTTTGCCTGTAGAGTATGCTGAATAAACACGGAGTAGCCAGTTGCTTGATGCACGAGTCGGTTCTGCTCTTACAGGCATCTAAATCCATGGTATCACTCCTGGGTTGCACAGGTATAAATGAGAGAACAGGCTGGCAGCGTACAGCTCCAGAAGGCGGGCTGCAAAGAAAGGGTTTTAAACTTTGAAATATGGACAATATCTGGGCAATTGGAAAGAAGAGTGTGTCCTAGTTTGGGGGTTTTGGTTTGTTTTTTTTTTTGGGGGGTGGTGTGGTGTTTGGGGTTTTTTTCCCCATAGGGAGCAATAGAGACTGTTGCTTTGGGTTGATAATAATCTATGGGATAACATGTTAAATGGATTTTACTCACCTGTTAGGTTTGTCAGTTTAAAGTAAATACATAGATGCTGTGAGAATTTATGCAGTGCAAAACACAGACAAGGACCCAAGAGAGCTCTGTGGACAGAAATAGCTGGAAACAACTACAAATCTGTGCTCTGAAGTCTTGCAGAAGCAGGCTCCCAGCTTTGGAAACATGGCGCAGGAACCTGGAGATGGCGGACAACTGTACACGAAACCCAGTAAACGAGAGTAAACTGATCTGTTGCACTCCTTTCTTTCTTTCCTTTTCCTCATTTCGTGTTTTCCTGTTCTTAAAATTAATCCATCGTATAAGAAAGTTAAATGCCTAAATTCACTGCTCAGTCACAGTTCTCACTGCTGTTCATATTGGATGAGCTGGCTGAAACGCTTACTGAAAACAAGCGTAGAGAGATGATGAGATTCATGGTGGGGAAATGACCACTATTCTTCCAAAATGTTTTCAGTAACAGCACCGGGAAGGGAATACACTGGTGCAATCTGTAGTTCTTGTTTTTGTTTTAAAGGTCTCTAATGAGCCATGTGTGCGATGTATTTCACCCTGGGAAATCCCACTGAAATCTGGCACTTGGATTTCGTTTCTTGTGCTGCTATATTTAGAGCAGAAAGCAGATCTCCCAGTGTGACTCCTTCTGGCTTATAGAAGCCCTGTGAATTGTCTTAGTAATATGCACTAATTGGTTACCAAAGCTGCCAGCCCCCCATGAAAATCCTTTAAAATGATAAGGAGTGGAAGCAGAGCAGTCGCCCGTACTTTCAGGCTGCAGTCACGCGGCAGCAGCAGGTTGTCGTGTCTGTGCTGTGGGGATGGGGGACCGGTGACCTCGATGGATGTGGTGTGGTCTTCGTTACTGTGGCCTGTTGCTCGGTCACTCTTTTTCTGTGCCTCTGTTTTTACCCTATGCATAAGGAGTCCAATCAGAGGTGTCTCCATTGAGTAAATTAGAGTTTTTAAGGATTTGGAGTCAATGGTGGTCTCAGAGCGTGCATGTTATTTCCTCACTGTCCATCCGTGTTTGCTAGTAAAAGTAACAGGAGGTCTGGTGTATTTATTATTAATAAGTTCCCATCTTTCTTGACCTTAGTTCCATTAAAAATCATCCACGGCTGTGCCGAGTCAGGCACTCAGTATCATCTTGTTATAATCAAAGGCAAGAACCTTCCTTTTCCATCCAATGCTTCTCCTGTGCTGACGCCTGCCAGCCCAGCTCTGCCCAGTTTTCTGCAGTCAAAGCGCCAGGACGGTCCATGCCTTGTGTTAAAGAAATGTTGTGGCATGGATGTTAAAATTATGGGGAGAGGAAACAAGTAATACATATCACTGTTTGCAGTGTAATGTGAGAATATGGCATTTTTATATTCAGGTATTTTGAGATGTATTTCAGGTATTTCATTCCCTTCCCGTGCTTGTCAATATAGGAAAAAAAAGTCTTTAAAACTTAGGAGCAATGAAATCACTATGGCTTGGTGAAAATGACATTCAAAATCTACTAAATTAAGCAGAGAACATGTCCATCCTAGCAGCTTTTTGTTATCTTTCACAGTTCTTTGATAGGGATGTAATTTTCTGTAATCACTCAGAAAGATGGCTGGATATTTTTTCTATTACATTCTGAAGGACTTGAACCTTTTCTGGCTTACCTTTGCTATTTTTCATGTTTATATACAACGGTATAATGCATCAGCATTTTTATATGTTTCCCATATAAAAATGAGCCATGCCTATAAAGGCTGTCAGACTTCCTATTCCACAGAATAACGGGAGCATCACTGTGAGTTGACACCAGCCTAAAAATCACATAGAGATGCTGAAATGTCTTATTTTATGGCCCTGTTGCTATTTAATAGCTAAGCTCTGCCCTTTTCTTAATTTACTGTTGCCATCCAGAAGTACATTAGTGTTGGGGATGCTGCTGCGGAGGCCCCAGGGTGGCTCTGCTGCTTTCCTGGGTGCCCTGAAGTCAGCGAAGCTGCGTGTTGGCTAAGGAACTGGCCAAGCTGCTGTAATTAACTGGGGAGTCGGGAATGGTAAGGAGACCAGTCTACAGTGCTTTAACCTTCTTTCAGCAGGTTTCTCCTACCAGGGACTGGAATATAAAATGATTACTTTTTGCTCTCTCCTCTGTATTTAGCCTCAGGAGGTTTCTGATAGGTTTTGGCTATTAAAGACAGCAGTAAATGCCTAGCTGGAAGCTATCTGGCATTCATAACCTTAAGCTATTTAGGAGATCAGGAAAGCCGANTTTTTTTTTTTTTTGTAAGAGAAGAGCTACAAGAGCAGAAGGCACTGCCTGCCTTTCAGGTGAATTCCACTCAGGATGATAAATTATGTCTGAACTGAACCAAAATGTTCCTAATGGCCCTAGTCAAAAGGCCTATTACAGGATGTCTAACTCACTTAAATTCCTTTCTGCTTTAAATCGTTAATGATTAAGTATTTTAGGGCTGAAGCGATACGCACTTAAAGGGCACTTTGCTTTAAGGTTAGCCAAACTTAAAAATGAGCACCTGAACGGAGGTATACAGAGTCGCTCGAGTGACCTTCTTCTGGCAGTGGAATCAGGATATTGTCTCTACAGGTGGGTAATTTTGTGGGGATATTTGCAGGATACCAGGAAGGTTTATGGAAAAAGCAGCAGAGGAACATTTTGGCGCAGAGAGAAACAGCAGCTTTGGCTTGCCCTGGTGGTTTTTAAATCATACTTCTGATATTGCAGAGAGAAAGTTTATTTGTCTTCCGTTATGACATTTGGAGAAATAAACCATACGGTGACACAAAGGACATTTTCCCAAAGGAATGGCTGGTAGGCTGTAAGTCACCAGTCCTGTACTGACTTATGCAGTTGCTTGCTTTTAAGCATGGTTTTGCAGCAATGAAGGTGCTAAATCTGTCTAGCAATCACCAAGATTCGGACTCCTGTCCAGTTCTGCGCTGCCGCCTGCCCAGCTGCTGACCAGCGAGTGATGCCACCTGCTTACCGGTGAGGGTGTGGAAACATGGAGTAGATACCTGTCCAGCATCATCAGCTGTAGGGTCGTCTCAATTTCTTAGATTTTTAATGTCCCCTGACAGTGAATCACAGAAAATTCCAAGTCACTTAACATAGTATTGGCACTGAGAGGACCTGTGTGCTCACAGCAGCCATGCTCACGTGCGTATTAATGCCTGCAGGTCCAGTTTTGCTTTCATGAGGCTCATGGATGAGTTTATGGGACTTGAGGTTTGCCCTCTAATCCTTTCCTATGAATGTCATCAGTATGCTGACTCAGCGATTACGCGCACTGTCTTCTGCTCAAGCAAAATCAGATGTGACCTTAAGATCCAGTATCTGTGGTCCAACTCACACGCATCTTCCTTCAGTCAGGGAGTTGATCTGGGGCCAACAAGCAGCACACACGCGAGCAGGTACTGAGCAGCAACACCAGGATTGGTCCCTTAATGAAGCGTCTGTGTATGCCTGATGTCTGCACGTAGAAGTGGGTAAGTTTGCAGAGAAAGCTGAAAGAGCATGTTTTCCAAAATACCTAAATTGCTCCTTGTAGTGTACAGACAGCTTCCAGGCATCTAGGACCGTAACACTGCCGTCTTCTGTCATTTTTATTGCAGAATGAAGGATGTATTCTTTATACATTTTGAAATACCCATTTTCCTTTGTTTTTTCCCCTCTTGATGATGCAGCTCCCCACTGGGGATTTTAAGCAAACATCGTTCCCAGCTTGTTTGGGATGCTCTCAATGTGAATTCCTGGCCTAGTGCACTGCAAACGTCTGGCTCCTTCAGAAAATTTCTGTTCCCCACTGTGTCTCTTCCCCTTTGATATCTGATGAATCAGCAGGTCTTTAATTGCAGTTCCTCTTAGCTGGGAGTGCTCTCGCTCAATATGTTAAATATTTGATTGCCCCGGCTTTCCAGAGAGAGTCAGGGCACACGTTGGGATGAACAAACTCCCGATGCAAAACCTGTTGCCCCTCCAGACGGCAAGCTTGGGAGCTCGTGGCTTCCCGAGGCCACGTCTGGGAAGTGTCTCCTGGAGCCCCTGGGGATGGGGGGAGTGCAGGCAAGGTGGCTCCATCTGCTGGGAGGCAGTTTTGGGTGGCAGCAGCCCTGCTCAGGAAGATTTACTGCAGGAGGGTCTGCCGGTCGCCTGGGATGCCCCTGCGTGGCCAGGAGGCGAGTGTGGCATCGCTCTGCCCTCAGCTGCTCCCAGGATGCCTTTTTGCTCTTTTTTAAGGAAGCAATGTAGGCATACCCACTGGGATACTCCTGTGCTTGGTGGATTGTGGAGTGTGCCTTCAGGGACTCAGTAAGATGGGATATTATAGCCAATAAAATTATCTTCTTGTAACTTTCCTGAATATTATGCATGTATTTCATACTCAGTGAGCTGAAATAAGGGCACTTTTTATAGCACTTTCCAAGTGTTTTAAATGAATGTGCTGTGTAGGGACAGTTTCTCGTGTCTTGCATAAGAAAGCCTGGCTCCCAGGTAAGGATGTTACTGGCACTGCCACCAGGCAGAGTTGGGTCTTCAGCCTTACGAGTGGCTCCTTGAGAGGAGAAATCCAGTTCAGCGTTCACAAACATGCAGTACCTGCCCATGGAAAGCTGTGACTTGCTGGCGGTACGTGCCTCCCCGCTTTGGGGAGGTATCTGGTATCTCTCCACATGGTGCTGCGTAGGAGCGTGCAGGCTCTCACATCACAGCAAAGCATGAGCAGTCCCAGGGATTGTCGGCAACGTAGGCTTGAGGCAGTAGCTGCAATGCAGGCTGTGGAGGAGAATATCCCCAATGTACCTGAAGTCTCACTGCCTCTGTGCTTCTAGGGGAGCATGAAGGTGTGTTAGCAGTAGTATATGGAGGGACACAAAGGACAGTGTGCACTTAGCACTCCCATTCACTCACTTTGCTTGTGGGTGGCACTGGGGAGAAGAAAGATCTTGGTCAGAATAACAGGGAAATGAAGAGCCCTACAGCCTCACTTTGCTAATCTCATTAGCCTGGTCCTAATGTAAGAGAAGCTGCTGCAATGCACACACTCAAGCAATGGCATGAAAAAAATCACTGAAGTTTCCCTCCCACTGAGTCCAAGAGAAGCAATCTCACTCCCACCGAAAGGATGAAATAAATGTAGCTGCTATTAGCAGTGAACACCAGAACTATCATTTTATAGAACAGATCTCTTAAATGGCCCTTTAGATTAAGAAAAATAGGTGCAGAAAAAAAAAAAAAATCTGTCCTGCAGCAAACTTGACAGTGCTGCGGCAGTGAGATGGAGGAACCCTATGAATAGGTAAGTGGCATTTTCCCACATTATTCAAAGTGCCCACTTGCTGAACAAGTGGAGCAGAAAGTTCTCGGTGGATGAGGAATGGGGAGAGAATAGTCCATCCGCGTGGAGCCTTGACTTCCGCCAGGCCATTAATATCAGGGATGTTTATGACCTTCCAGTCAAGCAAGGGAGAATAACTCATCAGCAGTCAGGTTCAATCCAGCTAATGTTTCCAAGATTAAATGCTTACTTGCAGACCGGATCCGATTGCCAATTTTATGGTGAACCCTTTCTGTCGTTATAATTTTCAGTGTTTGGGCTGCTGCAGGTTTCAAGCTCACGAGCGTAAGTTATGGTGCTATACTCGGAGAGAAAGCTGGCAAGAAAGGTGGGCGAGCTTGAAAGTCTTCCTCTGCTCTGAACAATGCAGAGACTTCCTGCTATTATGCCTTGTGAAAGCAGAAGTTTCACATCTGGATTCAGCAGATGCCCTCGACATGAGATAGTCACCCTTGTGTCCCTTCAGCCACATGCAGCTCTCCGGGAGCTCAAAGCCTGTGGTCCTGCCTGCGCTAAGTTACGTGACTCGTGGGGCAGCTGATTACTGAAGAAGACCTTATATGGCCTTCACGGAGCCCCACAGCACTGCAAGGCTTTATTTTTTGAAGCATGCCAGATTTGGCCAGTATCTTCATTAATGGAAACCAGTTGATAGTCCCGTCCTGTCCAAGGTAACTGGGCACACAGGGAAAGCGTAGTGACCGCCAGCTTTAAGCACAGGCCAAAGCTACGGCCTTTTACAGCAGTAATACATGGTGTGTTCTAGATTGGAAAATCAGGGAAAGAGTTTGCAGCTGTACACAAATATCATGGCTCCAAAGAGTGGATTTGTGATGGAGGTGGGCTTCCAGTCACCTACTCAGTGCCCACATTGGGGAAGATTTCCATAGAGCCAGTTTACCTGTCTCCTGTTGATAAAAATAATTGGAATTATTGGACCTTCAAAGCCGTGGAGAAAGTAATGGATGACCAGCTGCACTTCAAATGAAAAAGTAATCTGTGGAATAATTACTGCCAGTCAACCCAAGCCCAGCTGTGAAATATTAATGGGTTGCTTGATCAGTCTATACAGAGCTCTCAATCATCGTCCTGGAGAGCAGCACAAACCCAGCAAACGGCTCAGGATTTGTAGTCAGCCACATTATTGACAGGGGTAGAATAAGATGCTCTAATGCTATAAGCAGGTAACAGTTATTGGGTCCCAATGGGAAACTTTTTCTTAAGTTCGGAGATGATCTGTCTTACACCTCTCCACGCACCCACCGTCTCGTGGTGGACAAGCAGAGGCAGCTTCGTGCTCTGCAGATCTGTGCACAGTGCTGCTGCAAAACTCAGCAGCATGTGACAGTCTCAGAGAAAAAAAAACTGAACAGAGGGCTTTCTATATTTAACACTAACCCGTGTGCCTTAGAAAATGTTTGAACAGAATGTATAGAGCTCGGAAAGACTGACAAGAAGTGAGCTGCCACCCTGATCCAGCAAAGGACTGCACTTCAGGCGTGTGAACAGTCCCGTTTGCTTCAGAGACACTTTGCATAAGTTTAAGCACTTTGTGAGATTGAAGTCTACTGAGTAGGAGTTCATAAATAAAAAGAGAAAGCTCTGCACTAGATTTCTCTTCCTGAGCCCTTGAACTTAAGGGAAGTTCAGCTTCAAAATGGGGAGCCAACCAGAGAATGAACACAGGCTGCTTTCATTGGAAATGTTGCAAAGTTTTGATCATGCCATGAGATACGGGCTTCATGCTGCATTTGTTAATGGGAACGATCATTTCTTTGGTGTCTCTTCTACATCTACCTCCTACTGGTCCCAGCAGATGTGCGCGTCTCTGTCTCCATCCTCCCACATTGCCTAGATGTGGGAACAGGACAGTGCCAAACCTCGGAGAAAGGTCTGGTTCGTCTCTGAAGGGGATTTCAACTTTGCGATTAGGGTCTGCCTTCACTATATGTTGCAGAAGAGGAAATGTAAGCATGAAACAGTATCTGCAGGTAATCTTCCGGATTTTGTGTGAAGGTCAAGCAGCAAATGGGGGAAGTGGACCAAAACCATGACACATTCTCCTTTGTTTCTGCCTGCCCGACGGAGTTGGGGAGAAATTATCCCCTACGTAATGTGAAGGACTGTGACTGGTGGGCCTTCGTGGGCACAGACAGCTCTTTCTTTGGACAGTGCTAGAGGAGGATGTACATCCATAATAAATGAACACTGAGCAGAGAGAGACACACACAAGAAGGTATCAAAACACCCAAGATGGGTGTGGGCAACTGTTTCTATTATCGCTATTTTGATGTCTACTTGCAAGGAGGAGGGGAGTTCCTTAGTGTCTTCTGAATAGCCAATTAGAATTAGGATCCTTCAGAAAATAATTCAGGGCATCTAAGTTATGCTTCTGCACTGAAGGGCGCTTGCAGGACTGTCTCTAACCACCTAATTTAATCACGTAAGGTAGGTCCGAAATTTCGTTAGTGTGAATATTCTCAATGCATCAGCTTCAGAAACTTCCTTTTAAAACTAGGAAATTCTAAGATCAAAACTGACTCTTCACTCTCGGAGTTGAGGGATGTGGATCCGTGTAGTCACCCTGTACAGCTTTGAATGGGGATGATTTTTGACTCCCTGAGAAACGAGCAGCCCAGCCATCACTCTGGGTAGTGCTGGGGTTCACCTTCTCCCTGCAGCTTCTACAGTTGGCCTTCTGCGTAACCTCACATCATTTCCCTGGCCCATTTTTCTCCTTCCTAATCCCTCACAGATTATGAGATTTTGTGGAAGGGTCCGCTTTTGCGTAATAAGGTGCGTTATTATTATTGGGTTTGTAACGATTATGCCTATCTGTCTATACTATAGCAAACCTAGGCTCAGATTTCCATATTAACCAGTAGACTCCAGCCTCAGCAGTCCCTTTGGTTGAATATGGAGTAAGTAGTACAATACAGGCAACTCTGCTGTTCTGGGCAGCATGTGCTAGAGGAGCAGTCTTCCAGTGTCTGCAGGCGATGTCAGAAAGCCTGTCGAGCCCCATGTTTGAGATGACTGCTCTAGGTATTATTGCATTATAAATAGCAGCTAATAATAGTAGCATAACAGCAAGGTTCTCAGCTGATGTAAATTGGAAACTGTAATTCCGTAGAAGTTAATGGAGCTCAACTGATTTACACTAGTTGGCTGTCTGGCCCCTAGCGAATGATTCTAAATCTGATAAAATTAAATGAGATTCAAAGCTCCCTCACATAAGAGAATATTAAACCCTATCTCTGCTGTCAGACTTTTGCACGGCTGTCAGGCTTTGTAGCTGGGGCTTTAAGATCCTGTTTCAAGTTCTTGATTTTATTATTTGATATTTTTTCACTTCTCTCTCTTTTATTTTGCTTAGTTAGTTAAATCTTTACTTCCCAAAAAGAAGAATTAGAAAAATCACCCATTTTGATGGATCATTAGGTGCCATTTGTTAGTATTCACAAGTTGTTGGCAGAGATCTTAAAACCATTGAGATTTGTGCCCTTTAATTTCAGTTCAAAATGCAAATAGACATTGAGAACATCTGTTCGGCATCCGTGTTGGAGAGGTCTGCAGCCTCAGTGTTTTTCCCTTGTTCTTAGTAAAGTACTAGGAATTTTATTTAATATGACTGCCTTCAGCCTATAAATTAAAACAAACAAACAAACAAACAAACAGGCAGGTGTTCAAACCTGGTGAAGGTGAAAACTGAGCGTTGAATTAGTTCATAAGCTCTGTTTGATGTTGCCCAGCTTGGATGTATTACAGGTTGCGTAGCATGGGTCAACAAGGTGGCTGGTCCTAGGGAGGGTTACACAGCACTCAGAAGCGACGAGCAAGTTTAGGAGAGGTTCATGCTTTGAAGATTTCTCTCTTGTCTCTCATCTTCTGGCATAAATGCACAAATTGTTGTTTCTTGTCTCGGTTCTGTCGCGAAGATCCAAACTGGCTTGAACACTTTTAATGGCAGGTTTTAGAAATGCAGACTGGTTTGACAGAACTGGGTCGCAGGGCGGTTGGGTGTGCTGTGCCCTGCGTGGGGGTGGACCGAGGAGCGGCGGAGCGTGGGTGTAAGGTGGCGACTTCGCAGTCGCTCGGCTTTGTGCAGAACAGCACATCTGACCGCAGCGTCTGTTTGGAGGAATATATTTAGATTTGCTGGTTTTGAAAGGGAAACCTAGTGCTTGGCCCGTGAGTCACTGTTGCACTCTTACCTGTATGCCTGAATCACAGCAAAGTCACTTGAAATGAAAAAGCTTTGCTGCAAAACTTTCCCAAGAATTAGGACAACTGGAAACAGCCACGGGCAGGATGTCTTAACAAGTCCCAGGACTGAGACTACTCAGACGGGTGGAAGGCACCTCTCGCTTTGAGACTGTGCTGCTGTGAATAGTTTTGGGCGGCTTGCACAGATGCCAGTGTGATATAAAATGTTGGAAGTTTGAGAACAAACGTAAAGCTCACACCACAGATTTGTTTTCTTTACTACTTTGCTGCGTGCTGAAGTCTCCACTAAAGCAGAAGGTAAATGAAATCATCAAGATCGTCTCTGCTGAATTTGATTAAAAATGTAATACGTGTTTAAAAACTCATGGCACGGACCCACAGCTGCTCGTGCAGACGTGCAGGGTGCAGTCATACAGCCTGTGTTTGTTGTAGGAAACCAGCATTAAAAGTTTCATCCATCCGTGTTGGAGTTAGAAGGTCTTGGTGCAATTCTTTTTCTCTGAAAACTTTCTCCTTGAATTCATCTCTCTGGTCAGTCCATTGTACAAAGTGCTTCCCATTGTATCATTTCTACTTGATTCATTCATAAAGCTGAAATCTCAGGGTAGACTTGAAAGAATAAAACATAGCCTGCTTCATATATATTTTTCCTAATTCTGGAGCTCAGAAAATCTACATCATTTGAAAATACGGGGCGTTGGGTTTCCCAGGGCATAAAGACTTCCCTAGCGTATCTTGCCATAAATCAGAAGTGGCACCCCTGTGCTGGCGTGGCTCCTTCTCCGGATGGAGCAGACTCTATGCTCTTGGCCCAAGCAGCAGTTGCAGGATGGACCATGTTTCTCTTAAGACCCCCCCCCCAAATGTTTTAGTTTATTGGTGAGCAAAGTTCATAATTGCTGCATATAAATTTAGAGTAAACAGCAATGAAATAGGTATATATAAAAGAAAATGCCACGTGCAAGCCTAATGGAAAATGAACCCTGCATGGGTCCCTAGAAATTATACGTTACTGGATTCTGTACGACTAAGCAAAAATGCAGCAGCACTTTGTACTAAGATCGTTGAATTACTTTGTGTGAATAAGGGTAACAAGATTTGGACAGCACTAGGAGGGAGACAGGGAAATTAATTTTCTTGGTGTGCTGCCTGTAACTTTCAAACAATTCTAGGAGAGTCCTGATAAGGGCCGATGAGACTTGTTCCAGGAACAAAATGATGTTAACCAATCTGTGAGTAAACTCCAGCTCGGCACTCCACTTGTCATTATTCAATCTGTCCTGACAAATAACACAGATAAAAGGATACTTTAGTCCCATGATGCAGAGGACCGATACACACAGTGAATCATAATCAAGCCAGGGACTCATTTTTCCTTTTTTTTTTTTTTATTTTTCAGGTAAGAGAAGCAGTTACCAGCTTTTAAATGGCATCATAAATTATTAGTTCTCTTTTGGCAAAAATGCTTACTTGCATATCATTACAGAAATGATCTAGGCTTTTGAGAAATTATTTAAGACTCATTTTAGCGTGAGTTGTTATTTTTTGTTTAGCCAAGCTCTGGGCCAAATGTAATTTACTTGATATTAATTAGTCCAGAGCTGTGAAATGGGCATACAGAGCCAAACTGCTTTTGTGCTGTATTACCCAGTTTTTAAAAATGAATCTACAAATCGCCAGATCCCTCTCTCATCCGGTACTTCAGATGAATGCCAGCGCAAAGTTTTGCTATTTAAGATGTAATTTCTTTATTGCTAAATACAGTAAATATACTTCTAAGTTAGTCATTGCCTCTACTTATTGCATACATTTTAAGAAATGTTGGTTTAGACTTGTGTATAATAAAGGTATTACAAAGAAGGTATTACAAAGAATGCTCTTAGGACTTGTAATGCATCTCCAAAGACAGGAGAAACACATTTCCTCTTATTCCAACTGCAGTAAAAGGGCTCCTCTACCATCTTCCTGAAGGAAAGGAGTAAGAGGAGAAGTCAACGTGCAGCCCCTAGAAATCTGAGTGAATTTTCTTAAATACGTTTCTGAGTAAGTTTTCACGGCACATCAGCCAACTGTGCAGTCTCCGTGGACAGGCAGCATTTGGCATCCTTATGTGCTGGTGGTGGTCACCAAGCTGGCTTCCGTCACCAGCTCTCGCTGCTCCCTTCCCTCCAGCCACTGCCTGGAACCCTGTTGTGCAGCCCTCAGCCCTTCTGAACGGGCCCTGGAGAAATAAGATGCTCCATTAAGGCATGCATTAAGGAAGATGTTGCCTTCTTTTTCCTGTGATAGAGAAATTGTATATTAATTCGTCTAGACCAAAGACATAAATATTTGATTTTCATGGAGTCACTGTATTAACTAAAAGTACAGTCACTTTTGTTTCATTAGTTGAAATAAGCTAAGGCAATTTTAGTTCATAAACACAGTTTTTGATTCTATTGGCACGGCTTTTAAATATGTTTAAAATCTTGTTACTTGAGGACTGTAAACAAAATATAGTTCTTTTATCTAATTTATGTTGTCAAGAGCAAAGTAATTTACATAAGAGGTTTGATAGACTATGAGGAACAGCTATACTTTCAGAGAGAAAAACCTATTAGATCTTAATCTATCTGATAAACATATTACTTCCACCAAAGCCAAACTGCTTTCGTATTCTGTATAAATAATTCCATTTAGTGTAATTGATTATTTTACAGCAGGAACCAAGATAGATATTGTTGGAGGAGAATCAGCCTATTAGTCATGTTTTGGAGGCTGTTCTAGAGAAGACGGATTTCGATAAGCCCAAGCTAGTCTGAGCGATTTGCGGAGCAGATCACTAGCCAAGTTGTCATTCTGCAGCTTCTGTTCGCTCTCAAGTATTGGCTGAGCTATTGTAGTTCGGTACAAGATAATAGCGGTAGCTGTGCGCAGAAACCAACTTCAAAGTGGTGTAGCGAGCTGTCGCCATGCCTTGGTCTGGGACTGTGTTATACCTTTGGAAATTACTAGGCAATCGATGCACAAAAGCTGCAAAAGGCAAGGTTGGTTTTGTTTCTGCAACAGCGTGGTTTGTAGGTGCTGCAGATTCCAGAATACGTCAGGAATATTTGGTCCCTGGTCTAGGGATACTCGGTGGGTGCTCCAGCAGCCGGCTGCTCGCCTGCGGTACGGCGGGATGCCTCAACAGGGTTTGAGAAGAGTTGCCTGGGGCAGATGTGAGTTGAAGTGGTCTTGTTGCCGTGCAGCAAAACTTACTTTATGTCATTTTTTGGTAGTGTAATGAAAAGGTTAGCATGAAACTACTGTTTTGTCTTGCTCTTTCCTTCTTGTCCCTGCTTTTTTTTTTTTTTTCCTTGCTTGGGTATTACTTTTTTTCCTGGCTGCATGATTTCATGTTCACTTTTTGTTTATTGCATTCCCGCAGCAAATGGAAACACACACTTCTCGCTGAAATGTGTTACTGCCAAAGAGCACGAAGCCGTGTTTGTGTGTGAGGACTTCTAAAGGTTCTGTTTAAAAGAGCAGGCTGTGTTTAAGCATAAGTATAATCCATATGTGGTGACATTTCAAGGTTATGGAAATCCAGAATTGGTTTTCACACTCAATATTTAAACTTCGGCAATGGGAACAAGCGCCGTCTTTATCGCGGTGGGCTGCCGTGCAGGTTAATGCACCTTTAGCAGAAAATCATAGCAAAGGGTGGCTCCTTGAGGGAATGCTAAACATGTTTTTAATTGTAGTATAACTATGTCATTGCCTTTCTAATTAAAGTTATATATGCATGGGAGGTTACAGGGTGCCGAAGGGCCCGCCATCATGATATATCGCCCCTCAAAGCAGCCCTGAAATATAGGCGTAACCCTGCTGAAGTTGTAAAAGCTCTTTACTAACTCTCTCTAAGCAGGTGAAGAATTAGAATTCGATGTGCAGTATTTCCTTATAAAAGTAGGGGGTTTATTTGCATAAAGTCCAAATGGCTTCCAGAGCAGAATGAAAGTAAATGTGATAGTTCATGATGAGGCAGGGAAAGGAAAAGAATATAAAGTGGTTGAAGGGTTTGAAATAGGACTTTTTGTATTTTTGAAGGTAGTGCTGGAGGTTGTCCTGCCCACAAGCTAAGCAGTGCTTGAGACTGAAGTTTCTATTTCAGCTAGGTTCGGTTATTGGAAAGACACTGAATGAGCTTCCCCTGCAACTGTGGCAGCAGTCAGACCTTTCTAGTGAGCAAGAAGTGGTTCTGGAGAAATACTCCCAAGCGACACTCAAAAGTACTCATTTGAATGCCAACCAGGGGTTGTCTCCTGAGCAGCCCACGGGCTTTGTGTAGAACATCTTGTCAAGCCATTAGTAATGCCAAAAAAAAAAAAAAAAAAGAGAGCAAGTTGTTGTCATATTTCTAGGGGTGAGTTTGGCCCATTCCCCCCATATACAGGACGCTGGGGATCGCATTTTGCCAGTTGAAATCATGGCATACACTGAATCGTGACGAGCTGGGCTTTGGTTGGGGCTGTGGGTTACTCTCCACCACAGCACAGCCGAGTCGCGGGGATGGCGTCCCAGAGACCCTGGTTCATGCTCAAGCCTGAACTGTAAAGGTGACTCTCATTGCTGAATTCATTCTGCTTGCCCCTCTGCTGTCTCTGAAATGCATTTCGTTCTTTATTTGTGTGTTTTGTAAATGGAGCGAGTAAAACGTCAGGTATGAAAAAGATGTATGGGTTCAGATCTGCAGCTAGTGAAATGGAAGTGAAGTTTGATGAATTTGTATCAGGAAAATGGTTGAATGAAGGCACAGTCGAGACTTTTTTGGAGATACTTTTTTTTTATATTACAGCCAAAACATGAAAATTTACCTTACAGAAATTGCTAGGGAAGAAGGTAAAATTGATCAGTGTGTAGACCATTGTGTACGTGTTATAGTCCCATTTAAGGCCAACACCGGGTTTACTTGTTCCTTAGATTTTGAACTGGGACTTTCAACAGGAATAAGTTTCCCTCATCTACAGTGGAGCATGCAGATAAAACAGCTCCAGTTACAGATGCAGCTGCGTGCAGATACAAGCATTTTTGTTGTGAAATCCGTAAAAGAAACTTAATGCAAAAATAAAGGGAAACCAGATGTGGTGTCGGTCAGTGCAGTACCCGGCTGGTGGCATCCAGAGAGTTACAGTGACTTTTCCTTGAGAGGCTTTCGTGCTCCACCTGCCGGGAAGGGAAAAAGTGATAAAGTGACTCTGATAAGCAACAATTGATTTATATGAGAACACATGCATGAATTTGATTGGGATAAACAGGGAATCAGGAATCAATTAATGGCTGATTATTGTTTCTTCCGCAAATTGATTTCAGATTTTGGCAGCCCTTAAGAAATGTTTTGCCAGATTCAATGAGCTTACAATGTTAAAAACAAGGCAAGAATATGTATCACTTAATTAGCCCTCATCTTTTGATATAGTCTTAAGTACCTGAAGTAGAAACAGGAGAACAAATCACACCTTTCCACCTTGTGCCGATTTTCACTTTTTTTTTTTTTAATTTTCAATTTTAGTAATCTTTTCTTTCTAATTGTTCATTAAAACATGTGATGTGGGTTTGGATGTGGATCCTTCTTTTAAGCGTGTGGACGCTGTGTTTAAGCGCTCATCTCTCCATGTGAATTACAAATGGGTTCCTTATCAGAGTCCAAAAACATGCACGACGTTATTATACAACCCACCGTCATGTTGAGGAGTTGTTCGTTAGTCCCGCGAACTGCCTGATCTCTCTGACTATTGTGGGAAGGACAAAAGGGAGAAGCTTGAATTGCAGGGACCGGCGAGGCGCGAGGCGAGGGTCGGGCGTGCTGAGGTGCTGAACGCCTTCTGCAAACTTGGAGCCTTCCTGCACTTCAGGGAGAATTGAAAATATTCTGTACAGCCGAGGATGAGATCTCTCATACCCAGAGAAATGAATACACTAAATTCTAAAGGGATTAATGACTCCACTGTGCTTATAAAGAAAGGAAGTGAAAATATTTACTTTTGAAAGTATGGGAACTTGGGAGTAGCATTAGCAGGGAAGGAGAGGTCACCAGAGGAGCTCAGTGAGAGCTGAGAACATGTAAATATTATCCAGCAGCTCTATAAACGAGGGAAGTTAAAGATGCCTTTGGAGATGGGTAATTGTGAAATACTCTAAACTGCTTTATGATAACTATGAAAGGTTTTTCTTTCAGGATGGAAGGAAGGGAGACGACTTCGTAAAGTTGCCTAAAAGCAAGTGCTGCAGTCTCCTGTGCAACACTGTGCCCTTTATGTGGCCTGGGAAATCTTCTTGCGTATGACAGGAGCCAAACTCTAACCCAGAAATAAATATCTTTATGGCTGAACTGAGTAAGGTCTCAAAATTTTGAACTGTAAAATATGTTGAGCACATGACAGCAGAAACGTGGATTCATTTTTATAATACGTACAAATTTCACAATGTATAAAAAGCCAAAGCATTTGCTTGTGCTTACACATTTGGTGAGTTTGGAAATAAGCCTTTTGGCCATTTTGGGGCCCTCAGCAAGACAGCGGTGCCCGTGTGCCTCCGTCCCCCGCTCTGCTTGCAGGGTCACGGCGTGCCTCCCCGCCGCGCGCAGGCACAGGGGTCACGTTAAGGGTGCCCAGGTGTATGCAGGACAACCTGGTCAGCAACTGTACTTACTTCTGAAATTTCTAACAGGAGCAAAACTAGGTCCTCAGTCGAAATATCTTTCAAAGTTTGGTGTTGCAATCCTTTTTGTGGGTTTTGCGATGCCGTGTAGGCTGTCACTGCTGCCGTATGCGCAAGTGCTGAAGCAAAACATAACTATTACTGTTGCTCATTGAGACCAACTGTAAATACGGAAACATTTATGTAGTGTACAGCGTAAAAGCAAATAAAGTCTAAAGTGAAATGGTTTTGGTTAGGTGTTAAAACTAACGAAAATGAGACGAAATGGGTATATTCACAAAGGGCACATAACGTCCTTCTTTACTTGTCAGAGGTAGGACGTGGGTGAGTCTGTTCCCAGCCTGGGTTAATTAGGGTGAACTGGTGATGGGGTGAAGGCGATTCTTTCTCTAGGTGCCCCGCTGCTGGTCAAGACCACCTGAGACACTGTCTCCAGGCCTGGATGTGCCTCAGCAAAGCATTCAGACCTATTTTCCAGAATTACCGTGTGCCAGCAAAGCCCAAAGAACAGTCTGTGCAGCTGAATACCGCTTGTCTGCCGCAAATTGAAGATAATTCATGTCAGTTTAACCCTGTTTAACTGCAGAATACTCTTTCTAGTTACCCAACTTTTACCACAAGTTCCAAATATGAACAGGCACGGTAAAATGGCTCGGTAGACCCTCACCAGTGCATTTGGCTGTGCTGATTTATCCGTGTGCCCAAGTCTTTTTTTGCACAGATTTAGACATGGGTTTATCCAGCTGCAAACAGCCAGCACTTAGGCATCCAGGCTGATTTTCTCTCAAAAATTTTAGACTGCAACCTTTGAAAGGGGACAGTAAGAACTATCAGTTACTTGATAAAGGTAATAGCCTTTTTGGGACATGGATAGTAATGAAAGTCATTACTAATGGGGTTTTGGCAGATTAAATGGACTCTTCAGATGATGTGAGATACAGTTCTTCCCTGTGTCAGTATGGGTAGTGAAATATTTGGATGTGTTTTTCAGTGATATCTGTCAGGATCTCCTTTTTCTTTCCTGTGTAGCCGTTCACCTCAAGCAGTCCATGAATAAGAAAGAAAGAAAAAAAAATAGTATCTAATTTAAAAGGCTGGACTACATTCTTGCAGTGTCCTCAGGGCTTTGATAGCACCTTTAAGGCCCAACTCCTCTTACTTAATAAATTCTGGATGTAAAACTTCACTTACTTACATCATATTAAAAAAAGTTTGGAACATTAACTTTAAGGAGAGTCACTTCTACAAGCTCATTTTTCACTAACTTTCCTTGCTGTACGAACATACGTTACATAAGTGTGGAATGAAAGTTTTTTGCCCTGTGGCAACGGGATATTACTTTTACTACTCTCACTTCAGAAGTGAGGCTATAATGCGGGGAAGAATGAATATCAATGTCACAGAACAGCCAAAATAATACAGAAGTGCTTTTTTAGCCCTACATTTCTGATACATGCTTTGATAGACACCTCAGCCGTGCACATGGGGTTGTGCCCTGTTGATCTTAGCGCGGTTGCTGGTCAGCTGTGAGCACACGGAATAAGGCTTTCTGTTCAGTAGAGTGACACTGCCAGAAATGGGGTGTGCAGGAGTGCTCAGCTCTCTTAGGAATTTAAGGGAAATTCGCCTTAAGGTGTGCTCAGAAGGAGCACGAGTGGAAAACTGTCTTAAATTCAATGGCATTGTTGTATTTGCAGCAGTGCACGTGATATTTAAGCTATGAGTTCACTTTTCATATTAAGTGTGTTCATGCAACCTTCTGTCAATGTTTTTGAATGAAGACAACATTGAGTCCCACCAAGAGCACAGAGGGATCCTGCCCCTCTTGGAGTGTGCATGGCCGAGCTGAGCTGCCCCGGACTCCTTTATGTCGCTGCTCCCTTGCTTTCTCTGCTTTGCATTATGCAGTAAATACCCTTTGGCTGGGCTGGACTGGAGCCATGGTGACATTGGTCTAAGCTGTGTTCAGTTGGCCATGGGCAGCTCCAGAGTGACTTTAGGGAATGTGTTTCCCCCAGTTAGGATTCAGCTGTGCTGGCTCGGCCATGTCCCACCGATAGCTTAAATCCCTCCGGGCTGCCAGAGCAAGGTCAAGAGGATACAGCACCCAGTGAGTCCTGACCCAAGCTTTCGATGATGCTTCCCTTCATTATACATTGCATTTCTTCTTGACTTATGCCCCCAGTATATATTCTATTGATCTCTTTTCTTGAATTCTCTGACCATATAGTGATGTGTCTTCTCTTGCCTTCCTGACCACTCACCCAGCATGTCATTATTAGCTCCTTGTTCTCCCTTTTTTTTTCTTTTCATGTTGCTGCGCTTCCTTTTTTCTCTTACTATTGTCTCATTCAATAACTCTCTCTCTTCCCAGTGGTCTGACTTGCCAAATACAACATGATAGAACAACCCTTTTGCAGTATGGAGTGATATAATTAATTTCTTCTGTTTCACGGCTACTTATACCAAATTGATTTTTCTCTTTATGGTGACTGATGTTAGAGTCTCATCTTGTATCAGTTTAACATTTACGTGTACATCAGAGAGTATATAATAAAAAAGGTTTTTCCCCATTTTCAGTGAATATTTTAAGAGATCCAGCATCCATATTTCCTCTTGAGAGATTTGCATAAAATCTCACTGAAGCTACCTTATACTTTCATCAAATTTTGGAGAACACTTCATTGCCCAACAAAATATATGTGGTGCATTATACAGTAGTTCTAGGATATTACACCTGAAAATGCAGCCCATAATGCATAAACTGTATCTCCAGTCAGCCTTACCCAGTCCTCTCCTTGTCTGTCAGCTCATCTGTCCGGAAAATGTTCAGCCAAGTTCCCACTGAGATCAGCAACAAAGTTATAGACTACCTCAGATCACTTTGAATTAACGGTGTAATGAATTTAATTAAAATCTATTAATGTCGCATTGGGCTTTGGGCCATGATTTTCAGAAATTGTGGGGGAATCAAACTGCCAAAATTTCTCAAAGTATGTCTCAGACAAGTTTGAAAATGTAATGAAAAGTAATTAGAGGTACAGCCAGAAAATGCAGTGCTGTTAACACCGCTGAGATAGACCATTGGCTTAAGGAATCAAGAATATTGCACATCTGATGTGAAATTGCCTTTGCCAAGTTTCAGGAAGCCAAAGAGAGGGTTGTTTTAGCACATCCTACAGTAGGCATCTGACTCGGGCAGGATGAATCACTCTCCGGTGACTGCTTTCTATTTTCGTTGGCTCCGGAGTTAACCTGAGCACCTCACTGAGATCGTGCACCTAATGCTTAGGTGACTCATGTTTTATGAAGGTAATCTGGTTCTGATTTTGAAAGGGCAAGAGCACAGGGAACAAAATGTAACTTCCAGAGTAAGGGCAAAATGCCATCCAAGTTATTTGGACTGCGAGTATCTTATCCCTTACCCAGGTAAAGAGGAATGTGTAAGAAAGTATTGAACAGCCTGACCTGATGCCGATTTCCAAGCTGAAATTTCACAGTTGTCATTAAAATGCCGGTGTCCTCTCTGCTCTGTGCATTCAGGTTGATTTATGGTGCTAAGGTTTTTGTTTCAAATGGTCCTAAATTTTCAGATCGTTATCTTCACCAAATTTTTGCAAACTTCAGTGCTATTTGAGTGTTTGGTTTTACCACATTATGGACATGCAGAAAAGCCAAATCCTGATCCAGGCTGCTTTGAAGTTTCTGAGTGGTTTTGCCTGTGGCTTGACTTTGATCACACAGATTCTGTGATTCCAAGATTAAGAGATTTAGATTTACGAGGTGCGAGTTGTCAGTTTGCATCCGATGGGCTCTTTTGAAATTCACAGAGGTGGCTACTGTTGGCTGTTTGTGCCGCTGGGAATATCCTATATGAGCTTCCTCGGATATTAATTCCAGACTAAATAATTCACACCTGATACTGGAAAAAAACTACGACTTGTGAGGAACCGGTCCCTTCGCTGTGAACCATCAATGTGCAGTGCTGAGAAATGAGATACGGTATTGCCAGTTGTAATTTGAGAGCTCGGGAAAGCAAACTGAGAGCAGTTATATGAATATTATGATCCAGGAACTCTGTTATCTACTAGGTGCATCCATATCGATAAGCGGTTATTATTCTGTTCTAGCTGGCTGACATTTATGGTTTTCAGGATTTAGACTGGGGTTTTCAGTTCAGTTAAGTCAGATGTCTGCAAATAAGCATCTGTTATGTTTAAGTTTCCCAGAGCCTTTCTTTCAAACCTGTTATTTTCTCTGAATCAAATGCTTAGTTCAGCAGAGCCTGAAAATGAAAACAAACTCCAAATGGTCTCCACAGGATATTTTGGGAAAAAAAACTCTTTGAAAGGATAAGAACAAACTATGCCTGGGATAAAATGCGTGTACCAATATTTATTATTTGTCCAGAGCTTTCTAAAAAATCATTAATAGAAAAAAAGTACTTGTGGTCTGCTATATCATATTGCAGATATCTTGAATTTTAGTTTAGGTTCTTTGGTAGTCAAGAGGATAAATGACGTGAGGGAAGACCATGCTATCGTTCTTTCCCATCTCCAGATTTCTTGCACGTTGGGCTGGGTTCCTGCCGGCCGCAGGTGGGTGATGTCTGGGTGGGGGTGTCCACCTGCCTCACCTCCCTGGCCCTCGGTGCCGGGGGCTCTCTGCCCTGCCGGGGGCGGACCGTCCCTGCTTTGCTGGAGCATCCTGCCTTGCTATGTTCAAGGAAGGTCTTGAAAAAGGATACTCTAACCTTTCTGCCTCAGTTCTCTCTCTTATTGATTCAATTACTGGAAACTGGAAAAAAAAAGTCTTGTGGTGATGCTGAGAAAAAAAATCAAATGGACCTTTAATAAAAATCCTCAGAGGTGCTCTCTCACTCCATCTAGATGTTGGATTTTTCTATAATGCTGTACATAAAATAACATGAAAGTTTCTTAATATTTTGAGGGATTTCTAGAATTGGATAGAGGAAGAGGTATTTTCATTGGAGTATGACATGTAATGATGCAGGACTTTAGGGTTTCTTATAGTGAAAGAATAAAGCAGGTGAAAGCAAAAACCCAAACCAGCTGGAGAGCTTGTGATAAACAGTGTTCTATAGCAGCATCTCTGGCACAGGATTTCCAGGGCCTTGCATACCGAATTTACAGTGCGGACTTCAATAATTATCACCACAGATTTGAGCTGTATCTCCGACACTGAGCTTATCCAGTTAAAAAATTTATTTTAGTCACATTCTTACCTTGGCGTGGAATCTGAACTGGTGGCTGAGGAGAGCAGTCCCGTCAGCTTCATTGAGCTGTGGACACTCGGTCACCATTTTAGATGTTTTTTTTATATAATGTATTTCAAATTTATTTAATTTTCTTCTGAAATTAATTTGAATTTGTTTATTTAGTATTTTAGAAGT
Source organism: Ibidorhyncha struthersii (assembly GCA_013398815.1). Classification (NCBI taxonomy): domain Eukaryota; kingdom Metazoa; phylum Chordata; class Aves; order Charadriiformes; family Charadriidae; genus Ibidorhyncha; species Ibidorhyncha struthersii. The sequence continues at coordinate 1,035,228 of VZSZ01000456.1, read as the reverse complement.
GGATGGGGGTGGTTTGTATGAGAAGCTGGTCAGGAAAGAAGCAAGGTGATATCACCGTGCAAATAATCGATAGTAGTCTCAGTATTAGCACGGTCTATTGAATTGTCTTCAAGGGCCTTCTCTAATTGTCTCTGCAAACTGAATTAGCAAGATGGTTTCACTTACTATTTCTTTTTTTAGTGGTAGCTGCCTACCCAATTATATATATTCATTAGTTGTGGTATGATTTCATTAGCCGATGTACATTAAGTGCCTATTAAGCAACTTGTGCTTATGTTCCTAGACAAGCAATGATGCATCTTCTGGTGAGCGTACTTATTAACTCATTGGTCTGGATAAACTGGTTTTTATTTATATTTTCAATTTGTCATTACTCGTGAACTGTACCAGCTGAAGGATGAATGTAAAAAAGTAATTAAGCTGGTTAGGTTTAATTATTTTTTGTTTCAATGGTCTCTCAGAACCACAAACCTGGCCAACCAGGCAAATGAGCACTAATGAATGAAACCACATGATTAAAACATCTGTCGCTGTCCTACCGGGTCGATTGGAAGCTTGGATTGGCTGCGCGCTCCAAGTGCGACGATTGCTATGGAAAGCCAAATAAGCCAGAGTTAATGTTCTTCTAATCCTTCGCCTGTTGAGTTGACAGTGATGGGTAGCAAACATGCACCAATGAGCAGTAATGAAGTCACTTTTAGATTGGTTCAGCACAGGTTTTTCAGGCTAATTAGGTAGACAAAAATGTTAATTTAATCAAAGGAGTACGTATTCATTAAAGAAGGTGTGTAAGATAACTGAAGTAGAGAATTAGCTCAGTCAAAGGTAGACTATAGCTCCTGACTAAATTGCCCAGATTGTAAAAAGAATGATGTATTTATGTACATTTTCTTTCTTGTTTTGTTTTTTTTTATCTTGTTTTGTTCTGTTTGTTTTTTTTTTAAAAAAAGGTACAAATCCATGCTTTTCTCTCTGGGAGTCAGCGGATTTACATCAGGAATCAAAACTGTCTCCCTGTAGTCGTGTATATTAGCTGGGGTGGTTTTAGGACTCAGAGAGAGAAAGCAGAGAGTGAACGAGATGTTCATTCTGCATTCCAGATGGCAGAAACCCCATTACCACATTATTGCTCAAATGAGCTCATTAGCTTCTTACTTCATGGGACTTTATTTAGCAGCAGTGTAGCGTGGCTGTGTTTGTCTGATTTTGCTTGGTCTTCCTTGGGACATGACTAATGTGCAAGTCACAAATGGAATGATTTTGTTTGTACTATAACCCTGATGGAGACGTGTGGAGCGTTCTTTGGGGGCAGATCAGGAAAAAGCAAGAAATGAAGATTTTAAACCATTAAGAGGTAAAAATACAGTGCAGAGTGTCTTACCTTATCTGATTGTTTCTCATCTAAACCCAATAAAAAGAAAAGATGACTCTCTAAGATTGCTTAGCTACTGCAGCACAGAAAATAATTAAAACATTGTATTAGATTTTTGTAATAATTTTAACCTTCCCCCCACCCCACGCACAATTTAGATGTGGGATTTATACAAGAAATGTGGATGACAGTTTATGTTAGGAGATTTAGACCTTTTTGGTGCATTCTGAATATGGCCCTTATCCTGAAACCCACTGTCTGCCATAAGCTGTCCCCATCCCACCACGCAGAGAAACTGATGCTGATTGATGCAGCGTTTCCCAGAACATGATGGTGTCTGTAATTGTACAGAGACACATGGTGACCCATGAGAAAAACATCTGGGAATGACAGACATAGATCCAGTCTCGGTGTTTCACACAGCCGGTTTTGAGGGACTGGCCAGGTCAAATACTGGGTGAAAGAATAATTATCACCTATTACTATGGTAATAGTATGATAAGGTATGTTTGTGGTATTTCTTTTAATGGCTGGGAGTTTTTTGTCTTATTCCTTCTGCGAGGTTGCAGAGTGTTCAGTGGGTGTAATGGGTCAAATATGTATTTCCATACAGGATTTCTGGTTGGTCGGTTGGGAAGACCGCTGGAGAGGAGGAGTATTGGCATGTGCTGGCATACATGGATTAGTTTGCTTTATAACATAATTTCCACTGTGATGTTTAATGGGACTTTTAATTCTTTTAATGTTTGTTGTGTTGTGAAGCAAACTTAACAATTATCTTTTTTTATTGCGTGTTTGTTTGTTTAGTCCATGGTTGCTGGGATGGGTCTTGTAGGGCAGCAGATGGTAGAAAGGAGATTGAGGTAGAAATTAAGGTTTCTTGTTATAACTAACAATTTTTATGGTTTGTAATAGAGGCTTCATTTCTGTGGTTAAACAGTGTAAACAGTTTTCATTAGCATCTAAATTTAATATAATTTTCAGAAACACGCAAGTTCTGGTAACTGAAGACAATGATTGATATTGATCTAACAATGAAGGAAGAAACAAGTAAAATGCTGAAAAATTTGGGAGAGAGATGAAGATTGAGCTTTTTAATTTGGGGTAAATGAATCAGCAGCATGTGTGAGTTTGTTTGGAAATGTAAATTATTTTTTTAAATGCTTATGAATAAATTATCACGCAGCTGTACCGTGAGGTATTAATAGAGCCCATGTAATTGGGACACATGGGCAAAGCAGTCCTGGAGAGATGTCTGAAGGAATCCAGGCTGGGACCGTGCTTTGTGTAGTAAAATATATAGGTGTTTCGAACCGATCACGGTATGTAGTCCTTTTACTTTCGCCTGATCAAGCTCAGCTGTTTTATGAGGGCCTGGTTTTCAGGCAGTAGGTATTAGTCTGTTCTAAAAGATCCTCTGGATGTTTTGTGTTTGCAGGCTCCACGTTTGAAGTGCCAAGTCCTAGTCATCTTGGAAAATCTTTTCAGGTTAATAAGAAACATATCATTTTGAGAAAGGGAATATTAACTAATTGCTTGAGTTTTAGCTGAAGGCACCTAAATAATTTTGTAAATTTGGCTGTAGCTCCTGATGCTTTGCAGGTTGATCTACATGCCATATGTTGCATGTGGGAGCTGAATCTGTGGTACTGAGAGAACCCCCAGTGCCTCACTTGAGGGAAGTTAATGGAAATTTTTTCCCTTAGGAACTGCCTGGAGAGGTCTTCTGCACTGGGGGGAAGATGTGTAGTGCATGGCTTTTGGGCCCTGACACAGGGGAGTGGGTTTTCCTTTCTTTTTTAGGGGATCAGAGACATTGAAAAGATTTCCAGGAGACAAGTGTCATTCAGCATCCGCTTCCCAAGGTGCCGTCATGGAGCAGAGAGGGTGCTCGGTGGCCATGTACAGCTTGGAAATGTTTCCCTTCTATTATGCTGATATTAGAGGTTGGCAAGAGCTGATCCTGATGGGAGTCTTGTGCGAAATTCACTGCGAGTTGCTATCGCTTTTTGGCTGCTTTAAGAGTGCTAACCATATGCTACGCGGCTCAGCACAGCCCTGTTGCGGCCGCTCCTTGGCTTGGCTTTTCCACTTGGCACCAGAGGTGCCATAATTCATTGCTGTACCGGGGAGGAGGAAGGGGGAAGAAAGTATGTTGGCTTAAAGGGAGTCCTAGGATCAATGGCATCAGGAAGTCAGCAGGTGTAAGGGATAAAACGTGAGCCTGATGACTGATGCTCATCCCAGCCATCCCAGTCAGGACTTCTGCAGCCCCGGGAGCTCCGTGCAGGGCTCTGTGTGCTCCCTGCCCAGCGATGCCCCGCAGGGGAGGCAGAGTGCCTCGGAGGGGCTAGAGGCCATCCTGCAGTGTCGTCCCCCTGCTGCGTCTTCGTCCCGTTGCTGTAGCCCTGCCCCACTTCTCTGTAGCCTTCTGCTGTGTGGCCCAGGGAAGGGAAGGGCCGTGTTTGGCGTGTGATTTCTGTCGCGCCAGGGAGTATAAGCAGATAGTTCATTTTTGTGGGGTTTAATGAGTGTTAACAGAGCAACTGATCTTCAGAAACAAAGGAATTTGCTGCTACTGTTTTATATATATATATTCCTAGAAAACTGCCTATTCTAACATTTCCTTTATCCTTCACTTGTTTTCCCTTCTGTCTCTCCCATTCCCGTTACCCATCAGGCATCCATTGCGAGGCAGAGGTGCATTCCGGGCTGATAGTGCCGCCTCTGCCTCTTTCCCAACAACACAGAGGAGACCAAAGCCAGGATGGTGTTCATTCTTGGGTTGACAAGTACCATAACTAGGAACCCTGCAAGTTGCTCTGGCAGAGGTCGGGGAGGCTTCCACACATAGACAGCCAAAACCCTTTTTCAGAAGTTTAGAACTTTTAACAGGTTTGCAGAATTTGCAAAGCATCCCTCCTGGCGTGGACTAAAGAACGTTAGGAGCAAATTGGTGCTTACGGTATCTTTGCTTTGTTGATAGTACAGTAAAATTCTTCCACATCAGGAGAAGCTTTAGAGTGCTGGTTGGATATAACAACTTTAAGAGTTCCCAATTATTCTTTGCTCATCTGATATAAGTGCCCGGAAGGGGCTCCATTAGTTTCAGGAGGACATAGCAAGTAGAAATATATTCAAATGGAATTCACCAGTTTTAAAAACATTTATTGCTACAGGTTTGTCTTTGGTCTTAGTTCTAGTTCTTTTTTTCTTACTTTCAATGTGGGGAATATGTTAAATTAAAAAAAGCTAATTTTACATTAGTTCTTTTTTTTAGGAAGTTGCGCCCTAAGGCCATTGCTTTAACTTCTGTCTTCTTTTTAAGTACTGTGAAGGTATCGATCACTTTAATTCTTTTAAATACATTTTAGTGTTGCAGAGGGATGCCAGTGTATTACTCATTCTCTGGTGTGCTTTGCTATTAAAAAGCTTTAACCTCTTGCTGTGATGACTGTCTGAGATCCTTGTCAATTGTTCCTAGCTATTGTTTATCAGAATTGCTGTAGTTTGTGAAAAGAAAGGCTTTGGCCATGCTGTCTTTCTGTTAGCAGGAGCCAAAAAATCAAAGCGTATGAAATGGTAAGGTACCTTTTTGAAATTTCTACAAAAAGACTATGGAAAAATCTTAAAAACATTTGAAAATTAAGAGAAAGAACCCTAAAATCTACAAAACATCTGCCGTCATAGGAGTGTCATTCTGAGATAATCAGGTCAAATATATTCTGTTCTTTCCACCTAAAAAAATGGGTTATATTAAAAAAAAAAAAAAAAGATGGCAGGAAACTTCTTTGGCCAAGTGCAGTGATAATAGTATTAATGCAAGTGTGCTTTATTGCAAGGAAGAAATGTTATCACTCCAATTACCTATATAGGAGATTTTTAAAAGATCTTAATAGGAAACAATTTAAGCGTAACTGTGAAGTTATTATTTCAAATCTAGATGTAATCAGTTACCAACAATAGGCGGTATGGCTTAATTAACAATTGAAGTACACGAAATCTCTAGGGGGTCTGTCTGCACTAGTGTTTAGGGACATACTATAACTCAAGGTAATTGAATAGCAATTAACTTGAGTTAATGAATGTGCATTCTTGAGAAGACACATAACAGTTAATGGATCAGCCCGGAATGAACCACAATTAAGCACACACCCGGTTGTTTTGCTGAATAAGCATCTACTGAATGTCCACACTAGATATATAAGGCCGTTAATTAACTCGAATTAATAGACATTCATCTCTACTCCCATTCCAACCAAAAGACGCTCTGTAGATAATCCCAGGACAGCTGTTGATGTTTCACGGCTAGGGCAATTAAAGATATTACCTCTATTAACCACGGCACAAGCTTTTGTTAACTACGGGTCCTTAAAACAATGTGAGCGATAAACAGGAGTTGGAGGTATATGAAGTGGAATTCATTTTACATTAGTGAACTAACATGGAGACTGGCTTTCATCAAAATTTCAGACAATACAGAGGAGAAAGCCCATTTCAGCAGTGCCACACACACGCTCCCCTTCGGCGTGGTGTCAGCTTGTTGCAGAGGTGATTACTTGAACACAGGCGGCCACTAACCAGGGGGTCGGGGTCTGCGTTTATCGGTGGAAAGAGAACCTGATTGTCAAATGTCTTCTGTTTGTTCAGAAAATAAAAGGCAGTTTTATGCCAAAATTCCTTGAGTGATTTTAGGGACAGATAAGATGTTTCTTGGAACTTGAAGAACATGAATATTTGAACACAGTCCCAAATACAGCTAGGAGCCAAAACACGGAGAGCTCACAGAGTTAAGTGACTCCTTTTGAGCGATTTATAGTGAGCTTAACAAGACACTAACAGAGTACAAAGTCAATAGCCAGAGGAGAATGTAAAAGGCAAATGTATAAGTAAGTTGTTTGCGTTATCCAGAAGTTAAGTAAACAAAATTGTATTTTTCAATGATTAGGAAAACTTACTCTAACAAACAAGAAATCCTTTAGAAAAAAGACAGCATAAGATTCAGCAGAAAAAAAAGAATCATTAAAAATTAGTTGCTATGCAGGCAAAGCAATTACTTTTAACAGTATAGCAAAGCAGAGTCCAGTTCGTTCAGTGTAAATGAGAAACTGCTGCAAGATTCCTCTAGAAGTTTGGTACACCCACAGACCTGACTTGTTTGTTCAACTACGGCTGTGTTTATTCTTCACAGCCCTTTTTAAGTAAAGTGTAGTTTCCCTGGAAAAGGGCGGCATGTAATGAAACAATGACAAGAAACCTGCGGGAAATGAAATAGCTGAAGGCTTATATGGGCAAATTTGTACCGTACGATGCAGTTTTGTGTAGGGAGCCACAAGGTCACTTATTTTGAGCTCAGTGAAGTGTTGCACTAACGGAGTTGTAGTGCTGCTGCTACCAGGTCCTCCTCCAGGTATCGCTGGGCGACACTGGGCCGTGCCATGCTGACCTACCCATGCTGGATTTGGAGGAGAGTGCTCTCTCGGCAAGGGTTGGCGGGGCTGCCTGCGTGGTCTGCGGGTGAGATCTGGAGAAAAATGGGGGGGTTGGAGATGCTGAGCACTGTTGAGGTCAATGAATGCGTTGGACCAGCAGCGTGACCCTTCCCACCCATCTCCTGGCCCAGCCCTCCCTCCAACCCCCTTTGCCCAGGCCCTTGGGACGCGTCCTCTGAAATGGTCCTGGAGAGCCTGAGCGCCCCGTGCAGCCGGGGGGCAGGTGTGCCTGTGGTCCATGAGAGGACCAGGTTGGGCTCACACCCTCCACAAGAGCTTCTGTGCCCCCTACCAGCCAAAAGGGGTTTGGACTCCGATCATCTTGATCCACGAATTATGGTGATAAAAATAGAAAAATGTGTTAGCAGAGGGTCCTCTTTCATGTCACAGTAAACAAAGCAGTTGATAGGTGACAGACTTCTGTTGAAGGTGACTTGGGTCCTCTTTGGCACAGCCTTGGTACTTCAAACTGTTCAAAATGGGCAAAGGTGACAGCTCTGAACTAAATTCTGCGAATGCAATTAATGCGTTTCATTTCAGTCACCTGCATGTCGTTCAGGGAGCTGTCTTGAAAGAGACAAATTAATGACTATTAAGAATTTTATACCCTGCTATTTTCTCTATTTACTGATGTTACTTTCCATCGCTTCTTCAGAAATACTTAGTCTGATGTTTAACAAGCGAAGCTATTATTATCTTAACTTACATAAGATTTTCTTCCCTCATGATAGTGACTGAGAAGGGGGAAAAAAACAAACCGCAAACTTTTAGCAGGACGTTGGCAAAGTCATTGCACAGTTTCATAGTAGATGTGTACGTGATGCACCTGGATTGTAGGAGCAATGCAGAGCTGCTGTGGAGTAGAAAGACGTGACCAAGCTGTGGTGAAACAAAAATATTGATATCAGAGAAATGCTGAATGATGGATGGGTTAGAGTCACAGAGGTTTGGTTTTTTTCAGCTTTCCATAGCTTTCCTGTAAATTTCAATATTTCTGTTGAAACATTGGCCCTAGACACATCAGCAAGCTTTGAAAATACAGGTTGTTAATAAGTTTGCAGCTGAATCCCAATTGTCTTTCTGTTTATTTTTTTGAGTAGCAGAAATACTCCCTGTGTCTGTATAATTAGTGTTTTAATGTTTGTTTTCCTTCAGTTGAGTCTGCCTTTTGAGATATTCCTGTAGTTCTTTCATCATTTTACAGAAATTAAAGTTCTGCCTGAAATAACTCAAACTATCCTTAAGTTACATACAAAGGATTTTCAGTTCCCAAACAGATCTTTTCAAGCTTAGGCTTAAATAAGGTCTTTAAAGTTACAAAGACTTCCACTGCCACCTCTTAAGAACTGTGGGTCTTTTTCTTTTTTATTTTGGAAAGGATGTTGTTGACCACTAGCAAATATTTAAATAGTTTTTCATTTAATAGACATATCCTGTATTTAGGCAATATCTTGTATTTTAACAAATTCCAGGACTTCTGACAAAGTCTTGCGACGTTTTGATCTGCAGCATTTGCTGCTTGCATTTGGTAACAAATGTTGGAAATAAACATTATGACATAATCTTTAAGCATTTGAGGAATAAACAAGGTTTTCTAAGGAACAGCCTACAGAAGCTTGGAACACTAATTAAAGGAAGACATTTTTGTCAGACATTTCATAATTTAGAAATTGTTCGATTAAGCAGCAAACATCCCATAGGAGTGTCTCCTGGTGAGCTGGTCCTATTCTGCATCTTAAGAACTTTATATATTTTTTGAGGATTTCCTAGAAATATGCAGGATATTGCACTGATTGCTAAGACTGCTGAAGTCTTTCAGGCCCCACCAATAACTGAAAGAAAAAAAAAATGATTTTTTTTTTTTAACTTCAAGTGAGAAAATAGCCATGCTATGTAGCTATAACTATAAACTATACATTTCTTATAGGGTCAACAAAGACAGACTTGACATAACCAATTAGAACGTTAAACTATAACACTTGTGTTAATACCTCTGTCTCGATAACAAGATCACTGGCCACACTTAACATACTTACTCTCATTAATAGTCCCATATGAGAAAGATATTTATAGGTGCAGTATTTTACCCAGCTTTATAAGGACTTTACAAGGTATCTTGACAGCTGGCATTGAATAACACATTCAAAAGCATTTCACCAGTAATCCATCTCAATTCCTTGTTTATTACCTTTGCAACTTTCTAGCAGTTTCGTCAATAAGATATTGCTTCTAGCAGTGTGACTTTATTCTTACATTAATATCCCGAATTTATCATAAGGTTCTAAATTTCCTCCAGTCACCAAAATGTCCCGTCGAGCCATTTAAGATCACTGAAACTACATTCTTTATCTGTAGCCTGGGAAAAAAAAAATTTGCCCTATATCCCTGAGCGTTTTGAGATTAAATTCCCTAAAGTTGTCAAGTAGGTCAGTGATGAAAGCCAAAACAAGAGAGAGAAATCTTGTTTAGGATTTAGGTGGATAGGAAGGGGAGGAGGTAGCAGTGATGCGGAGCTCCTGCCCCCTCGTTGTGGCCGTGCCCCAGGCAAAGCTGCTGACGTGCAGCCTCAGCGCGGAGAGGAACACGAATCTCGTGGCTTCAGGCAGTCTGCAGACAGGCTCTGGACGCTCAGCCAAAGGGAAATACAAATGTTAGCCTTGGCGGTTTTTTGCTCTATGCGTTGTGTTCTTTTAAGGGATAAAAATTCCTTCTCGAGCATTTTTGGTCCCTCACCAAGTGCAGCAGTTAGTGATTATGTGTCGTTATCTCCCGGTGGTTCTACTTTTGGAAGGAAAAGTCTTATCCAGGCAGTAACAAGCACAGGCTGCCAAAATGGCCAAAAAGATGTAGGAAAAAGCCTCGGTTGCCCTCAGAGCCCTGTGTGGACCGTGATGGAGAGCCGAGTCGCCGAGGAGAGCCCAACTCTCCTTGGGAAGGGCTGCGTGGAGGAGCATACCGGCGCACTTCCAACCAGCAGCGCTCGCTGATCGAGAACCTTTCACTGAGTTCATTGGTTTAGCGTAGCCTGATCCTGTCTGCCATCTCCCCGCGGGCTGCGATCTGCCTGCAAGCGTGCCGAGCGCCGGTCAGGGCTGCCCCGCGGGACAGGGCAGCTGCTCCCAGCGAGGGCTGCGTCCTCCTTCTGCAGCTTCTTTGTTTATTTTGTTTGAAAAGTTCCTAGGGAGCATAACCAGGGGCTTCTGCCAAACCTCGCAGGGACACACTGGAGAATATATTGGACTGAGAGCAGCCCTGAGGAGAAGGACTCGGGGGTGTTGGTTGATAAGAAACTCAACATGAGGTGGCAATGTGCACTCGTAGCCCACAAAGCCAACACCGTCCTGGCCTGCATCCCTAGCAACGTGGCCAGCAGGGCGAGGGAGGGGATTCTGCCCCTCTCCTGCACTCTGGTGAGACCCCCCCTGGGGAGTCCAGCTCTGGAGACCCCAACATAAGAAGGACATGGACCTGTGGGAGCGGGTCCAGATGAGGCCACAAAGATGACCGGAGGGCTGGTGCACCTCTGCTATGGGGACCAGCTGAGGGAGTTGGGGTCGTTCAGCCTGGAGAAGAGAAGGCTCCAGGGGGACCCTGTAGCCACTTCCAGTACCCAAAGGGGCTACAGGAAAGCTGGGGAGGGACTCTTGATCCAGGAGTGTAGTGCTAGGATGAGGGGAAGTGGTTTTAAACTGAAAGAGGGGAGATTTAGATCAGATATAAGGAAGAAATTCTCAGCTCTGAGGGTGGTGAGGCACTGGCCCAGGTTGCCCCAAGAAGCTGTGGCTGCCCCATCCCTGGAGGTGTCCAAGGCCAGGCTGGACGGGGCTGGGAGCAACCTGGGCTGGGGGGAGGTGTCCCTGCCCAGGGCGGGGGGAGGGTGGAACTCGATGCTCTTTAAGGTCCCTTCCAACTCAAACCATTCTATGATTCTGTGATTCTATAATGTGTTTAAATGGACGGTATCGCGCGCTCTGCTCGCCCTTGCTCCTTCTGCCAGGCTGGTGGGAGCGGGCATCGCTTCTTACTCATGCTGGTGATGCTGCAAAACTCCGCCTGGGAGCTGCTCAGTGCACCTCACCTCCGCACGTGGCCTGGCAGAAGGTGCAAAGGTGTTTCACGATAAGGGAGGTCCAGATCTGAGACACTTAGTATTTATTGTGAAAGCTTCCATGATTTAGGTGGTGCTAGTGAAAAATAATTTAAAAAGCTGAGGTGTGGTTACACGCAGCAGATAAGTAAATAAATAAGTATGCAGATTGTGAGTCACTTAATTTGTTCCTGCTGGTGTCAGGTTTTAAAAAGGAGCAGAAGAAGGAAGAAACGCTAATACCCCCAAATAAGGCATATTTCTGTAATGAAGTGACACACAGAGCTATGTTCTCTAAAGGCCAAAGCACGGTAGGAGCAATCACTTTCCTGTGACTTTAAGATTCCCTCTTTAAAGAAGTATTTTAAAAAAGGCGCTTCTTGCTCTGTTGTAGTTTGCCGATGGCAGTTGTATATTTTTGCTATTTCACATAACCGCCTGATTTTCACGCACATAATATTGTACTCCTGACTTCTAAGAGAATCTCTTGGCATCTGGTAAAAGTCCCCTATGACTCAGTAAGCACCCACTCAGTAAATAATTTGAAATTAAAAACACCCCACGCATGAGATCTGGATCTGAAAAAAAGTGCCATTTTCGCCTTAATTTTCCTACTGTTTATGTTTTTGAGGAAAATAATCTCAATGTTTTCCTGTTACTTTGCAGCTCAAGAAGTATAAACTACCATGATGATAATTTGGGAAATTCCATCAGGAAGCGCCGTCTTGCAGGATGCTTCTGGACTTGGGTTGATGACTGGCAAGCTCCTAGTTCCCTTGCTGTGTAACGATCATTATTTTTAGTCTAGCAAACACTTTTGAATGTGTACTAAAAAGTTGTGAAGAAGACAGGGGGCATTAAGCATAATGCATTTTCTGGCAAGGAGGCAGAGGAATGCAAACCACAGGGAGAAGAGAAAGGATCTGTAGTCTGAATTGTTGGCATTTGAAAGTCGCTAAAATTAACCTGTTGTTTCTTAGGAGCAGGATATATATAGTTTCTTAGCTGCAGCGCTGTGCCACAACGAGGTGCTGGAGAGAAACTTCGGGAGCTCTCCCTTTAACGCAGCTTTCTCCTGTGACTGTCGGGGGATGCCTGACTTCGTGCCTCAGTTTCCCCTGTTCGTGTGGGTGAGCGTGCGCGCAGTATAGCGTGTGCCACGCGCAGGTGTGAGAGCACATATATAAGGTGTGGTAGATGGCTGCATGTTAGTTCTGCTGCTAAATACTTTGGGGCTGGGAGTTTGGGGAGGAGTAAATGATGACAAGTAATGACACTGCTGCTTATCCTCTGGTCCCCCGTAACTGCTCCTGGGCAGTCGCAGCCCATCCCAGAGCGTTCGGGCAGACCATGGGGGTTTGGCTGCTTTTGGCTGCTCCTCCGTCCCCCCCAACAAGGCACGGTGGGTGCGTGCCAGGGTTTCCTCTGCCTGCTGTGACACCCTGCCCGAGTGACTGCCGCCACAGCCGAACAGTCACAGGCGTTTTGCAAAAGCCCTCCGTTTCCCACCTCTTTGCTCTGGGGCCAGAGACTGAGCGGGTGTAAATTGGTGGAGCTATTTGAAATCAGTAGGCGCGTTCCACGTATCTGATCTCATTCTTTGCCCACCATTTGCAGTGGCGGGGGACCCTAAACATACCCATGTATTTTCCTTTATGAATAATTATTTGCTGGCAGTTGTTCAAAAAGCAATAGGAGCAATATACTTATCTCAGCCTCTTTGGGAGCAGCGCTTTCAGTTCTCTCATTTCTTTGCTGTCCCCAGAGCCTCCCTTGCTAACAACAATGTCATATACACACTGTAGATAAGTCTGGAAGACAGTTTAAATTATTTTTCAGTATATTCTGATAGTGGAAGAGCTAAATCACATATTTTTGTGACAAACACAGCTATAAAAATTCTGTGGTGGTTCCTTAGCCATAAGGGCAGCTTCTTAACAAGGGGACTGTGGATTCCTCTTAACACAGAGAATTTGATTTTAAAGGGAGTTTCTTTTTACTTACCTGTGCAAATAAATTGAATATGCCCAATCTCCTATCTCTGATTGAAAGTAGGAGTCTTGATTAAAAAAAAAAAAAGAAATCATTAAAATAATCCCTGAAGCCACTCTACATCAGTATAGTTGGAATCCCATTCTTGAAGTCTATTTTATTTCATGATACCTGTTTATTGTTTTGCCTGGAAAGCCATTTATTTTCTGTTTGAATCGGGTCGCACACTACTGAGATCTAGGTTTATCCTGGTTATCTATAGGCATCCAGAAAAGATGCCTAAGTCACCTTGGAGGAGCTCCACAGCAGCTGGGAAGAAGCACTCCCAGGGAGTGATCTGGGTGCTGGGTGGACTCCATTGCCATTTTCTCTCCCCTGGCTGCAGAGGTAGCACAGGGTGATTATCATCCAAATGCAGGCTCATCGGTTAAGTGCCTAATATTAGCTGGATCTGGACTCAGAAGTGATTAATTGAGGTGCATTGAAAATATTCCTCCCCATCCGCCCTGTTTCCTCCTGGCTTTTGGAAATAGAGGGGATAATAGTAGAGGAGAGTAAATGAAGCAACTGAAAATACGGGTTCGCATCGTGATTATCCTACCTTCGGAGGCTGATGTTGCCATAGCAGCGAGTATATAATGCAGGTGCGGTGGTTTTAGAGATGGTCAGTGCAACAAGCACCTCCTCCGAGTTTCCCTATAGCCTGTAAATCAGTCTGCTGAGGTGGGATTGTCAAACGAGCCTTATGGACGGGGCTCGTGAGGGTGGCCACAGCCCTGCTTGGGTCTCTCTCTGCCTGTGCTTGTATTTCTGGTATCTTGAGTGTTGGCGTGGATCTTCAACAAGGGTTTGAAACCTGAGCGTTTTTGCACGAACCTTATTTCTTTGAGCAGACCTGGGATTATGCTCTAATTAGTGCCCCTGAGTTGTTTTGGCACATTCGCGTCAGACAAAAATGACCCAATAATTGGCCCCATTTTCAAGAGCTCACCTTCAGAAACGCTGCGTGAGACCTGGTACTTTCCTTTTCACACTGTCAGGCCTTAATCTGCCACCTTCGTTGCTGGTCAGGGGGAATTGCTAAATACTGGATTAGTCGGAAAAATCTTACTTCAGAGTGTAAGTACAGAACACAAAATGGGGGGATCCACTAAGATAGAGAAAGGAAAAAAAATAATCCTCCTTCTCCCTGGCAACTTCTTCCAACAATATAAATATGAGTGAGTTCAATTCAGCCTGGGCGTGACTTGGAGGAGCGATGCCACAGAGGATGTTGCGTCCAAGGTCTTTGTAGTTTAAAAAACAGAAGCGTTTATTCTTTCCTTCGCTCTGTGATTGACAGACTATCATAATTCAGGATGATAACTTATAAAACCCGTTTCTGAAACCCCTTGAACTGTACAGTGAATTTATGTGCTGATTTTATTATTAAATTGCTGCATTATAAAAGTACTTTTTCCTATGAGTATAACAGTCTTTTTTTCCACTTCTGAGTGCGCACAAATTTCTGCAAGGTGGGACTTTTCCCTTCTAGTTAGCATAATTATGGTAATGAGCTAGACTAAAAAAGATGGAGAATTCAAGGGACACGTTTGGAATGTATGTTGATGATGAGATGTGAACCCTTACTATTTGTGTTGGAGCAAAAAAGCGGAAAAACGCTCAAGAGAACATGGCTCATTTTATAACGCTTCAGTGCCAAAGTGCTCCATAACAGGGAGTTGGGAGGCGTGAAAGGCAGATTTTGATCTCTTCCCTGCTGTACCAATGGAAAGGGAAATTATTACCCTAGAGAGGAATTCTGCATATGATGGTTGTATCGTAGTAACAACATTGGGATTCATAATTGTTTCCCTAAGGGTCTGCTAAGCTTTTTCCCTGCAAAAATGTACTCTCAAATGGGGTGGCTTATTTCATTGAAATCCTGGTTTTGTTGTGCCACACATGATTGTACTTTGAGTAAACTCACTAGCAGTTCGCTTTGAAAAGAATTACCTCCTGCCCAAAGTAGTTCCAGCAATATGCAGTAAATCCAGAGCTGAGCTTTCTTAAAGCTCTGGCTGAACGATTTGTTTAGAAATTATTCCAACATGAGTTTGGAATTGTTTCAAGGGATGGGATTTAGGTGCTTTGGTCAGTCGTAACTTATTTGAAACGGTAATTGGAAAACCACATTTGATCCTGTTCTTTCTGCTTCTTAAGGCTTCTCCTTCCCTTCCACTAAAGCCAATGCATAAGTTTCTTTTGCCTTCAGTGACAGCTTCATGGGGCTCTTCGAGGAGTCTTCCTAATAAATGGCATTGGCTCTGGTGAGCATTCGGTCAGTGTGGAAGGAACAGATAGAAGGGAAAGGTGCTATGGGAACGTGCACATGGAAGACATCCCTAATGCCATCGTGGCATGTGGGTCTGATGGGGCTGAAGTTAAGATTTTCTGCATCACAGCTCATTGCCATAACTGTGAGATGTCCTCTCGGTTCTTGTGCTCTCCTTGTCGTATCCCCTCTTCTCATCTTCTGCCTCTTTTTCTGCAGTCGTGCAGAGGAACTCACAAAAACAGGAGTTCCCACTGGAAAAGAAGGACTCTGAGCTTTGCATAGGCTTCATTTGGGCTGAATTTTACGTTAACCATAATGGTCTGCAGGCAATTTCCTCCACTTGCGCATAATTCCTTCGTAAGTTAGCAGCCAGCTGACTTTTCTGTAGCTATCACAAATGACTTCACACCTGTGGAAGGAAGTAAAAGTGCCTACATAGCTCATGCAGCTTTAACAGCAGCTTCCAGAGGTCATTTTCCAGTGGGTGACTCCCACAGCTGGTCTTTGCTCGTTCAACTCCGTGTCTCCCTGTGACTGATTACTGCAGCACCAGGGATTATATAGAGTTGTCTTCTCCCAGACTGACACGAATTTCTGGAAGGAGCCTTCTGGAGGGAGCAGCGAGTTAGTTTGCTAGTCTTGCAATTTATAAGGTAGTTTTAGTGCACCAATTAGCTGCAAAGATTTTAGCTGTTCTTCATCTGTATCTCCCTCCTTCCCTGGAGAGGGCGTATATGCTGTCTTGCAGTGATGCAAGGCGCTTGGGGTCACCTTCCTTCGCCCACCGATGTCTCAGCACAGCTATCCTACGCTGTGCCCGTCACCTTTAAATGAAAACACCACCAGTACGACATCTGACAGGGACATCTGAGGTCCATAAGCAGGCACAAGAAGAGGGAGACGAATACCAGTTGTGGACATGAGACCTCATAGTGCAATTCAATGCATAAGCGTGTATCCGTGCATACGGGGATACGATCACATGTGCTGTGTAACACTGTGTTCGCTTGTTTTTCTCTACTGTTCACACAAACCTGAGTCCGTAGGTGAGGTCTCAGAACAAGGTCTTATGTCAGAGGAAGAAGCTGTCAGACATTGTCTCCTTACCTCGGGGCATGTGTCACTCTGGACTGTGCTGTGTAACCAGCTTTAACTTTATAGGACTGGTGCCACTGGTAAGTGTTTAAACTCTCCTGGCTTCCATAGGAAAATATTGCTGCTAATTCGCAGCTGGATACTGGGATCTTTATTGAGATGACAAATTAACTGAAGAAAATGAGGAGAAGGAGGGAGGGCAGATCCTGTTAGAGTAAGTAGGTGTTTGGGGCTGTGAAGAACTGTCAACGATGTGTATCTGTACCGACCTTCCTTAAATCTGTGGAATCTGGAAACATTTATTGTCAAGTCAGAGGTAGAAGAACAGCACAGAAATCCTCCCAGTAGGGAAAGAAAAAAACAGGTCACTTGCATTTGCTATTTTTTTTTTCCTAACTTTGGATGTATTGAGCTGTGTAATAACGTGCACGTATCTGGAAGCGATGCAGAGCACAGCAATCAATAATACAAGCAACGAAAATCAGGTGTTTCAGCCCTCTGACATGAGCAGTCTCCAAAGATAATTCTCTCCCACAGGACATTACCAAACATAACTTCAGTTTATTCCTAGTAAAAAAGTAAATGCTTACCTGCCATGCAGAAGCAAACCTTGCCAACAGTTTTTCTCCTGAAAACTGAAAATGGATGGAAGTGCAGGAAAAAGCATGGGGAAACACCACCCGGTGCCGTGGAGGCCAGCAAACAGCTGGAGCTCTCTGTGTTCTCCATCACCGATGTCCCTAAAATCCATAGAAAGACCTCAAGAAACAGCAAATTTGCCTCTATGTTCAGAAATGCCAGGAGAACAGAGGAAGCGCAGAGGAGCGTGAGGCTGAATTTATTGTTTGTAAAGAAAAGAGCATCCTGGAGCGAAGGGCCACAGTGAGCACGTGTTATCCCCGCCGTGGTTCTTGACTAGGTTAAGCTGTGGCGTGAGCCCAGCCTGATGTAATAAAGCTGCCCGTGGATGGCAGACACCACTGAAAATTACCCGTGTTCCTGTGTGCGAGCAGTCCAGATCGGTGCGGGTAGTACCACTTCCAGGTATTTACCGCAGCAATTACATGTCTCTGGCTAGGATGGCTGTTTTTTCTGATTCTTTTAACTGAAACTCCCTGCTAACAGCCATACAATTTTAAACAAGATTAAAGTAACCCACAACTGTTAAAAAGGAGAACGAAATGAAGCTAGTCTTTATCCACATTGCTAACCAAAAGGCAGAGAGGAGCCGTGGTGATGAGAGAGCAGCAATGCTGGGCTCTTCCCCTAACACCAACACCATCATTTGTAACTGGTTGTAGAACTGAGTTGCTTCTCAAGCTACTAAAAAGAAAATCCTTTCTCATTCAGCATCACCAAGACAACGTTTATCTTATTCAGGATTTTACCATTGCTGTCCCCTTTCGACACAGAGCAGTCAGCAACAGCACATAAATGTTTATGCCTGCCCCATTACAAGGCATTGCATAAAAAGAGTGGGGGCATAAATGATAAAATTGATGTGAAAGTTTTCACCGTGCCCTATCAAAAAGCCAAATGATTCAGAGCAGGTGGTAATGGAAAGTTCCTGACTCTGTGCCTCCTGTTTGGGACTTGCCTCCTGGAAGCTCCCACAACACTGGCTTGCGCCTGCACAATAGGGTCATTCACTCTCTGCTGAGGAGTCACTAATAAAAAGGGGAGAAAAAAAGATTGTCAGATGTCAATATATCAAATAATCAATACTGCTTTTTTTTTATTCCTTATTCACAAGCAATAGAGTGGCAGATAGGGATATATACCGATCACAGACACAATGTTTAATAAAAATGCATGGTCTGTGTCACTCTGGGCAGCTTTCTGCTGCATTTTATAGGTCACGGTCCATGAAATTTCATAGGAACTTTCATATATATACTCTGTAGCAGAGTATGACATTTATCTGTTATTAAACCATATAATTTAGGGAGGATGAAGATGCTTTATCCAAAACAATATGAGAGGTAGTCTTTCATACAATGATTTCTCTCTAAAGTACCTATATTTTGGGATCTCTATATAATTTTGCAAGCTGCTTTTTTTTTTTCCTAATGGGAAAAAATAAATGAATATGATTTAATAATGATTGTACTGTAAGAGGCCAGGATACTTGTTAACTTTAAACTCGGATTACAACCTTTGCTTGTTTTTTCACCTGCTGACCCAGACTGTCACTACAAAAAGCTGTCATCTTTGATCATGAGAAACATGAGCAGCAGAGAGTTAATCGGGGTAAAAGTCAGTGCTGAGCATTGCATCCCAATCCCAAACACCAGGGAGGTCAAGAAAGAATGTCTGGTGGGTGCAGCTTTTATTAGTTTTGGCAGCCACAGGAGGGGATAAAGGTGAGTGGGGATTGGAGGCTGAGAAGGATCAAAGGTTGAGAAGAATAACACAGGGAAGCGCATCTTTTTCTCCAACCCGGTGGTTTTGTAAGAGGCTACGCCTGCTTATATGATACAAATTAAATGTGTTCCTCATATTTTGGTTGTAGTATATCGTCCCATAGGCCTGATACCTCTTTTGGGATGTATAGGACCTGCTAGCTGTGAGCTAAGTGTCCCATATGTGTGTTTTTCATATATAAAAAATCTGAGAGGGGCACTTGGGAGGCAGAAAGTGAAAGAGAGAAAGGAAGAGAAACATGCAAGAGAGGGGCAGAGTGGGATGCTGGATCTGTATCACTACTCAGGATGGAGTATTATTGTGAGTCATCGAAACTGCTGGTTTGCCACAGCTTCAGTAGTGACTTGACAAGTCCCTTTACCCATTGGTCCATGTTAGTGGTAAAGTATTGCCCCAGTTCAGCTCAGGAGCGATCCCTGGAAGTGGTCAGGACTGCGTATCCACAGAGGTGGTCATTCTTGCAGCTATATGTGGCATATACCAGCTCGCATGACCTGCAGCTTTTCTTAATGAAACCAGAAAAGACGCTGCAGTGTGAAAGCCCTCAGGGCTTGTAACCTTACTGAAATATCTACTTTGGGGAAAAAATGTGCAGAGTTTTTTTAGCAGCACAAAACGTGTGAGGGTCTGCAGCTACTGTAATAATTCCTGCTCACTCAAATCGCAAAGCATACCACTATCAAAATTTAATCTGGGCTCTTTGGAGCATAATCATATTTCACTCATTTTCCTTCATCCTTTTGCTTGAGATAAATGAACCCCATCTGTGCCACCACCAACCCAGAATTCATAAGCCAATATTTTACACTCAGGACAAGGAATGTAGCAAGTGGCACTTTATGACCCATCTCTCATTCCCCTCCCTTCAACAATCAATAGCATTGTCGGCATATGTCTCTATTTAAAGTTTGCTTACAGCTTTCATTTCAAAATGAGATGACAGCGGTCACTTTATCGCCCAGCACTCCTGAGCCTGCCTTTGTTCATAAGACACCACGCTCTGGCAAGAACGATCTTCACTTGGCAGGGTACACCCTGGGAACGATACTTCGTGGCAAGTGACCAGTGTCACTGCTGCGCGATGCTACGTCTTTGATTTTTATCCCTCCAAATTCATTTCTTTTGGCAGTAGTTCATGCAAATCTGTTTGGGTTGGCTGCTCACCTTTAGTGACAGTGGTTCCTCTTGCGGTGCTGGAAGGGCACATGCAATGGGAGGAAGAGGAAGCAGACAGATGCAGGGGTTCTTTTTGCAGCTGGAATAGAAAACATGCAAGGTGTATATCCAAATACATGTGGTTTTCCTGGGTTTTCCCAGTCTTCTCTTGATCTTCCTAGGGCTTCTAGCCAAGTACATTCTGCTTTCCTCTAAAATCCTTGAAACAGCTGTGAGTCAGGCTCTGTTGATTTGGACTTCACTGTTTAATGTCACACCTAGCAGCACTTGAGAAGGAGGCAGCCCTAGTCCCTCTCAGGGAGTCTCTAAGTTGCATGATGAGGTGCCATGGAGTCAGTAGAGCATGTCCATATTTAGAAATCAGTAATTCCTCCAATTGACTACTCCTGCCATCCTGTGGCTTGCATGACCCTTGGTTTCAACATCTCTCTCACTGTAACGTGAATCTTGTTGCCTGGAAGTGCCGATGTGTGTGTCCCTCAAGGCAATGTCCTCCCCGTGCTGAGCTCCAGCTATTGTTGGTTTTGTGATTATTGTATCCTGCCTTGTCTTGGAGGCCTTGAGCCATCATACAGCATCATATTCCGGCTTCTCTGGCCTGGGGAAATGGGGAAAAAAACAGGTGGAAGGATTCCTTAAGGGGTATGTTTGAGGATTGTTGTGGCAGTTCTTGGCTGCCCAACTCTTGGTCATTTCCTGATCTTAATTTATACATGTGGAGACATAGCTTTTGTCAGTCTAAAATCCAAGTGATGTCGGTCAAATTTATGCTAAAAGGTATTCTTCAGACCATCTTTTTCTCAGAAAAAAAAACAACTTACCTCACTCCTTGCGGGCTTTGACAATCACCCTGAATCTTAGAAATAATACCTTGCATTTGATGTGGTTTTGATTATACGTTTACCTGTGCAATTCCCTACCCACACCATGTTTCTTGCACATACACACAACCCTTTCTAAGCAATTATAGCCTAAATGGACCTAAATCCCTCATCTTAGTAAAAATTACAACTTTCAACAGTTAAAGGTGAAATATAGTTTGGTCCAATTCTGCTCTGTGCCAATGTATCTGTACACCTGTCTTATTGCATAAAAAACATAAGAAAAAGTCATATAAAATTTTGACAAACATTTTGTTTGCCGTTATGGTTTGTCAGATGTTTCATTACCTCTTGGGCACACATAACTAAACAATTTCTAAAGAAAAAAAGACTATTTGCAGTCAGCTTCTGGAAGCCTGCAGCCAGCACTGCACCCCATTTGTCAAGAAGATTTTTGCCATCAAAGCGCAGGGAGCGGTGGGGACCGGGGAGCCTGGGAGGGCTGGGGAGAGGGTGCGGACCGATTGCTGCAATGATGAAATCTGAATGAGGAGATGACAGAAATGAATCTTACATCAGTCACTTAGAGCCTGGCCAATGGACTTTTGCAGTGGTGGTTTGAAGGGCACGAGAATGACTCAGGAGACCTAAGTATTTGGATACAGAAGTTCAGATTGCTGGGACGTGCTTGGGCTGTGCAAGGAGCAGGGCCAGGGCTTCGATCCTGAGATGGTCGCCGTGGGAGAGAAAAGTCAGGAGTTAGTCCAAGACAGGAGAGCATTCTGTTGGAAAGATATTCCTGTTGTATCATTGCTTATCCCAGAGCAAATATTTGCATAAATGTATATTCCAATAAAGCCGTGTAACATTTTAACAGTATTGGAAGCACAGGAAAGACTGTGAGACTTGAAACTAATCAACAGGTTTCCATGTCTTTTTGCTGTAAGGGCCGATAGCCGTGAAGAAACCCCACCAAAGAGGCCGTGTTTTGCAGAGGTTTCCCCAAATAACAGGGATCGAGTTCACTACCACATTTTATTGCAGCCCCCCTACATTGCCAAACCTTATTTTGTCAGTTCAGTGGAATTAATCACATATTCTCTATATGGAGTTCAGTGGAATTAATCACATTGTCTTTATATGGATTTGCTATGAATGAGAAGGTATATTAATATATAGGCAGCCGGTGAGTATTACAGCGAAGAGTTTCCTGTTAACACAGAGCATCCCTGCGTCTCTTGGAGTAGAGCTGACTACCTTAAAAGAACATCTTTCATCTGTGTGGTTTACTGGGGGGCATTGCAGATTGTTCTGAGTAGATTATTTTATTTTTTTTTCCACAGAAACAGAGCTAAAAGGATAACACAAGTAATTGCATTCTTAGTGCCTCCCAGGGCTTTACATATTGTCATGTATGGAAAAAAAAGACAGCTATTGGCAGCCTGGTGAATTTAGTAATTGTAACTAATGAGGTTGTTTCTTTTTGTCTGTGCTTTAGGATGGAATGGGGAACCTGAGAATCACGGAAAAGGGCCTGAAGCTTGAAGGAGATTCAGAATTCTTGAAACCTCTCTACGCCAAAGAAATCCGGTCAAGACCAGTAAGTTGTGAGGAAAGGAATAAGCACATTTCTGTAGCCCTGACAGTAAGAAACCCTGAAGTGGCAGGGTGGCGTGGTTATTGGGTAAATTACTTGGGCCACTCTATACACATGTAATCTGGTGAGTGAGACAGTGGATGTCCTTTGGGTACCTCATCCACATACTGTATCCTCTGGGACATTGTGAGGCTGACACACGTGGGTTTAGTTTGTAGTTAAAATGCTTCCAGGACCTCTGGGATTTCACATTGTCTTTTTGCCTCCTTTTGAGATAAATCATAAACAATCCTCAACTAAGAGACTTAATGTTTCCAAGGTAGAGGGGTGACAGGCAGATGTGAAATCCAGCTCACATTTAACTAGTTACTCCTTTTCTGCAGAGAGGTGATGCCGTGGCACAAGGGCCTGGTCTGTTGTTAGCTGGCACAATAACCCCATATTATGTGCCCGGTCCTATTTCATGTTGTGTTTTAAAATTACATGCAGTTAAAATTCAGTGCTGCTAGGAGAGACTGCTTGACAAAAGTGGCAAGGATGTTAACAACTGAAAATGAGAAAGAACCCAAGTGTGATTGAAACAGCATTTTCATAGCAGCACTTCATTGACTGTTGGTGACTTTCGCTCTTTCTAACGCAATCCTGTTTGTCCTGAGCAGCTTTAAAATAACTGAAACAATTACAGAGAGTTTCCAGGATCCTTCTCAGAAGATGTCATCTGTCTTGTTTCCTGATCCAAAGTGTTAATTTGAGTCAGATACCAACCTCTGTTTTGATAACAAAGGCAGATAGCTAATTAAATAAAGTTAACATCCCTTTATCTCAGCATTTCAGTGCTCTGGTAGAAATTGGAACTTGTAACATAATCAACACAACAGCCAATATCCGATTTAATTATTGAAGGTTGTAACCTCTGTAAGATGGCTAGGAATTGATTTGAACAAGCATAATCATTTAGGAAGAAAAGTTAATAAGAAAACATCTGTGTCTATAAATGTTTACATCCCTGAATTAAAACGGAACCGTAGAACCTTACATGTCATACACTTTGTAACGTAAAATGTGTGGGAAAGGTGCAGCACTGGGTTTGATAAATAGACTGACAAATTGCTACTTACATTTGTTTTTCTGTGGTTAGATTGCTGGAAATAATATTTGATTACTAAGAGAACTGAGAACCACTTCTTTCTACTGGGGAGTTTACTGTTTCCGTATTATCACATTGATCTACATTTTAATACAGCACGGGGGACAAAAGGTGTCCCCTTCTTGAGGTTATGAAACTAGTTGCCAACCACTGACAGTTTAGTGAATGCAAGGAACAAGAAATACAAGGTAAGGCCTGTGTGTGTGTTCCTTGCTTTATCCTTCCCCCAGGATTATTTTTGCTGTTAGCCAGAGAAGGATCTAGCTGGAAGCCAGAGGGTCTGATCTACAGCCTGGTGGGTTGGAGCATCCCCCCTGGCTTCAGTAGATGAGTCCTGGAAACTGTATTATCTACACAGTTACATAAACCATGCATATAGTTTCTGCTTAGTGGAGTTAAACTGGAATAAACTGTGCTAGCTTTCAGCTTGCTTACGGTAATGTTGGAATTACTGTTGGGCTGGGGGCAACAGGGGCAATCCTATTGATTTCAATGAACTTCTGCTTTCTTGTGCGTGAATTTGGCCTCTTGTAAGCAAACGAAAGGGTTGCAGTCAAAGGATGATAGTTACGGAATATTTAAAAATATTATGAAATAATCAATGCTATATTTTTTTACAGAACAGTAGTATGACCCAGTATTCTCTTGGAGGGAACAGTACTAGCAGTTCCTGAAGTTGATGAATATTGCTGAAATAAAGTGCCAAACTCAGCACACAGGGGTACAGATGAACATTCATACTAATTCCATAGTAATCTTCGCTGGCTTTTCAGAAGTGCATAATGCGGCTTTAAATATGCAAACTGTAACAGAAACAGTATGACAAATACCGGTAAAGAGCATCCCAGAAATAAGCTGACATATAATATTTTCCATATGTTTAATTAAACAACCTAAGATTTGTGTACAGTAATAGATAATGGTTTTATATGAAGCTCAGATGGTGGTTATTTGTAGAAGACTTTAATTTAAAAAAAAAAACAAAACCAACAAATTCAATTTCACCATCGTTCTGGGTAGTAGATGAAGGGGCGTTGGTGCTGCGTGGAAATGACAGGGGAAGAATCGCTTTTTGTGTAAGTGCCTGCAGTCCCGTGACCTCCGTGGAGTGGATTTTCCCCCTCGTGTGTCTCTGCGGTGCTGCTCCTCACACTGCTCTCCTGCGGGCAGAGCTGGGCGATCCTTGCCGAAATATCTCCAAAGTGTGAATTGTGATAATTCTTGAAAGCCTGAATTTGTCACTGGTGCCTCTTCTTCTCTGCTGCATCCCTTAAGTCCCAGGAAGGTGGTAATTAAAAGTACCTACAGACTTGCTTTCCTAGGAGCTGTGCCTTCTGGTTCAAAGATAGTTTTGGATTTCCACTTAAAAATGGATTTCTTTTTCAAATTAATTTGGCAAGAAGGGAAGACCAAGGTTTAGAGAGGATAAAAAGCCCTCAAATATCATCCCAAGAGGCTGGCTCTGTGGGAACCTCTGAGTTTCTGTACTTTGTGCCTTAAAGAGCTCTAGCAGCTACTGCTCCCTTCATCACCTTCTGCACAGAGTAGTTGCATTTAGCTGTGCTCCTTTTGGAAGGTAACTCATTGCAACTGAAATTGCAACTAGGAAGAACTAAATCTGTTGTACTGTGGCATGCAATCGGTGACAACCCAACAAAGGCATCTTTCTGGGAGTCCCTTCAAAAATGTTAGCGGAAAGATTGGACCGACGTGATTCAGTCCCGTGCCCGAGAAGTGGCCATTAAAATCACTGACAAGAACTGGCTGCTTAAAGCTGCTTCCAGCCAGTTCCTTTCTGCATCACCGCTGCCTCCTGTCTCAGGAATGACACCCCCCAGGCTTGTTTTCCTTTTCCCTCACCCATTCACGAGTGACCTCCCCCCAGATCCCTCTATCTTCATATAACGAGGGTCTCTGTTCTTGTCGTTTCCCCATCCTAGTCCTGGCTCAGTAATCCTGGGTTTGTAGTGCCTCCTGGATTAGGAGCCTATTTCTAAGCATCAGAGCTTGCAAATAAACATAACCTCGTTAGTGCATGAACCTAAAGTTTATCTGGAGATTAATGAACAGTAACAGTAGCTGGTGGTAGCAGTGTTTGCACCCTTGTAGTGTTGTTTGAAAGAAATGAGATGGATGCATTTCCCTTTTCCAGGAGTGTTCAGAGCATCTTAAACCCCCAGCTGAACATATTGCACACTAAACAGTATTTTCCATGCCACTTGCATGGAACATGAGCTTCTTGCTGCCTTTAATTAAGAAGTTAACTGGACCATGAAGTATTGCCTGTGTAAATAAAAGTGATTTGTACTTAGTCAAGAAGGTGCATTAGGAATCCTCGCATTTCTTTACTTGCACATAAATTATGGAGATTATTAAAAACTGGAAGGGTCATCTATAAACCCATCTGTAGCTCAGCTGCACTGTCACTCTCAAAATGTAGCTGTCTTTCTAACTGTTGTAATTTATTGTGGACTATCATGTGAACCATCTGCTTGCTTATAAATCAGACAAACTTTGACTGAAAGTTGCACGTCGCAGCACAAATTGTTAATTTTATGTGCTGGAAAGCAGTGGCACCAGTTTTGTGGCCTTCAGTCTTCATTGCCTTAATTTGAATAGAAATTTAAAACTGGAACTTTTCCTGCCTTTGTTGAGAAGAGCTGCTAACAAGGGAGTTGCTTGAAACTTACAGTGAGCACAGATTTAGCTTTCTTAGTGCAGTTGGGGTGTTCTGAAGCTTGCCACATCCAGGTCTGTAAGGAACTTGAAAGGGGCAGGACAGAGGACAGGTTATATGCATTTTCCAATTCCAGTAACAACAGAAATAAAATCCAGTGCTGTGATTATACAGGAAAATCAAGTGAATTACTTCTCTCAGGAGCTGTGTGACAACCAATGAGATGATAATCTCAGCTTTAGGAAGCGGAAAAGGACATTGCCATGATAGGATTAGGATGGTTTTGCCCTTTCAATGTTCATTTCAAGCGCATAGATAGAAAAAAAATAAACCTCCATTTGCAAATGTTTGCACCTGGGCTGAAATTTTCGTACCCTGAAGCCTTTTAAAGGCAAGAGTATGGATTTGCCTGACAAAGATTTTTTTTTGCGCTATAGAGGTCTTGCCTGGGGTCCTGCCCATCCGGCTCTCTTGCAGACTCTTGTAGTGATGGTGGGTCTGGGAACACAGATCTAAACACGGGCACCAACCCTTCTTGTCTGTCCTCTACTACCTGGGGGGGGCTCCAAGCTATTCTGTTGTTGCACGGGCATAAGTGATGGCAAAATTCACTGAATGGATTTTGAGGAGATTTTAAATGTCTTTTAAAAGAGATTTCTTAGTGTATTTAGCCAGTTTCATGTTGAAGATCTGCTTCCCATTATTTTTAATCAACTGAAAAATAATTTAAAAGAATCCTATATATCAAAGAAAAAAGCCTGAGGCAAAGTACAGTGTCCTTTTTATTTTCCTTTCTTTGGGTGATGTTAGAGGTCCCTGTCCTGCTCCCTGTGGCAGTGAGTCTCACTGAGAGCAGCGTGCTCCGAGCATTGGAGCAAACACGGTGTCATTTGAAGCCGTGTGAACTAACTGGTGACTACAGTGGAAGAAGGACTGGGCCTGTCATTAACACTTGGCTGTGATTCTGCAAGGGCATCTGTTTGGCCTGAAAAATTCACAGTTGTGAATTAGGGCTGATAACTGCTATTCCCTTTACTGGTGTTTAGTAAGTTCTCATCAGCATAAAAGCTAGACTAGCAAGTGCATAAAATATGCTTGTCTGTACTTTACATTTTCCCCAGCCAGTATTTGAATGATAGAAATTTTAAAGGAAGCTTTTAAGAGTGATAAATAATTATTTTGCCAATGTACTTGTCTCACTATGTTCAGATCTGGAAGAAGAGTGGTATAATTTTAAAGCACAGAAGCAGTTCTGTAATGGACGTATTCTTTTGTATTATTTGCTCTGCAGGTCTACCTGCCTCAAAGCTAAAAATACGCACTGAAAAACAATAAACCGTGTATTTGGATTAAACAGTGACATGTGCCCACAATGGGGCGTACCTGCCTCATAGCCATAAATACATATTTCTAAACAATATAACGTACTAATTTGGATTAAAAGGCAACATTCACCCATGAAGAAAGGCAATGCAGATGGCAAGATAATTGCAACTTTGTATGATGCTCAAACTGTGTAGTAGAAATCTAGCTTTCAGTCAAGGCATGAAAGATAGCATGAAAGAAAGCTGCTATTTTTTGAGGAAAGAGACAGAGTAATTCCTTTTCTTCGTTTGTCAGAGTTTGCAGAGCAATAAAAGGATATTGAATTAGTTCCTGATGATTTGGTCTAGCAAAGTGCTTAAGGATTTCAGCATGCTCACTGAAACCATCATGGGGTGGAAATGAAGTGTGTCTCACCGTGCTGCTGTCACTTCGCAGTCCCTGCGCACTCCCGCCACCTCTTTGACCATTACTCCTCCCAATGTTTAGCTATTCCCTTAGTGACCAGTTCTCTTCAAAGAAGAGAGTAATCTTCTTTTCTGCACATTAGGATACGAATGAGCCCGTAAGAGCTGCTGGCAGCTCGTGGAGATGTTGGTCTCCTGTCTCTGGAGCAGTCCAGCTGCTGCTGTTGCTTTGGGCAGAAAAACCTCGCACTATCCGAGGTCGACTTCTGAAGCACGACGCTTCCTCTAAACTGCATCTTCTTAGCTTAATGCTTCTTGGTTCATTTTTGGCAGCAGGTGTTAAAATATTGTTTAAAAACCCTAATAATTTAAAGAAAGGACAAGGTTGCTAGTGATGGCGCAGCCAACAAAAGAAAGCGTCTTGCAGTTGTGCCTGGCCATCTCGTGTTCGCCCCATAGGGTTTATTAAGCATTCGCTGTGGCACCACTCCAGATCCCTTGTCGTTACATTCTGTGCCAGGGTGCTTTGGCTATAAATGTCTCTCTCGGTTTGGTCAGTTTGAGTCTTGCTTGCCCGACAGCTATCAACAAAGAGGAGAGCTGGCAGGCAGCAGGACAAACAGTAAAAATAAACAGAAGCAGCCGAGCAAGTTGCAAAGGGCATCATTTCGGCAGGATGTGCCCTCGCCTGATGCACAGATATTGTTGCCATCGCCATTCAAAGCATATTTGAGTCCGCGTATGGCAGTAGGCTGAGAGTGTCCAGTGGGATTTATAAAATTGATAGGTTCTCCTCATAATAAATTTCATTCTTAAGCAATAAAATCCAGAGAGCCTACTTCAGACTGAACCTTGGTTGCCCCAGCGCTTTGGGGGCAGTTAGTGGCTCTGTGATATTTCCAGTGTGCTGAAAAGGTGGAAGTTTAAGTAAATTTTACAGCAACTGTGAAAACATTTCCCTTTACCTTCATGGTAAAATTGGCCAGAAGTCTCTCAGCTTTGAATTTGGCAGGAAATTCTGTAGGCTGGCCGAAGGGCTACTTCCAATAACACCAGAATTAAATCTTGCTTTGTCTGTTCCCTGTTGTTTGTCTAACAAGCTGGTGTTATGTGCCACACACTGGAAACTAAAGTGTCCCACCAGCTACAAAATCTGAGTGTCCTGAAGAAGAGCAAGAGGGGAAGCTCTAAGGTAAATAAACTTTTTGAAATAACTCCACAAGTCGCATTTCAAAGCAAAATCTCGTGGAGGCTGCCTATGGCATTTTGAAAAGGATTTCATTAAATGTTGCTAACTTGTCATAAGCTCTCTTAAATGGAAGGGTAATGGCTCATAACATTTGTAAGCTTTTTAATTTCATGCAATATGAGCAGTGTAATCAACACCTATTAGAGTCAATCAGCTGTGCCAAGTGGGCTACCTACCTCGGCTTTTGTCTATATTTTCATCAGGGATACACCTCTGAACTAACTGTGGGAACAATGTGTTTGCGCTTGCTTATCCTGACATCAGGGGAGATTTTGCCTCCAGAAAACCCGAAACAGTCATTGCAGAAGTAACTGAACCCACAAGCTGAATAAGCACTTCATAGTCAGTGGTTTTCACCTTCTAGGGAGGGAGTTTGGGCCATGGAGTTGATGCGGGCTGGTTAACAGCTCTGGAGCTAAACATGAAGGAGACGGAGAATTTCCCAAACGATCTCCTAATGTGTTTGACTTTTTCCCTTTGACAGGTGAAATCTTTCTGCTTGAGCTGGTTGTGTAAGGAGAGGGGAGCTGCTCAGATCATGTGTTTGTTTTGCTGTTCTGATCCAATTCCCATCTCCTCTTCATTTTAAACATTTGCTGCCGGACTTTGCGGTCATAAAAACCAAGTGATGTGCATCACAGCTCAAAGTGAGCCGCTGGGTTAAGGCTGGGTGCTCTGTGGTCTCTGAGCTTCTGCATTGCAGTTTCACCGTGATCCCAGATATCGATTGCATTTCAGCTGTGAAGAGGAGGACAGTGGGGCTGAGTTTTGTGGTGGGACTATATTTCCACAGAAACATTGCAAATCAGCTAACATCGTGTTTTCAGCACAGTCGTGAGCCTTGAGACAGGAGTGCAGGCACTAGAACCTAAAGGAATAGAGTAAACATTTGATTTAGTTTATTCCCCCAAAAGGAAGAGGAGAAGACATGGAATTATTGATTTTAAATTTGAAAGAAAAAATGGCTGGGCTGAATGAATTTGGCAGGCGGTTTCTTGCCTTCCTTGGACATGCACTACACTTCTAACATGTTATTTCAGCTTTGGTTTGACATCTCAAATTTGCATGCTACCTCCGTGAATTATCTGGGAAGCTGCTGTGAAGCTCGTTCTTCCTAATTAGCCATTTATTACAGCCTCTCAGTATTCCTACAGGCTTGTAAACCTTCAGGAACTGTACATCATCCTTACTTTTCTATGTTTAATCTTATATATTTTAAAAAAAGAAAAAGCACAGGGGGTTTACTGGGTGATCATGAGTGCGGGACACACCAGTCACACCTACTGATGATGGGATTTCTGTTGCTGACTTGTATTGCCGGACAGGTATTACTGTTAAAAGAGAAGCTGTGCCGGTAGTTGACCACAGCTGACCTGAACCAACCCATGGGACCAAATGCATTCGTAAAGTAGCCTTGAATTCTCAGGCCAAAACTTGATCCAAATTTCATCTTAACAAGCTGTAGCCTCAGAAAGAAGTAAGCCTTACAAAGCACCTGGAACTGCCCAGGGAAAAACATGTGCGATCGTGTACTGCTGCATTTCTCTCTCTCAAGGGCAAAGGCCTTGAGTTTAAGGATTTACTATGTCTAGACATCGCTGCTGACAATCAGGATTCTGGCTGCCCTGGGAAGGCTGAAATATAAAAACAACTTCTTAATACTAAAAATGATAAAGGAATAAAAGTTTATACAGTATGAATAGAGAGAGGATAGAGACAAATAGACAAAGGAAACACTAGAAGGCACATAGCAAGATCCAATTATAAAGAAAAAGAATGTTTTTCTGATATTTCCAAGAAGCCTCAAGAGCAGAGCTTTGTGTCTTCTTACCACAGGACAGCAAACACTTCTGCAACTCTTCTGCTGATCAAAACTATTTCATCAGCAAAGTTCTGTATTTTGTAAGGCAAGCATTACTTGACAAGACAAGCTGTGCTGTCATTAGGAGGTGCAGGCACACACGACTTTTTACAGGCAGTTCAGTTTGTGTGCGCTTTGATTTGCAACAGGAAAGGAAAGCCAGACCTTCCAGGTTTCATTTACCAGTTGCTATGCCAGTAATAAGAGTTTCTCTGATTGTTTTGTTTCTAAATGACAGGTGTTGGATTTGGAGAAAGAAGAATGCACGGAAAAACAAGAACTCTAAATTTGCTCCTGTTCTTTTAGGGCAAATGGGTTGAGGCTCTTGGGAAAACTGTCTTGCTTCTTTTGAAAGAAAAAGTAAGATTTCTTTGGCTGCTAGCATTTCCCTGGCTGGAACATCTCTATTTTTGATCTCTGTTTGTCTGAGGCTGTGCCTGGCCATCTACTCCCGTGTACACCGGTGTCTTTCAGGAAGGGACAGTCCCACGCCAGCGTTAGTGGTACAGTGTTGGAGCGCAGGACAGTATTGTAGGTGTGTGATAGAAATGGCTATAAACCCAGTCACAGGCTTTCTGACTTGTCAGTGAATCATTCATTTGGCTTCAGTCCAACCAGATATTTAATTATGTGCGTAATTTACAGACATAAGTAATTTCAGTGGCATCAGTAAGGTTATTTGCATGCGTAAAGTTAGGCGTATGTTGTTCTTTGCTGGACTGTGCCCTGTAATTTCTACGTATACTGCACGTGTGGCAGAGCAAAGCCGCTGGCAGGAGTCCATCCTGCTGGTCTCTGTACAAACATGGGGACCAGACACAGCCTTTTCCCCCAAAAAAAGGTTTTATATTGTCAATAGGTCAACAGGGCAGAGGACAGGGGAGAGGGATGAGGGCGAGCAAAGCGGCCGGCTCATCGCTCCTACAGCAGCTGAGGATTGGTGTGAGGAGTCCTCTGTCCGGGTGCTTGCTCATTTTAGTAGATCACGTGCCCCAAGTGTAAAGGAGTGCGATGATAGAGCTGGCAGGTATTTTCAGATAAAAGCTGATAAGGTAAAAAATTGTCCTTCCTGGGGAGGGTTGAAAGGAAAGCAGTTTCCATGATGCCCATTTTTTTGGTTTTTTTTCTTTTTTTACTGCAGGCTTTCAGTCCATTGATTTCCTCTTGATTTGCTGAGTCTAATAGACTTTTTAGGTCTGCTTCCAGTCTGGCCTTCAAAGGAGGGATAATTTTCTGAGGCAGGTTGTACGAAGTATTAGCAGGGAGTCTGCTCCTTGTTTCTCTCTGAAAGGGAATAATCCATGGAACAGAAAGAAAACTGAAGGTGTTTCACCTCTCAGTATTTCTTCCTTGTTCATCCATCAGGGCATGATCCTTGTTTACCATCCTTCTGTGGAATAGCAGGAGATTCCTCACTTTCAAACCTTGAATTTTCCCTTAGCCGGAACGGAGCAAAAGCATCCATGGCTTTTGTCTCCTCACCGCTTTTGTTCACCAGATAACATCAACTGTACAGCGCTGCTGTCATCCAGCTTCCCCCATCCCTTCTAAGGACAGAGAGACGTCTTCCTTTGGGAAGTCCTTCATTATGATCTAGAAGAGAAGGTCTTTTTAAAAGCTTATTTCAAATGCAGCAGTGCTAAAATGTGATTTGTAAATCACTGTCTGTTTATGAAAATTGTGAGTAAATTCACACCAAGATATGTATGCTATCTTATTCAGTGCAGGATACTTCGTTGGATTCTTAATTTGCAGTCTAAAACTATGCAATGAAATTGCTTTTATGACCTAGGCTTTTTCCTTTCTCTTTCTTTCAGCTACAGCTTGATATTCTGCTTCTAGTTCTTTTTCTCCTTGAGCAAAACAATATACCGTCCCATTGTCTGTCTCTTGATTTAGACAAGGGATGGATTTGTCATGGGGCATTTAATAAATAAAAGTGGTTAACATCTGAGTTCTGCTTCTCTGCTAAGAAGCCAGCAGCAGCTGCAAAAGATTGCCCGTGGCACCATGAATGAGTGGCTACTGATTTGGAGAGAAGCGTGCTGTTCACTGAGTCATCCGTATCACTCTTCACAGTGCCTGGAAAGTCTTCGTTTCCAGGAGCCTTCCTCTTGGATGTGATCTGACAGGACTGCAGCCTAAGGCAGCACAGCTGAAGAGTAAGATGTGTTTTTTCCAATGAGAAGCTTTGTAAGACATCAATATTTAAAAGCAGAGAAATGAATAAAATTACAGACAATGGGGTTGATTGAGGGGAGGAGAGAGGTCATTTCTCTGACAGAACAAGCGTATCTCTCCAGCGAGTCTTTCCGTTCCTTAGCCAAAAGCTGTTTTCTTTCTCTTGATTAGGTTGATCTGTAAGAGTGCGAACAACTCATTGTTTTTCTTAAAATCCTTTTTTTTTTTTTTTTAGGTATATTTTGCAGGTTAGAAGCACAAAGTGTTCATACACGTAGAAGTACAAAGTGGGCATAGATGTTCCCCACCTTAGCGCAGTTGGTGTTTCCCATTAAGCAGACCCAGTGTTCTGTTGTACACGCAGGTGAAGCCACACATTGAATGGCCAAATAATCCATAATCCAAACGCACGCTAATTGCTGTAAAAGGTCAAGAGTTAAGTGATCAACCTGAGCTGATTTAGTGACTTGGTTTCCAAGGAGCCATGGCTGGAAGAAAGTGAGTTGACGGGATGAACCCAAACGCGTTTCCTCTGGTGCTTGTTGGGGCTGAGGGTTCAGAGCCTGTGTTCTCCAGTTTTTTGCAAAGCATCCTTCCCTGTTTAAATGAAGTAAAGGCCACACAGGGCAAGGGCACGTATGTTGTCGATGCTGCTGGCTTGAGAAGCACCTTTTATTGCATGCTTACTGTTGCTTCAGGCCAAAATATTTTATCTGTATTCTGCTACCTCTTGAAATCCCCAGCTCCTACTACAAACTGACTTTTGCTATACATGTTTACTTAAGATCCCAACTGTTATTTATAAATGATGAACCTTGATGTTGGTACACAGCTGGGAGAGCAGCAGGCTTTTTGTTTCTCTCTGCAACTTTATCTGTTGTGCAGCATTCCGGGAAGCGTAGCTCAGCTGAAGTAGAAGAAACGGGAAGAAGCAGGACCCTTCTGCGCCCTTTCCTGGTAGGAGGCACTAGTCAGGTGTCTTCACTGGTCACTTTTGTTTCTCCAGAGTTCTGAAAGAACTTCAGGAATAAAAACATCGGGAGGCAAATGCCTTTTGTTTAAAAGCGGAGACAACCAGATAGGCTGAGCCACCCTGCTGATTGCCCAAAGAGTAATTCGAGGTCCTTGGCTTTTATATACCTCCCTGTGCTCCATTTTACCTTCATACACATCCTAATCTCTTTGGCTGCTTTTGCCATTACTCACCATTTCCCCAAACAACATTCCTGTCTTCTTCCAGGCATGGAAAAAGCATCTGCTGCTCTTTCTGTGAGCCTGACGTCTCTTGAAATACAGCTCTCCAGCTCCCCAGGGGTCTCGGTTAGGAATGTATTTTTGCTCATCGGCCCCGTATCATGGCAATACCCTGTGTTCCTCTCCTCTCTTCTCCCTGAAGCAAATACTCAGGAGTGTCTGTTGAATGGCAGCCGCGAGATACAGTCAAATCCCAGCACAGAGCACCCTACTCCTGCGCAAGCAGTTGTCCCACTGATCAGACCTTTGCTGTCATGCTATCTCTGTAGGCACGTGTGTTCGGTGTAGCAACGTCCAGCGTGATTTAGCATCTTTCCTCCAGATCAATCCAATTTCATGTCACATGCTTAGCTGCATCTGTCATTTTACCTTTTCAAGTGTATGGCTGCCTTGCCTGTGAGACGTTCAGCCTCGCCGAGACGGACGGAGGTTTGCAGTTCCTCCTCTCCGAGATGGTTCCTGGCTGACACTACCTCAGACATGAACTCGTGGCACCGCAGGTCAGAGTTTGGCCCCTGCGTTGATTCCTGTGAGGAAGCCTCTGTCTAGTCATGTAGACCCACAGAGCGTCCTTCTTAAAGATGAGTATTGATCATTTCAGCAGAAGAAACAACGTGGTTAGATAAAAGCAATTGAAAAGCAGTCTGTGCAAATGTTTCTGTGACCCCATAACCCTGTATCATAATTAAAGCTGATCAAATTATTTGGTATCAGAGGTACAGTCGTGGGCCCAGCCTTTCCTTTCTGCCCTTCCCATTTTCCCAGATATGCCCATACAGAGTTAACAGTATATTTCTACAATAAATATTCCCACAACAAGGCCAAAATATGGTTTTCATCAATCATTTTATAGCTGCTTCAAACCTGTCACACCAGTATACGTGCTTACAGCAGCGCGGGGGAAAAAAATGCAGACAAACCACAAATAAAAGCAAGAATTTGAATAGAAAACCTGAATTTTCTGTCACCAGGAATGGTCAGATTATTTTTCTTTGTGTCTTGTACAGTGGCAAGTGCACAGTCTCCAATGAATAAATAATTGCATGATCCAGGAAACGAGATTATTGCTCTTGTGAAGCTATTGACAAGGAGAGCACACCGAGCCCTTCAAACCTGTTTCCTGACGCACAGACCCGCATTTGCCTATGGAGCACAGCAAACCTGAGGGACGGGTCTCGTAAAGAAGAGCCTTATAATTGCAGTAGAAGGCCAGAAACAGAAACGCTTTGATTGCAGGAACATGTCTGGGCTGAACCTTGTCATTTCACAGGCCAGATGCATTGGAGAGAACTCCACTGGGTAATCACAGAAGTGAGGATGGCCTTCTGCGTCCTGCCTTCCAGCCGTAACCGCGCTGTAATATAGTTGCTTTTGCAGTGTAATTGCTTTCTCTGCAGGGCTTCTTCCTATTGATTCTGCTTGCGTGGATTTAAATTGTTTGCGGGTTGGAACTAGACTTGAGTTGGTCTGCATCTCCACTTCTCTGTGCGAGGCAGCTCAGGTGACAGTTCTCTCTAAGAGACTTTAATGATGTCTAGATAGCATCACTCCCTGGCCTGCGCGTAGGTATTTGATTTGAGGAGAGAGGCTGGATCAGATAAGTTCAGAACATCAATAAATACGTGTATTTTGTTTGGTGACACTTGTTCAATTTGAATCTTTTTCCCAGGAAGCAGCTTGTGTTGTGTCATTTTTTCAGCGTGCTGTGTAAATGCTCTGCATCTGCAACTGTTGAGGATGGTGCCATCCCATAGCAATGCCATCTGCTCGTTCACAAAGTGCTTTTTGCGTAGATGAAAAATGTGAGGTGTTACTCATAATTAGGCAAATCACATGCTGTGATCTGTGATTGATTTGATTTCTGTTGCTGGCTACCTTGCATATGTCTATGTGTCCATAAGTATTGTCTACATATCAGCATATGGATGCAGATGAATCAGAGACTCATGAATTCTTTTTCCCAATCCAGACAGATGGAAATGTTTTCCCTTCTTCTTATTAGCAGCAGCTGAATTTCAGTAACACCAGGGGCCTCTGCTAGGATCTTGCCTGTGTTCCGTGCTGCACATGCGTACATAAGTTGGCATGGCCGTTTATAATCTAATACAAGAAGTAAGCGATCCATGACATCCAGCAAAGTTATAATTTCAGAGCAATGTTCAGAGATAGCCATGTTATTAGCCTTCTCGGGGAAAAATATCTGGATATATAAATTGGTGTTCTGCAGTGCAGCAACAAAATGCCTGAAAGGTGCTGTGAGCATTGCGCAACCCAAGTGTCTCTGCTGAATCAGACTTTTGGAAAACATTACTGTGCCTTTCTTAGTATCAACCGTATGTACTCTTTAATGTGTATTCACCTCACTAACCGAGTGAGATCCTAATTGTTTCTCGTTGTGCTATGGTCCGAGTAACGCTGATAGTAAGAGAAAGTAAGTCAGAAATTACTAGTTCTGTATAATTTTAATGTTGTCTTCAAATGCCTTTTATAGGTAGTGAGGTATGATTTACCAGCTGTTTTAAAAGATGTTTAAGGCAGGCAGTAGGCATACCAGAAAGGCCATAAAAATGAAAACACACAAACAGAGGTCTGCACACTTGCCTGGAGTAAGTTACAAGCAGTGGAGTAGCTATATACTTGGATGATTGAGAATATTTTAAACCTTAGCAGAGCTCTCTTCTTTCCTCTTCCTCTCTGCTATGGTCCTGTGCCTGTCTACAGTATGTGCACTTCAGCAGGAGATCTGTCACCGCTGGAGTCTGACCATAACTAGGATAGCCCGACGCAGCAAATAGGCTATAACTGAGCACAAATCCATAGTCCCGCTGCTACACCACCTCCTGTAGATGAGGATCAGATCGGTGCGAGCTGCCACTGAGCAGCTACTGCAGTTTGGTATTGCTGCGGAAGAATTCAAGTAAATTGAAATGCTTAGTGAATACTTGCTTAATTTTTACTGGAAGGGATGATCAATGTGCTGAGAACTTAGGACGGCTGTTCTCCTGTTTAAGAGCATTACAGTTTCTCAAGTCCTGCTTGGTTTGAACGAGGGAGAGCCATTCCCCAGCGATGCAAAGTTAACCATCGGCGCACATTTGATCAACTCTGGTGTAACACCTTTGGGTGAGCTCTGCAGTGAAGTGCTTGAAGCATTTTCAGAATTATTTGGTCATTTTGCAAGTTGTGCTGTTCTCTTCATTTCAGATGTTGTCTAAGGGTGTCTTGCCAGAGGATTCCTAGCGCTGAGCATGCTTAATGCATCACATTTTTTCCGAAGCCAGTAATGCTCAGTTCAGTCCTACCAATACAGAAAGTTTTGTGAGTGTGCGGCAGCCTTCAGACATTGCAAATCCGGATTTCCCACCCCCATGGATACTGAATAGAACTCCAACATGCACGGTTGCATTTTATTTTCAGGTGTATGTCTATTGGTTTCATCATGTCATCTGTAGTTTTCCTCATATTATAAGTTAATGGAGTAAAAAAGAAAAAAGAATGGCAAAGAAATGGAGGCAGATGTAATGTCTGGGAGACTTTTTTGGTGTTATTTTTAATGTCATCAGACATGGTATAATTTAATTTTCAGAAGAATCTGGGCTGCAAAGCAGCTGATTAGGCATCTTGAAGAAGCAGCCACTCTCTGGAAGCACTGCGTTCATGAGATTATTACACATGTTCTTCTAAAGAGAGAAACCCCTAGACTGGCAGAAGTAAATCACTTTGAAGGATACAAACCCCCTTGGGTAGCCATCCAAAAGCAGAACCCAGTCATTTAGATCTCACATCACAGACCTGCCTCCTTTGCACTTTAAAAGAAGAGTCAGAGATGTAATTGCTTTAACGTAGCTGTGGGAAATTTATCTTTTGTTTCTATTGTTATTAAAATGAACTTCAAGAAATGCCATAAAAGAGGGGAGTTTTTCATATTGGACATAAAATAACATGTGCACTATCTGTGCCATTAAAATGTGTCAAGTTGGGTGGGACCACAGTATTTTCTGAGCTTCATGGTACTGTAAAACATTATCTTTCTGCAAACGTGACTGTACCTTGTTTGTGTAAAAGAAGGGAGTTGAATTTGGGGGGTTTAAGCATTTGAATACTTAATAAGGTGTCAGAAGTTGGAACACAGCACATTAAGTCAGCTCATGCTACTACATGTATGTCTTTTGAGTGCCAGTTGCAGGTCAGGGATGTACCGGCTTGGTTACTGGCCCAGGTTACATGACCTGGCTGCGTTACATTTGTGAAAAGAATTTATTTCTTGAAAGAAGAGGATGCAGCCTACATTTTGTTATCTCTGCACCGGACCTATTGCCTCCTCCTACAAGCGATCATCTTAAGACACAAATATGGCACATACTGGGGCATTTTGTAGCATTTGTTTTAATCTGTTTGTTACCAATTCCATTCACGGTTTGCTTTTTTGCTATGAAAAGCTTACACTGTCAAATCAGAAGTTTTACTGAAAAAGCGATTTATTTACATGAACATTATATTCAACTGTTTGAAGGACAAAATCAACATCAAAAGAGACTCAGTGATTAAACGACAAAAAGTACGTTCAAATCATATTAAGGGATGTTTTCAGTCTAGCACCTAGGGCTTTAGCTACATGACTTAAATTTTTCTGCCAGGAGGCTTCTGGGCAAAATCTTGTTCTTGCTGTGGGGAGCTAGATCAGAAACAGGAGGAAGAGCTCTTGGGTTTACTTTTGAAATAGAAAGAGTAATGGTTGGCTTGCAAGTCTGGCCAGAAGTCTGGATTTTCTGTTGACATGGATGAAGGCCAGGCTGCTCTTCCAAGCGGGATCTGGGGACAGGGTTCACTAGACACTCCCAAGTTTGTCTTCTTCACAGCCAAAGGAAGATGCTGTCCAGTGTTTTGGATGCTGTTTGGTTTTCAGGAGGTGCACGACGTCTGCACAATGTTCTGGTGAGGTTTGCGGTGATTCACAGCGCTGCCAATTGCTTGATCTCTGCAGCATCTGTTACCAATTCTGAAGTTTTTTTACTCAGTTGTTTCCTCCTAACTCTCTATTTTATGGGAGCAGCTCTGAGCTTTTCCAGCGTCAGGCATTCCTCAAAGGAGTTCCTCTTCTCAAGGCAGGAGTGGGGGAAAGAAATGCACGCTCAGGGTCAGGTCTATTTTTTTTTCCCTGCGTGCTCGCAGCATGTTCTGGAGATCTTCATGGTTAGGAAACTCTGTGTTTAGTGTCATGCAGTGAGGGTACTGCTGGTGCTTCCCTTTGAAGGATGAGCAAGTCATACGGGAACATGCAAAACTGGGTCAGGGGTACTAATTTAAGCACGTCTGTGTCAACCGACCAAAAATGACAGAGTAAGGGTTAAAAAGTCACTGTTCCCGGTAGGTCTCAGAACGCGCCCAACAACTCCAAAAATGAGCTCGCACGTAGTGCTGTGTCGGGGGCAGCATGTGCTGCTGGGTCTGGTTACATTAGGAGGTACGGCAGAGGTGATGCTTTTGTGACATTTCATTGGCAAAGTTTGCCATTCTGGGCGAAGGGCATCTTGTGCCCTGAAATGATTGCTTTGTGTCTCCGTCAACGGGCAACAAACAGGCAAAACTGTGACATGTTGCCTCGTGCAGCTCTGAGTTGTCCTTGCCAATGGAAAATGCAATGCCGGAGGGTAAGTATCGTTGCTGGTTTTACTATTATCGCACTTAGCTGCTAGTATAGTAGGACTGATTGGACTTCAGGAAAGGAGTATATTTGTTACAACCCACATGAATACTTCCCCTCTATGCGCAGCTCCTTAAAACAGCACTCAAGGGAGCAGGTGAGTGAATGTGCTGCTTGTGGCTATGAGGCTTTTGCTCTCGTGGTGGGCTGGCTGCTTGCTTTACAGAAAATGAGCTTTTGCCCTCTGACAGTCCACCTGTGTATAGACCAGCGTTTGCTTTCTGTAATGTCAGTGAGAGGTACGGTTGAGCGGGAGAATGGTGCTCTGAGTGGCTTCTCCATAGACTGGTCCTTGCCAACCTGCATTATGCTTTAATATTTTAATTTTTCCCTTTACTTTGTCAAGCCTGCAGGAAATTCACCATTTCCATTATTGCCGCAAGTTTCACTTGTGCTTACTGTGTGAAACCTTTGAATCCACAGGATCAAATCAAAGCTACTCCTTTTGACTATCCAAACTGCAAACACACTGACTGTGATGCATTATTTTCAAATTGCCTGTTAAAATTTAAAAGAATTTCTGAATGTTTTTAGTAATTCCCTAAAACAGTCTAAGGACATCTGTTAAAGTATTGAATTTCCTTAAAGACGGCACTGGTTGGGGGTGCTTCAGCTGCAAATTAAGGTTGTCAGTCAAAGTGCTTTTTCTGTTTGTCTCTGATCTGGGAGATTTTAGCATCTCTTCCAAAGTGAGCCAAAGACAGACAGCTAGTGAGCTGTTAGGGCTTGTTTTGCCATGTGTTTAACCTAGCAAACAGTCAGTCGATACCTTTTGCAAAGTCTTCAGTGTTTTGCTGGATACATCACTGCTTAGTGGAGAAACAAACTGTACTGTTTTGACATAATTTTGCACTTTTCACATTCTTTATGCTGCAGCATGTGTCCAACGTTCCGATATATTGAGTAGCTGTGGCAACTTCTTTTTTGTATTTACAGACATTTGCATCATTGTTAAGCCGTTGGCTCTGCTAATGAAGGGCTGGAGTAAGAGGCAGAATGATGTATTTACTGCGTAGGATTTCCTGCAGAGTTGAATAGTGGGCTGGAAGTACATAACAAGCCCAAAGAGTCCTTAGAAGATCCCAGCCTCACCTGCCCCAGAAATGGAGCTGCAGCCCAGCGCAGGGTGGGATCCTCCATTGGTGTCCTGCAAGAAAAATGCTTGAAATAAATCAGAAGCGAACAGGACGATATGCAGAAGGGAAAAAAAAAATGCATCTTACTCCCATCGATGTCTTTACCTCAGTTTCTCCAGCCAAATGATCAAAGGAACCACTGAAAAGAAACAATAAAGTATAATAGTGGTGGAAAGGATGTGAGTACTGATTTAA
The DNA here is from genome assembly GCA_013398815.1 of Ibidorhyncha struthersii. NCBI lineage: Eukaryota > Metazoa > Chordata > Aves > Charadriiformes > Charadriidae > Ibidorhyncha > Ibidorhyncha struthersii. The sequence goes on along the minus strand of VZSZ01000456.1, from coordinate 993,721 downwards.
TTTGCGCAGTTGCACAGGAAGTTAAATCAAAGGCTGTGGTTCAGTGCGGTGCAATGGGATGGCCAAGGTGGACGTGAACTGGGACTCTGCTAACACAGCACGGTTCACAGAGCGTTGTTGTGAAGAGGTTAATGGCGTAAGAGCCAAGTCTGGGCATAAAGAACAAGTCAGTGGCAGCACGTGTGCTGGGGACAGCGTCTGCTCTTGCGGAGAGAGGTGCGGGGAAACCTTGTTGTCGTGTTTGTGATGAGAGGAAGAAGAACAAATGACAGAGAAGGAGATTTCTCAGTACATCAGATAGCATGCAGGCAGCGAAATATGTTGGGTTATTGTGTGATCAACGATATCAGATGTATTTTATCTCAAATGTACTTTTCTGAAGAATTGGGTGGAACCTTTTGGAGAGAAAAAGGTAGACGAAGAGAAAAAGATTATTTTCCCTACTTTTCTGAGCCCAGAATAATACTAATCCAGTTTTCCATTCGTTTCTCTTTTCTTTCCTTCAATCCCAAGAGTAAAATATATTTATTTCTTTAAGATTATTTATCTGCAAAGATTCAGAACTGGATTGTTGCATATTATACTTCAGAAATGTGGTGTGTCATACTTATAGTGTTATAATTAGTCAGATGTGCTTATTTATTGCACGCTGATATTCTAACTCTAGGTCTATCAAGTGTTATGACAGTTTATGAGAATATTACTTCACTGCATAATTATTTTTATTGTGGTGCTGATGCCATATTGACCTACATTTCCACTTCCTTATGTGCATCAGAATACTTAATTTTGTGTCGTGATAAGATGGAAGTGTAAGAGAAGGGAAAGGTTTTGTCTTTTCAGTTATAATTTCTGTTTTGAGGATTTTTTAATGCTTTTTTTTTCTGTGTGATGGAAGGAAGCTTGCATCATCACCAAGCTTGCAACAGAGGAAACAGTTTTAAATGTTCAGTGTGTAAAGGATGTCAGTGTTGTTACCTTTGTAAACAGAAGATGATGGACAGAAAATCTGTGGAATTTTCAGCAAAAGGGAGTAATTTTTTCAGCTCTTTTTCATTTGTTAATGGAAGAAGAATTATGGAAATGAGAGCGGGCATTGCATTAAGTGCTTGAAATGTTCCTTCCCTGCAGACCAATAAGAACATAACTCTTCCATTAGGGAAATTTAGTTTTTTGAAGGCTGCATGAATCTGAGCTCTGAATCAGTGAATGAGATGACTATGCTGGGGTAAGCGTTCCAAGGTCTGATTGTGTATTTTAAGTCTTTCGTAGGTGGATACCAGCTCTTAGCTTGTCTTGTCAGACTTCTTCAGAGCAACTTTTCCTGTGACTCTTTTTATGTTAACCACTTGGCTTATCTTGTACTACTTCCGTAGTGCAGTCTCCTGTTGCGCGGATCAGTAACAGAGTTTCAAAACCATGGGAACTGAATGATTCTTCCTACCCGAATTTGGACTAGCAGGTTTCCTGGCCCTTTCAAAACCTTCTATCCACTTGCATAACTCCACAAACAAAAGGCAAATAGTGCAAGTCAAAAATGTGACCTTTCTGTGCTTCATATGGCACAGTTATAGTCTCATCTATGACTATAGGTTATGCAGATTGTACCTATCTGCCTTGAAAAATATCCTTCATCTCTCAGTGTGAGATGGAGATGTAGCAGTAAACTGCTATCGCTGGGGGTGTTCAAATTAGGTCCCTGATCAGGGCTGTGGAGAATTAATACCAGAGCAAGTGGGTATTCACGTGAAGCCGTCTTTTTTTCTGTGCTGTTAACCATAAAATAGTAATCAACATTAATTTCTAGGTTCTAGAAGGTCACAAATAAAAATTAATAAAAAAGAGCAAAATCATTACCAGTCATTACCACTGCTCCTTACTTCTAGCTTATTAATCATAGTTCAGTTTCATATACTATATTACTTAAGCTGTCAAACACATCACAGAGGTATATAAGGATGATTTGTCCTCATTTAGTGTATGAGGAGACAGAGGCACCAAGAGTTTCTGAAACTTGTCCAAGGTCTGGAAATGATTAAGTGTAATTCTTTCTTTTCATTATTTTTATTTAGCTGCAAATAGTCTGAATGTAGCTATAATGATCTAGTTATAACGGATCAAATAAACCCCCCTTCCCCCTTTTTTGCTGAAGGGCTGATCCCATGGGTGGATGCAGCACAAATAGTTAAGGCAACAAATGTAGTTATTGTGAATATTTGGTTACATGTGGAGCTGGTTTTGTTTTAGGTTTTTGAGGTTTGTTTTCTGCAAACACTGCTGGGAATTGTTTACCCATCACTAGAAGCGTTCCTTGAAGCTCCAGTCCATCACAGGACTCCCATGAGTGCATTCCTGTGCTCCTATTACGTTTTATATGCAGACAACCTAGTCCTTCTGCCACGATCCAGAAAAATAGCATCAACGCAAATATTAGTTATGTTCCTTATAAATTCAGGAGGCGAGGACAACGTACCTGACCTACATGATCCTCCATCCCCATCCTGATTATTCATTCCTAATGGAAAGGTTTTGAAACGCTGGAAAGAGACTTTGGTGTACGAAGAACATGGACATAAAATTTTTAACTCTTTGCTGATTTTCTTGCTATTTATCCTCTTTACCAATCCTTTGGCTTAATCAGTTGATTAATTTAATCAACTGCCTGCTTTAGACATTATGAAGAGGTACTGGCAGTGAATTCCCACCTCGCACATTAGATTTTTGGCTGATTTAAGTTGGGGTCACCCTGTGCTAGTGCTGTAGGTGGCTAATAGCCCTGGAGAAGCCAACTGTGTGGACTGGGGCTGCCTGTGGAAAACATGAGTTCCCGGGTGTCTTGGATGCGTTCGCACACAGAAGGAGCCAGATGGTTTTCTCTGTGAGTTTTCTTTGGCTTCGCTCTGCGGGAGAAATACCTGAGATGGATGCTGCCAGGTAGCTGTGTGGCTCCCATGTGTTAACAGCTGCTCTAGCTCTTCTCTCAGAGGTATATTTAAAGCAAAAAAAAAAAAAAAAAGAAAAATGGGCAGAAATCTGTATGGTCAAGAGGGGAGTAGGGAAGACTTCATGTCTTGTGTACCTCCAGACCTGATAGGATGGGTCGGGTCGCGTCGCAGACTGGCATCCCAGACTGGACTGTGGTGGTGGTATGTGCCAGATGGTTCATAAGTGCTTTGAGATCAAAGGCACTTTCTACACGTTAGCAAGGTTTTCTCATTCACAGCCCTTGGGCATGGCTCACTCGTTTGCCCCTGTGGTAGGCAGACACAATCACCCATTGGGAGTCATCTGAAGCTGTTTGACCCTGAAAAGCACTGCTGCAGTCAGCCACCCTCCCAAAACATTGTGACCTTCGGGAAGCTTAGGTCGGGTCCTGTGTCCCCTGCACATTTTAAAGTAACAGGTTGGTTGGCTTATACTGGCAATAAAGCTAACGATCCCTAAAACAAGGCTAGTTTCTGGGGCATTATCTGGGCCAAACAGAGGTGTGGACTACGCCTTTATCCTGGCCAATAAAAATTACTGCAGGGTAGCCTGCACCTCCGCCACGCGCCCAACCTTGGGGTGGTTAACAGCAGCCCGGCAGCGTTAGGCAAAGCTCCAAGTGTCTCAAGCAGGCTGGTCTTGGGCAGCCGTCCCCATCTCAAGTCCTTGTTCTCCTGGTCTCGTTCCAGGGCAACCCGCTGTACTTCCAGTCTGCCAGAAATGTGACAGTGAACATCCTCAATGAGAAGACTAAAGTCCTTAGTCGCCTTGTAACAGGTAAGGAGCGGGAAAGGCTGCGTGGAAGAATTAAGGAGGGATGAAGGCGGGTGTGTTGTGGGATGCTGTGTTGGCTTTAGACGGCACGCAGGAGGAGAGTCCAGTTGTCTTGTGAAGTACAAATGGAAACTTTGCTCCGCTTTGTAGAAACAAAGCTAGAGACATGAAAGCTGTGCTGGAGAGGCAGCTGGCTGGTGCTTTCTGTTAACGAAGCAGACCATCGTTTTCATTTCAAAGCCAATCCAGAGAGAGAAACGTTAGTTGTACGGCTTCAGGGTCAAGAAGAACATATGCAGGCTGACGTTTCTGTTGTAACAGGCACGGGCTTTTCCTGAGACACTTCTAACTTGCCCGAGATCTTGGGAACTCTGCTGATTAACTGTGGCTGGGTTGGGACGCTTTGCAATTTAGAGCTCTCTGTGCCCTTCTGCTGATGAAGAACGCTCTTGTGCTCCAAAGCATTAGTAGGTTTGATGGGGAAATGGGTGTTTCATAATTCCCCAGTGCACAGCAGCCTTTGAATGAATGCATGTGTAATTTGGGTTGAAAGAACCTAATGTGTTATATATGCTAATATATTATATATATATATGATATAGGATAGATATTTATTTATTGAGATTTATCGAGGGACCGGGAGATGTATTGCTGTGTGGCAGAGCCAGTAATCCATAAACATGTTTCTACGTGAGACCGGGTTGTTTGGTTTGCTTATATAACATCTTGGCCTCTATTCACAGTATTAAATAATTAAATATGCAGCTTCAGTAAGCAATGATTTAAGCAGCATACATGAAAATTGCCTGGAGGAAGGAAATAAATTCAACCCCGAGCTCCCTGAATCTCACATTCAGAATGAAAGTGTTTAGTTTGTCGGTTCTCCATATATATTCAAAAGGGTGTTTAGTTCACTTAAGCACCTCAATTTCACGAGAGCTTGGGAGGACGCAGTCAGTGATGTCTCCTGGTGGGATCTTCTGGTTATTGAGCTCATTTCTGCTTTCGGCAGCAGCTTTGGTTTCAGAGCGGAGCGGAGACGTGGTCCTGTGTAGTGCGTGCTGCAGTGATGAGTAGGGAAGCAGCTAATTAGCAAGATACAAATCAAACTTAAAGCTCGAAAGTGCTGGATTTTCTCAGAATGGCTGCAAGATTTTTAAGTGTTCCCAGGGATCTCGGCATAGCCTCACTTTTCCGTAGGGCGAACCACTCACGTGATTCTCTGTGTGCCCTGATGCCAGTACAGATGACCTGTGCAGGCAAACGCTGGGCATAGATGAAATTTGAACCTGCCTGTAAGAAAGTACTGGCTTTCAGGCCTTATTTGTCTTGTTTGAGATATGAGACTAGTCAGGAGGATGGCAAAAAATAATGCAAAGTCCAATCACCTGCCTTGTGCGGTAGCATATTCCAGGGAGGCTGTGGCTTGGACTGGCTGTTAGATGCTGATTTGTCCGAAGTTTAGCCTAGGTCGTGTAACCGAGGGGTCTGCTCTTGGCAGCCCTTGAGCCCCAGACCTGCACTGAATTGCTGTTCAGGCAGCTGATGTTTATCAGCCTCCACAACAAAACGCATCGCCAGAGGCTTTCTGGCACTGTGGTGCACAGCAGCCTGCAGGAGAGACAGCAGAATTGAAATTAGAGCTACGAAGGAAAGTTTTACTTGTCTAAAAACTTTCTGAACCGTGGGAGAGCCTGCCGTTCATCTTGGCCTGCGCAAGGTTGAAACGCTCTTAAAAGAAAATATTTGCTCCTGTGGTGATGTTTGGCTTTTTTTTTTTTTTAATCAGATTATTCATGACACTGATATCATTTGAATCCAAGTATATTTAATCGGCAGAAGCCCAGGAATCTTTTATACCACAGCATCAGTCCAAGCAAAATGTACTTGGGAATTCTTGATGCACGGATACTCCCAGCACGGCTGCATATAGGCATTGCTATTTCACGTGTGGGTCCGTCTTTTTGTAAAACTTTCCCAGTGCTCCCAAGTTTAACGGTGACTTTAGGACACACATAAGCATTGACAAACACATAAGTAGAAATAGTTGAGAGGTGGTTATCTGAGTAGAAAGTAGTGCCCTTTTCTAATGAGAGGTCACTCTCGGGAATGCACCGACCTCCCAGTTTGATGTGTCAGATGCAGGTTGTGTCTGCAGAGCTATTAGGACAATCTCAGCAGATGGGTTTATTAAACGTATGAAGCTACTCTGTGATTTGCTTATACTTTTTAGTAAAAGGTTGTGCTAAATCTCTTCTTCCCTCTAGGTCCCCAAGCAGTGGAAGCACACAGCCAAAAATTTGAGGTGAAAACCCTCTCTGGAAAATTGCTGTTTTCTGCAGATGACAACGAAGTGGTGGTTGGAGCGGAGAGGTTGAGAGTTTTAGGTAAAGGATTATTCACTAAATCACTGTTTTAATATGCGCCTCTTCAAATTTTAGAATCGTTTTGCCTGACTTTCCTTCATGCTTGTGGAAAGCTTCTTTTGGAGTTAAAGCCTTTCGCTGTCTTTATTGCTTTGAATCTTCCCTAAGCAGATCATGGCCAGGAGTTTCTATCTGAGGCGTTTCTTAGCTTGCACAATGTGTTATTTCCCCTCCAGAAAAAACTCCCCTGGAAGTGGTTTGTCTGGCTCAGTGAAGTAGCTTTAACACTAGCTTTGGAACCCGAACAATTTTATCTGCAGGGGGTGGGGTGAAGCACAGTGAGGGATCGCTGTAAGGATGCTTCCATGGCTGCAGTCACTGTGTGCAGGGAAACCTAAGGCTTCATGTTTTTGATCGCACCGCTCTCACCAGCTCCTCCTTCGTTCTAAAGCAAACACCAAGGAGTGAAAAAGTCAACATGAATTAGGACCCCACATTAATTCTCTGAAGAGTTTGGTGGCCTTTATACCAGCTGTCTTTCCTCAGCCACGTGCAAGAGCACGTTGTGCATCTCTGAGCCGCCTTCAGCTATGTTGTGGGGAGGGTTGGGTGTCCTGTGCATGGGAGGAGAGGCCAACCTTAGCGATGCCACCGCTTCCCCGTCTGCCTTTCCAGACAGAGGGGGCAGCCTGAGCTCTCCTTTTGCCTGTGCAGGGTCTGCCTCCCCTGCTGTCCTGCCTGCTAGGCTTTACGTCAGTAGCGCCTAGCAAAAACTGGGGATACACTTTGAGTTTAGGGGGTAGGGGCTGTTTATTGTTTGGATATATATATTTTTTTGGAGACAAGAAACAGTTATGGTAATTGTAAAATTTTAAAATGTATTTGGTAGTTGTATGAAATTACCTCCTTGGAACTTTAATTCTCTAGCTCTCCAGGTCAGTCCGTGCTCTTTGGCTAGTCTAAGATTTGTTCATGAATGCTTTCCTGTAGGACCAGACTGGGTAGCGCAATGTTGCTAGCAGTCTGTCACACAGCAGAGCCGCTGGTCTCGGTGGATGCACTGATACCTGATCTCTAATGGCTTGGTTTGGATGCATCTGTTTGCTCCAAATTGTTCGTTACGTCTCTAGTAACCTCCTAAAAACAGAGAGATCAATGAAGGAGCTTAGAATGATGTGTAGTATTTTTCATTATTATTATTTCTACATAGTGTATTAGTATATTATGTACAATCTAAAGGAGCTTAAAATGAGCGCCTCAGAGTATAACCATTATGAATGGGACTTTGCATCCAACCCTTAGCATTTTTCGTTACCTCATGTCATGCTATTCTAGATGGTTCCTGTTTGTAGACCGGCCAGGTGTAGCTCTTTGCAGGTCACTGGTGGTCCATACCGGACTAGTTCAGTCCCGAGCTATATGAAGTTAGGTGAGTTTTATAGGATAAATGTTGAACTTCACAAAATTGACAGTATCTCTTTTAGCTTAAAACTTTGAAAAGGACCATTCAAAATTCCTGCGGTGTTGCAGAGTGGGGGAGCATTTGTCACAGTCCGTGTTCTACCACAAATCTCCCTTCACACTCCACCCTCCAGAGCTACTTAATTGTACAGTCTTTGTGGAGGGCAGATGAAGTCAGGAAGCAACAGTTTTTAAGTGTTTTCTTGGAGACCATAAAATGAGAGAGATTTATATGACTGGTTCTTCAAAAAAAAAAAAAAACCAAAACTTTTCCTTACAAGTTGCAAGTACTCCTGTTCAGATTATATACTTACAAAAATATTGCTTTTTATTTACTTTGTACTGTGGAGAAACCAGCAATTATTTTTGATAGTTATTTTGAGTTTCTGCCTTGTTTTAGTCTCCTTTCATTCTTATCTGCAACTGTTTCTCGGGGTTTATTTGGCTTACGCAAATCTATCAGAAAAGAAAAGGTAGAATGATACCACTGGTGATGTTACATGGCAAGTATTTCAATGACCTTGAGCTGAAATGCTTTCACAGTTCACGCTTCGCTTTGTTTTTCTCCAGCTTTGCTTCCCCAATCTAATTTCATCTCCAAAAGTGTTTGCCATGGCTGTTTGCCATGCTGGGAAGTGTTATACCATATGTTCGTATTTCTTCCAGTGTTTCTGTCTGCACTTGAGGCTAGTCCAACTTGTAGTACACAGACGAATTCCTTTGATCATTTTTCTGGTGTTTGGGATCTCAGGTGCTGTCAGTATGTGTCTGCTGACACCTATCTACGCTATGTAAATAATCTCAACTTGTTCTTGTTATTGCTGAACACGTACTTGTTATAGAAGGAAGTGTATGTCTGCAATCTGGCATAAAAGTCATCTCACAGAGGTTAGAGCAGCAGTTATTGGGCTTGTGGCGAGCTTTTAATCTTGTTAATGATAATTACTTTTCTTCTTTGTACGCTCTTCAAAGCTGGTTCTGAAAGTTTGTTCTACAAAGTAATGCTGAAGCCTCGTCATGAGAAAAGGGGTGCTTCCCTTTTGTGAAATGGACTCTGGGTATCTGAAGGATTTTTCAACATTAGCAAGGCATTAAAAGGGGAGGAATACAAAGAGTTATATATAAAATAAATACAAGTGGGACACGTGCTGCATTTGATGGTGCTTCAAAAAATTGCACAGCGTGGGTAGTGCAGATTACCAAATGAAAGTGCTTTTTATTTTATTTATATTTTGGGGGTTTATTTCTGATTTTTAACCATTAAAGGACACAGAAAGACAGAGTTGGTCCCCTCTGCTTTTCACACATGATGTAGAGTACTTCAGTGATTTTATTTGCTTTAGTGAATCCAGTCAAACCTGTCATCACAGGAGAGATTGGAGGATAATGGGAACTTCTGTCTGAGGACAAGGGCAGCCCTTTGGCCGTGGTCAGCTCTGGTAACATCTACACAACCTTTTCCAGACACAAGCACGAGTTCCCTCCGCCTCGCCCAGAGCCAGCCGGGAGCTAAGCAGCTGCATGGGTCCAGATGACTCAGAAGAAGTTCGTGTTTGTCTACAAAAGTCATGCAGAAACTGAGCCTTATGCCAAATCCAGTCTGCCCTTTTTCTTCCGAGCTCATTTGCCAGTGCCTGCCATTGCCCAGCCATCTCCTCCACTCCTGTGGTGGGATCGGATGGCCTCACTCCTGTAGTATTTAAGCATCTCATGGTCTTTTGAAAGATACTACAGCAAACCTCGGAGCCATTCTCATTCCTCACAACCACGACTCTGCTTTTGCAAGGCTTAGATTTCAAAGGCAGAATCTGCCACTTCTCTTCCCGCTAAAGCGCACCACGGTGCTGCTCCTGGGGTTGTGCCTGGCACAAAGGGCAAACTTTCTCTGCGCTGACCATTGCCGCGATCTGCAGTGCACTTTGGCAAACACGGTGTAGACGCAAGCTAATGCCTCACTGGATGTCCCCCGTGGGCTCGTAAACACATACGGTCTGCATTATGGGAGATGAATGAGCTGGTTCTAATTGAATTCGTACGTGGCACGTCATAGAGCGGTTCCCCTTCCCTCCACCTCCCTCCGCCCCTCCGCAAATGAAACATGTTCAGGCTGTCTGAAAAATGGTGCGTAAGAAATGCTCTTTAGTTAAAAGAGCATTAAAAAATAACTTTGATATATGTTAATTACCAATTTCATTTAATAGCATATTGAATGTTATAGCATTTATAAACAAAAGACAATCATAAAGCATTATTCTAACTGTTAATTAACTCTATTTATTCTCCAGATTAGTTTTTAAATATGCCCTCTAGATGCCACTTGATACTAATTAACAGAGTTACATTATTATCTCTATACAAAAGCATTTTTAATTAAATCTAAAGCAATTTAAGTTAGCATAAGTTTTAACAGAAATTAAACTCTGGTCAGATGCTTAATTTAGCTTTATAAGACAACATCTGATGACATGCCAGTGTCAGTTCTCCCAAGGGCCTTGACATCTTTTTGGTAGATTATTTTTTGAAGTTTGTTTTCAGGGAAACTTGCCAGTATATTCTGGTGTTTAATATTTATGATGGATTTAACCAATTTTTTTTTAAGGCTAAATATTGATGGGAATCCACACGGATTGCAGCGAGCTGAGATAAAAACACGAAAGACGCGTTCCTGCAGCTTACAGGCTTTTGCAGTCCCTGGGTTTGAGCGGCGGAGGACGGTTTGCGTGGGAGGTGGGATTGCATGTGCTGGATGCTATCCCGTTACACGTCAACCACGCTTTTTAACCACTCTTTAAGATTACTGTTTTGCTTTGCAGTAAGGATAGGATTAATCAAAAAACCACAAGGTCCCTTTTCTATACTAGAAGAATACAGGAATTGCTCCCACTCTGGGTCCCTGGAAAATGTGCCTCTCACTTAGACAGCTATACTACCATAGCATAAGCTTTTCTTCTAATATAGCCTAATGATAAAAATTTGGCTAAAACCTTTCCCTGTGGCAAACCCTAACTAAAACAGCTGTATTTAGGGTGGGGTGGGATGGCTTCCAGCTCCTTTCAGCTCCTGCTGGAGCTTCTCTGCAGGAGAGGTGTGACTCACCCACCAGGCATTGCCGTCCTCCCCACCACCACCACGGCGGGTCATAACCTACCTTTGATCTCGCCAACCCCCTGCATCTCCTCCCTTCAAATAATTAGCCAGTAGCTCTGTTTCTACCTTGTAGCTTTTTTCCACGGTAGCATGTTCCCTGTGGGTGACGAACTGTGTGGAGCGTGCAAACGCCGGCCACAGGTTAGACTTTCGGAAACGTTAGTTCGGGAGCGGTATTTTGTTCTAGTTTCTCTCCAGGTGCCTGGGGATGCACCTGAAAGGAGGTGTCAGCTGTTGAAAAGTTACTGCAAATTTATTAATAAGTTTGGGGTAATTAATTCCAAGGCATATTTCGGGCATTTTATTTATGAGCTATATATTAGGGACTCTAGAGGTTTTAGTGGAGGAACACCACCAATAAAAGCAACATAGCCCAAGCTTATAGTTAATAAGATCACGGTATGATTGTCTCGTAGAAAGCTCTTTTAAACAGGAGGGTTTTGGTTGGGGTTTTCTGTTGTTGCAGGCAGAGAGCGTAACCTGTTCTGTATTTGCAGAATACAAAGTAGTGGGTTTTGTTACCCACGGAAGGGTTAAAAAAATATTTGCACCGTCCTTCATTTTGGACAAGAGGAGAACACGATTTAATGTGAATGTTGTGAACTAGGATGTCTGTGTAAGCTGGCCCAGCTGGCCCTAAAGCTTCACATCTACAGACGTTTTCGGGGAGCTGTGTATTAGCCTGATCTGGGAGGAACACTGCAGAACTGTGGCTGCAGTGCCAGCCCGGTTAAAGGACTTTGCTCACGTTTCATCAGTATTACAATTTTAGTAGCTTCTCGGCACGTCCTCTCTAGCTTGCGTTCGCTGCAGTATTTACAGCAGAGTAACTTCAATGCGGGCAAGAGTAGTTATATGTCATGAAAATAATCCACAAGGCCCTTTGACTGCTGCCCGTCATTTCAGAGGGTGGTGTAACATTGAAGTTTAACGACTTCCAGGAATTACCACCCATTTTTGCTGCATGCACCTTTCATCAGAAGCGATTGCTTATGGGTCAGGACGTGCATGGTTGCCCTTTAGAGCAGTCTTTTTGATTTCAAAATGGCATTTTGCAGATTTGTTTGTGGCAGAGGGAACAACTTCTATAGCCAAGTGTTGAAATCAGGCCTGATCCAGAGGAAATGCAGCTTTCTGGCTTCACTATTGAGTCTGCTGCAATTTTAAACCTGAGGATGAATGCCAGGCTTGAACTTTGTATTGTGGATTTTGTACATTTTCCCGTAACATGTGTCCTTACTACAGGTCTCTAAATAGCTTTTTCAAAGGAGAAATGGTGCTGCAAGACTCCTTTCTTAGCAAATTGAAACATTTTTCCTACTATAATCCTTTTCCTTTCCAAAGGCAGTGGAGAGAAAGTTGTTTCTAACTCAGAGATGACTCGGTGCTGCTGAAGCGCGGCCTTGGTCCCTCGCTGGGGTACCTCGCTGTGCTTCTGGAAGCAAAGGCCGTACCATCAGCCTGGCGTCAGAGGCTTTTCCCAGTTCATCCAGTTGCAAATGAGCTGCTGCTTGCTCAGGCTGCTTCAAAGGCACCTGAAGGCAGCAGTTGCTCCAGAGCCCCCTTCTGTACTCTCGGCAGGAGAAATGACCGTACTGCTCACAGGGCTTGGACAGGCATTTGACCTTTTGCTGAAGATGTATGAACTTCTTTAGGAAGCAGCTACGAATATTCACTACACGCTCCCTACAGGCAATTAAGCCATAATACTGATGGCAGCCCGAGAGCAATTGCCAACCTGTCGTGTAGTCATTGGTCCTGCAGAAAAGGGACAGAGACTGAAATGAAGAAAGTAGGAAAATAGGCTGACAAATGAAGATACCAGGTTTTAGCACCAGCACTAGCAAGACTGGAAACGGCCTCCGCTGTCTGTAGCATGCAGTCATGGCATCGGAGTTTCATCAAATTTCTTTGCGCTCATTGCAGTGCTATGGTACTGGGAAAAAAATACCTCTAGCAAAATTAAAGACCAGCGGGGAAAAAAAAAATTGTTTCCTATCGGTGATTAAAGCCACAAGCAAATTCTGTTTTGCTCTCAGTTAGGAATTGTGCTATTGACATATCAACGTAAAAGTCAGGTGTGAAAAGGTGATTTAATCTGTAATCAGCAGTGACAAAGAATTAAAAAACTATACGGAAAAAAATTATTTGGTTGAATTGGGTGGGGTTTTTTTCACCAGAGGCTGGGATGGGATTTCTGGATGCTTTCTTCCAAATAAAGATTTTTTCCTGCAGTATAAGGGAAGAAATTAAAATGACCGGATCTTGAGCAAACATACAATTCTTGAATGAACGCTTCTGATTGCTTTGATGCCTTGAGGGCAATAGGTGTAGACACTGTTGTCCACTCTTTTTAATGTCAAATTCAAATAACATTGCCCTCCTTTTTCAAAATCCACTCACCCAGATTGTAAACTTGTCTTTTGTTGGAGGGAACAATGTGTATCAGGAGGGAGATATACTGAGAAGTTTTCCTTGTGTTTGCTTTTGCTTCAAAGTACATTCCAGACAAAAAGGATAGCATTTATGTAAAGCGTATAGGCTTCTAGTCCAGGCTGAAATGTGTGTTCAGATTGCGTTACGTTAATCCTGTTTAAGGAAAAAGAAGAATCATCTACCATCAGATTAATATTGATTAAATGTCACAAGGATTATGAAAGAAACATACTGTACACTTACCAAACGCTGAAATCAAGTTTAAAAGTGTGGCAGATTTATATTTTATTTCCTAAGTGTCTTCCCCAGCCTTCACAACCTGATCTGTTTGAAGCTCACATAATATTCTCCTTGATAAATTTCCACTGTGTATTCCTACTTCAGGTGCTCTCCTGAGTTTCTTTGCAACTTTGTACAAGAATGCCAAGAGCTTCAAAGGAATTCAGTGATGACATTGCTATTGTTGAACTGCAGAAAAAGTGTTGAAGGACCCCAAAACTAGTCAAGAAGGAAATATCTAGAGGTCAGCATAAGTTGTAGCAACCTTTCTTCGTATTTCTTTTCTCAGTTTGGATGCAAGCCCTTCTATTCTTTTCAGTTATTCCCTTTATATTTCTCAGACATTCAACCTCTGAAGTTAGACTGTTGAAGATCAACGTGTGCCTACAGACATACATACACATTCGTTGCCCTTCTTTGGACACACTCCAGCACCTCAATGTCTTTCTTGTAGTGAGGGGCCCAAAACTGACCACAGTATTTGAGGTGCGGTCTCACCAGTGCCGAGTACAAGGAGACGATCACTGCCCCAGTCCTGCCAGCCTCACTATTCCTGATACAGGCCAGGATGCTGTTGGCCTTCTTGGCCACCTGGGCACACTGCCGGCTCATATTCAACGGGCTGTCGACCAACAATCCCAGATCCTTTTCTGCCAGGCAGCTTTCCAGCCACTCTTCCTCAACCATGGGGTTGTTGTGACCGAAGTGCAGGACCCAACACAGCCTTGTTGAACATTGTAAAATTGGCCAAGTGATAAGTGACAGGACAAGAAGAAACGGCCTCAAGTTGCACCAGGGGATGTTTAGATTGGATATTAGGAAAAATTTCTTCACTGAAAGGGTTGTCAAGCATTAGAACAGGCTGCCCAGGGAAATGATTGAGTCACCATCCCTGGGGGTATTTAAAAGACGTGTAGATGTGGTGCTTAGGGACATGGTTTAGTGGTGGACTTGGCAGTGCTAGGTTAATGGTTAGACTTGGTGATCTTAAAGGTCTTTTCCAATATAAACGATTCTATGATCCACATGCTCATCTTAGAGCTTGCAGTTCATCTTATTGTTTGCAAGTTTTCTAGTTTAAAACCAGGCTCCATTTATTTCTTGGGACTGTGAGTCAGATAAATGCTTCTCCTCCACCCAACGGAGCTGGCGGTGCTGGAGTCACAAGGAGTTCCTGTTTGGTCTAACTCAACCACAGCCCAGTGCCTAAGGGTTGACTCACTCCCCACGTGCATACAGTGCCAAGACCAAAACCTGAAAGATTCTAAATAATTTATATTACATTTTTATTGTAACCACCTTTGTTGATGCTGCACGTGATTTCATTACATAGATTGCCCTTAAATGAACGACTCCCCAGCACTTTTACAACGAAGGTAAGCAGACAGACAGACCTTTGCAATGAACTATTTTTATAGTATGCCAGAAAGCATCATGAATGGAGCTTTATGGCTTTTGTTCAGTGCACTGGCTTAACCGAGCCAGGCTATTATTGTCGGGCCCTGAAATGGAGCTCTTATTGATTTCAGATTTGATGGGATTCAAGGGGAGCAACAGCAATTACTATGTTCATCCATTTAAAAACATAAATTAAGGATGAATAAGGCTTTTAAAGCTAGGAATTAAAAGAAGCAGGCACAAACCATTTCTACCTATATTGTATTGGGTTTACTTCCTGGACATCTGTTTGCACAGACACCTTTCTGAGACTGTCACATATTACCCTGATGAGACCTACAGAGAAGGGGACCTCATCAGATGGGTGTTTTCATGAACAAATTGCTGAATGTGTCCTGATCAATAATAGCGGGAATAGAGGTAGTTTATGGATATCACCAGCACACCATACATTGCCTCTTGACTTTAGCTAGAAAAAAATCATAGCAAATCCTTCTCCTTCTCCCCTCATTTGCACAGCATTACGTTAAGGCAGAGCACTAAAGAGAAGATGCACTTAAACCAACTTAATGACCAAGTTCGTCACAGGGCTCTGAGACCCAAATTTCATTATAAAGCAGTGATATGCAACTAAAGGTGTACTGTGGGTCTGGAATTATTACTAAAAGAATACACAGGGTGGGAAAGAAATGTGTTGTCTAGAAAGAAAAGGAAAAGGAAAGTGGGGAATAGCTAACCAGGTGCATCTGCACCTGAGCGGAAACTTGATTTCTCTCCTTCGTGTTCTGCTCACCCCCAAGTGCTGTTCAGCTGATTGCCACCTACCCTTGACAGCAGGAGCATCAATCATTAGTCTAAAAATACCTCTCCTCTCATTGCATATGAGCTCTTCTTTTCTCCCTTCCAGCTGATAGCAGTAGAAGCCTAGAGCAAGTTTTGTGCGGTATGCGATCAGTATCTTGCCACGATGGCTGGAGCCCAGTTCTGGCCAGAGGGAGCAGGGACTGCCCGTGCCTTTGCACTGGGGAAGGCGCTGGGACAGTGTCATGCAGCTCAGGTACTTTTGCAGGACACAGGGAAAGGAAGAGGCAGCTTGGAAAACTGAACTGTTGATGCCCACTTTCCTCTGGTTGGATTTGTTGCTGGTTAAGAGGATGTATGTTCCAGCTGAGGTTTATTCCTTTCTTGGGGCATTTGTAACTCCTCTCTGCCCTGCGGAGTCACTGGCATCCAGCCAGTGTTGAGCTCACACCAGAGCCTTTGCCTCAGTGGGGTGTTAGTAACCTCCCAGTCTTTTCTCACAAAGCTCATGATATTGGTCAACCAACTCCACGTGTGGGAAGAGGGCTAATGCTTCAAAAGGCACTCTTCAACAGGAAAATGGCAGACCAACGTGCACATACAGAATGTGATGCTTCTGCTTGTTTCAACGGGAAACAGGGATCAAAAAATGCCTTGTTTTATGCTATGTCTTGGATTCATGTCATAGACCAAGACGATTGCTAAATGCCCGGTCCACTGGCTCTTTTTCTTGCTTCCATGTTGAAAACAGCGAGGACAGGTTGCTGTGCCAGGCACGTCCTTTGCAGCAAGAAAGGACAGTGTCTCCCTGTGCAAGAGCTGGAGCTGTTCAGAATATTCAACAGACCAGTGGCGCTGGTCGACAGGTGCAGAATGGGAAGAGGGAGGTGAGAGGAGCTGCAGAGGCTGGATGTAGCTCCAGCAGCTCACTTGCAGTGGTCCAAACTGCACCCAGGCTTGTCTCCTGGATGTGGCAGTAGGCTTCTAAGAAACCACTAGTGCCAAAGAAAATGCAAACTCTTATTTGGCAGACCTGTTCTCAAGTAATCTTTCTTCTGAGTCGCAAATGAAAGAAGAGAATGAAACAAAAAGAAAATCCCCAAACCCTTAAACTGAACGTAAATGTTCCCTTGCCGTAGCACTCTTGATCTTCGTGCTTGCATGAAGTGAACACATATAGGGGTCTTTGACATTTGTGCCCCTACACCTTATGCACTAGAAGGGAAAAAAAACATTCTTTGAGTGAATCTTTATGCTGATTCAAAACACTTCAGGTTGATCCTGTCATATGCTTTATAAGTTCCTGACTGATTGTGTGGAATTAAGTTATTGGGCAGAGAACCAGCTAATGGAAACACATGGATGAAATCATTTTTGAGAGACATTAAATGGAACTTAAAATAAAGCTGAAATGGCTTTATGGATTTTTCAGTCAAACTGTTTATGAACATTTATCGGTGGTAAATTACACAGTGTCAGAAGAGGGAATCAGTAGGTATGGCTTTTAATAGAAGTTGGTCTGATACAATACTCTGAGAAAGAATAATTTATTGCCTAGGGATGTACAGTATAGTATGTTTAAATACAAATTATATGATGGTGTTCTCCTAACCGTCTTTGGCTGTTTGCAGGTAAGTTACCCTTAGCAGCAGCGGAGAGTCGCAGAAGATGAAAAAAAAAATATTTTCAGTACTTTGCAATGAAATAGAAATTTTGTATTATGCATTTTCATGGTAGATAGCAAATGTTTTAACAACAGATAATTCAGGAAGCAGAAGCTGTGTTGCACAATAATAAATTTAATTTACATTTGCTATATACTCGGTAACGGGAGAAGAGGGATATAGTAGCTTTGATCGAGAAGGGAGATTGTAGCAGCTAATTCTTGAACTGTTGGTGCTGTGCATGAATACCATTTGTCAAAACTCATCATTCCTCAGGTGGAGAACAGTGAAAATAAGACTAGGAGAGTGCAAGACTAGGAAGTGCTGCAAGACTAGAAGGTGCATTCTGGTCCTGCAAATTGTGTCCCCTCGTTTTGAGACCCCACATCTTACAGTCATGAATTTATCAAATCTGTTAGATTGTCTGTCCCATCTAACTTAAAAGCTGCTCCCATTTTTGCTCCTCTTTTGGCTAGAAAACACTTGCTTTTCTTCCCAAATATATTTGGGACCAGTTTATTGCCACTTGCTCCCATGCCAGCATTGGCCTAGAGCCAGTAGTTCTTTTTCCTTCGTAGTATTTATCCTCCTAGTGTATTTATGCACGGCATTCCTATCCTTCCTTAGCCATCACGCTGCTAAGCTAAAAAGCCAAGTTCTTCCAGTCTTCTTTTGGATAGACTTTTTCTGTTCGCGCAGTATTTCCTCTCTGTACACTTTCCTCACTGGGGCTGAGCTGGGGGCTACGTAATAGTTCAAGGATTCACGGATGATTCTTAAAATAATGTGATTTTTTTGCATGTTCCTGTTAATTTTGCCTCTTGCCTTTCGGTTTAGTGTCACGTTTGCCTTCCCTTTGGCCCTGTCCCACTGCCATGAATCACAAGTAACACTCAGCCTCTATGTAGAGACCTTCCCATCCTGCAAGCATCCAACTTGGAGAAAAATTTTTTACTACTTTCTAAGCAAATTACCTTGGACTTCATATTTTTAAATTTCACCCTCTCTTACTTCTTCCACTCCCTGAGGTCAAACATTTGTTTCTCCATGACGTCCCACTTCTCCTCTGCATTGCCAGAATAACCCAGTTCAGTGTCAACAGCACATTTAACTCAGACTTTCCTTCTTTTTTTTGCCAAAGCCTTTAGTGAAACCACTAAATGAGGTCATTTCCTCCAGCCTAAGGCCTTCACTTTCAATGCAGTCCAACACTGATGCTATCACAGCTTGGCTGGGGACTTCCATAGTGGCCAAGAGCCAGACTGACACAAATATCCAGAGTCAGTTGTTTCCGTCAGGATGCACTGCGGGAGCTGCCTATGCCCCAGGCAGAGACCGAGACTCTTCAGTATGGAAGAAAGAGGACTGGTGGGAGTGGGCACATTTGAAGTCTATAAAATTTCCAGTAGCACAGAAAGAAGAGGATGGTTATTTACCATTTTTCACAGTCCAAGACAGAATGAGCATCCAGTGATATCATCAGGCAGCAGGTTGAAACCAAAGGAAGAACTTCTCCAGGGTATTTAATTCACCGGTGAGCCCTCTGCTACAGAAATGGGGACACTTAAAATGGTAATTAGGTGAGGTGAGGAAAGATTATCAGTGTCTCTCCAGTGACTGGATGGCACTGCCAGCTCAAGGAGTGCCTGAGCTGCTGACAGCCAGAGTCAAGGGAGGGATGACTCAGTCCTGGTCCCTCAGCATCCCCTCGTGGCTGATATCCTACTCAGTGACAGGGACAGGTGGCCCTTTGGGAGATCTTGAGTTCTTAAAACAGAATAATAAGAAATGATATTGTCAAGGCAGGTAGCCTTATAAAAGCAGGGAGCATTCGCTTCTAATTCTTATCAAAGGAGAGAAACAGAAGGATTTGGAAATCTCATTCCTGTTCCCAGTGCATAAGGGACTCTTCCATGGATCTGGGAATAAAGAAGATAGGAAACGGGGCTTTAAGAATTGTGTGTAGGGAAAGGAAAACAAGGAGGTGGAGGAAAGGAATAGCAGGCTCTTTTATTGTCAACCTTCCTGAAATTACTGCATTGGAGTCTTCACTGGCTTTGTTTCCAAAGTTGCTTCCTGCATTTAAATTAAATAATGAAAGCCTGGAAAACCCAAGTCATTAGCAATATATATATATATATATTTCTCCTTATTCTGCAGGCATTTCTGGTTACGTGCGGATCATTCTTTTGGGCTTTGCATACCTTAAATAGCTGACCTAAAGTGTGTAAAAAAGAATTAAAATTACCAGCGTAAAGTCACCATTTAAGCAATATGGGTGGAAAGGGTACAAGAATACCTATGTGCACCTCTCCAGCTGCACTTCCTCCTCTTCCTCCCCTCAAAAATCATTGCTTTATTATGCAGATATGTGCAGGCTGCGTCTTTTGCTAAGTTTCATTGCAAAGCTAATAGCCAAGGCAATTGTGTGGATAAGCAGAGACTTAAATCGTTTGGAAACTGTTGAGAGAGGACGGATCTGATAATAATAACCTTCATGGCTGGCAAGTTACAGCTGCTTTTGACAACTTGTAACGATGAAAGCTTATAGTAAAGTTAAGAGCTAAATAGCTGTATTGTGCCATAGGATTAATTTCAATTCCCAAGTATAAAGCTTCAAACTTTAGACTGCTTTAATCGTCTTTGAGATTAATTTGTTGTTCTCTACGTTAAAAAGGAGTTGGGTTTTTTTTTTTATAAATGTTAGGGTGCTTATTTCCATTCTGTTTTTTTTTTTCTTTAATACAGTGGGACAGCTTAGTTAATTTACAAGTCAATACAAAGAAAGTGTAGTCTTATTGAAGCCACAGATATCTCTCACTTATAGCAGAAGTTACAGAAGGATGTTGTATTAACATGTTTTGCATCATCTCGGAACATTTTTTATTCTGTAGTGGTCACTTCCAGACTGCACATAGGTAACAATTATAATAACATGTGTTAAGAGAGATCTCAAACAGTATATGTAAAAGGTCTCATCAGGATCTGTAGTTTGTACCAATAGCTTTATCAAAGAAAAAATTGAGGGAATAAAAAAATGCCACTGGTGCTGTTTGCATGCTGACACTGAAATTGCTGTGATGACTACAGGTAATGAATGACTAATTGTTCACAATGTGTCTGAACACAAGACCACACGTCTAAATTTAATACAGGTCATACTTGCTCCCTGGGTAGGCAGCTGTATATTAGAGAACATGCACATTAATTTCTAGTGCACTGCTGTGCGTAAGGCAGTTAGCACCATTCTTAGCTGTGTTTTAATCAGAAGTTTCAATGGGAGCGAGAATGTGACATTCTGCAGCATAGACCGTCAGTGACAGCACTTGGGGACCCCTGTGTCCCAACAGAGTATTTTAAAAGTGGAACAGGTTCAGAAAAGAGCAATGAGAAGTCCAGAAAATCTGCTTCACAGTGAATGATTCAGAAAGGCGTAAATTTTCAGGGAATCAGAGAAGGTTGGGGTGGTTGGGTCACCGTCAGTAACTACAGAAGGTGAAGAGTCTGCTCGTGTGGGGCCGATTGGCTGGCACGTGAGGACATGAGAAGATTTAGAGGCTGAAAGCTGAAGTGAGATAAATTCAGATTAGATGCACATTTTTAGATTAGAACAATTAGTGGAAAGGCTTACCAGAGGATGGCATGGGCTGCCTTTGGCTTGAAACAATGACATGGAGAGAGCATATCTTTCTAGAGAGACACAGCATGGCTCGGGCACAAAATACAGACCCGATGCAGGGATGGCTGGATGAAATGGCCCAACCTAGGCTATGGAGGTGGCCATGGAAGAGGATTGCAGGTGGCATGGAAGAGGCCTGAAACTTAGGAAAGCTGTTCATATTACCTAGCAGTTAACAGCTCGCGATCTAAAAACAGTCAGCAAATGGGGATAGTGCTGCCTTCCCCACTGTCTCTAAGAGAAGGGGGGAATGAGCAGAAGTTAAATGACTTCTGGGTCACACACCGAAGCGGTGGCCGGGCTGGGACTAGAGCAGAATCTGCTGCCTGCTTGTGCTGCATTTCGTCAGGTAGACACCTCCCTCCTCTTCCCCAGGCAGGAGCACAGCCTGACCGGAGAGACGTTTGCAGTGATTGAGCCAAAATTTGGGTTTCTCCTTTCAGTATCTCTCAGAGCCCAGCAAAAGAAATAATGTCACGACATGCATCCAGGTTCGTTAATGAGGAACCTAGCTGGAAGATGCCTGGTTACCAAGGGGGTATCTTTTCCAAGCTCCCTGCATCAGTTGGGTCAGCAAACACTTCCCACAGTTGGGGTGCAAGCAGCTGCTTTTACAGCCAGACGTGCAGTTTACAGGCAAATCCCAGTTGTAATCAAAGCAACCAATTTCAGATGATCAAGGTCTGGCTTTTCTTGGGGACAGAAGGGATGTGTGCAAGAGAGAAATGGGGTCAGGTGACGGGTTAAATTGCACCTAGCTATGATTTGACAACCACTCCCCTGATAACAGCTTATAATGTTTACAATTTGTCTTCTGTTTTGTTTTGTGATTTCAGGAGCAGAAGGCACAGTGTTCCCTAAATCTATAGAAACTCCCAATGTCAGGGCAGACCCCTTCAAGGAACTAAGGTAAACTTTGGAATATGGTTTAACGGTAACTCAGTGGCGCCTTGTTGGAGTTGTGCATACTGCTGGGCATCATTTCTGCTTTTGCATAAGAGCTTGGGGATTTACTTTGGATGGCATCACCGAGAGGATGCCATGGAAGAGAAGGGACCTGCCATATTTACATGTAATATGACCAAGCTAAAGGCAATCATGGGTCATGAGAGCATTGTTTCTCCTCTGTAACATGCTCTGTGTACCCTGGGCTCAGCAGTTGTAAAAAAAATAGAGAAATCTTTTTCTGGTTGTGTGAGGAGGTACTGGAGTCCATGCTGGATCACAGGGAGTAGCAGCAGGTAACAGGATAATGCTCTCCAGCGTTATCTGTCTTGCAGAAATGCAAACCCTCCCTGACCTACACAGGGTCTAGCTGTGCATGCGACTGCTGACACTCGCAGAGATGCCGCTTGCTGACAGCAATATGTCAGGAGGGGATAAAAAACACAGCTCCGGAGAACCAGCTTTGCCCTCAAGCTAATGCTGGGCATTATATTTATTAAATTAAAAAAAAAAAAAAAAAAAAAAAAAAGTGTGGCACTACAGGTTAGTTTGGATGACTAGTCTCTGAAGAGAGACTAATCATATGGCCTAATAAATTATTGACTGTATCTCCTGATATCATCTGACCAAGAGGGCTGTAGGGGTTTGCCATCAATGCTGTAATTATCCTTCCTTAGAAAAAGAGAGAGAGAAAATGTGAAAAAAATCTCCGGAAGGACATCTTGTCCTTAGGTCTTGGGTTGCAAACTCTCCTTTCCTGGAAAGTGCTGGGGATGAAGCAATTTTCAGAGAGCTGAAGTTGTGCACGAGCGCTGCAGATTTACTGCGGATGCACCGAGATGGGAGAGGACCTCTCATTAACTCGCTCTGCTCTGATACTGGGGATAGTTATGGCCCAGCTAGATCAGCGTGGAAGATGAAGAATGTCCTGGCTGCCTTCCCTTGGGTCTATCTCTATCTTTCAGTTTCTCTCTGGAAACACTCTAATTGTTCCCATTTTGCACTCTGGGGATTGTATGTCGGACAACAAGCACAGTGATGGTGTGATTCAGTTTGTTGTAAAAGTTTGTTCGCTTTCTCCATGCAGTGACTTTAACCCTGCCTTGTGGTTTCCCCAATCTCGGTATACTTCCTTTAGAAAAAGAGGAAACTGGGTCTTTGCTCAGGCTGAGATGCAGCTGCCAGGGCAGCTCCAGGCTCCGCTGCGGTGGAGGGAGCCCCAGGAGGGCAGCGGTGGTGCAGAGCACACGCACCCTCCGTTTCCCCGGGCAGAGCAAGCCAACGGTGTGGTCAGTGGGGCGGGTGGGTTCGTAGGTGAGGTTCAGGTGACAAAGGCTTTTTGGCACAACCCATCTTCACTGACATTTTCAGAAAAAAAAAAAATTAAGATCATGGTTAAATTATCCACTAGCAACTAAATAACTTAGAAACCCAAGTTCCGTTTTCAGTAGTGCAAGGGAAATGCAAGATTTAGGTCCAAGTTTGTGGTTACTTAGGACTTTTCTAAACATGGGAGGGGAATATAATCCAAATAAGTGTAGGGTGTCATATTAGAGGGGAGAAATGTGAATTAAAATGGCCTTAATCTGATGGAGTGTGCTTCCGTTCCAAAGAGAATTAAGTTAAATGAAATTGAAACGAATTAATGGCAGTATCCATGCGAGGGGTTGATTCAGTATATTTGATCTGCTTTAAATTCATGTTGTTATTTCACTTGTTTTATGTAGAGAGCTGTTAGATAACTGACTTTCTTTGAAATTAGTGGACTAGGTGGGAAAAATCCTGGTGGGTTTTTTCTTTTTCTTTTTTTTTTTTAAGGGTTAATAATTGAATTTTAATTTGGAAAAAAAAAAAAAAGTCCCATAGGGGTCTAAAACATTTTGTATGCTTCTGAAAATTTTATCTTGGCAAAAGTAAATGTTTTTTCCACCACCCTGAGAACAAAAGAGCCAATGGTAGCACTGTTTGGGGAAAGCAAGGTTTCCCAAGAGCAAACGCTCTATTCCTCCCCAAAAAGGACCATCCATTTCTCTCTCTACACGTTGGAGCGCTGGCTGCTTCTTAGGTAAAGTGGTGCCTTTTGGGTGTGGTACAGAGTTCATAGAGGAAAAAATCTTACTCTGTGGGGCCATTTTTTGGCACCTTCCTATTTTGCTAGCAACGTGTGTGCTTAAGGTGTCCTTTTGGCCTATTTAAAAAGATGCTGCAGTGAAATGGGCCTGAGTGAGATGGCAGCCTGTGAGTCCCAAGCTGTCTTATGCTGCTAGGACAGCAGCATTGTAAACATGCACTCAGTAGCTGGTTTGCCTCTAAAAGACCTTTTTTCTGTATTAAATAGTGCAAACTTTCTTTCCTTCTTAGCTTAAGTTCTTGGGGTGGGAAAGTGTACATTCAGCCATTGCAGGCTGTCGCCAGACGCCACCAACCTCCATCACTCTTCCTAGACCAAATGGTTACGATTAGTTATGTGATTTATCCATTTGCTCTTTTCGGTACAATACTGACTCCCACTTCTTCTTTAGGAGACTTTAAAATAAGGTGACAGCAACTGTCACTACCAGAGAGGAGACCAACTGCTCCTGTCACCACTGGGAGTCAGACCATCTGTATGTCTTCTTTCCCTTCCTCCTCTCCTTAACAGACAGACTGATTTCCCCTGCAAGATAGGCAGGACGCCATCGTGCCGTTCATCTCTTCATCTTCTTTCATTCTTTTCCTCCCATCTCCCAAAGGCCTCCAAGTCATGCCCATGTGTCACAAAGACTGACACGCTTTAAGTGGTGGCGCACACGTTCTCAACAGACTTTCTGTCCCCATTTAGCTGACAAACAGTCTTCGGTTTGTATAGCCTAATTCATTTGTTAGTAACTGGCTGCTCTACAAGGTGGTCACCATCCTGGAGAACAGACAAGGGGTGGTCCTCTTTTCTGAGTGCCCTTTTTAAAACACTTTTGTCTGTGGTGCTTTAGATGGAGAAAATTCAGATGGGCAATACGTGCAGAGGTTTTTCCTCCCATGCTAAGCCCATCAGAGAGCCACAAGGCTGCAAAAATCACTTTGGTGCTCGTTTGAGCCAGGCCTGGACTTTGCTGCTGAGTCTTCTCAGGAGGTGCTCTCCCATGTTTCAGAGAAATTCATGTGTCCTAAAACAAGAATCCTGTTCATCCCAGTATCAGTTGTATAAAAATGCCAGAGCTCATAAATGTCTTGCTTAGTGCAGGGTGTTATTAACAGTTCATGTTTCCTGTTTGGGATCTAGAATATTCTTTAATAACGACCTGAGAACTGTGGGTGGTTGAAAGACTATTTGATATAGTTCTGTGAACATTTCCATGCTTTTACTTATTTAAAGTAATTTTAGAGACTCCTGAAAGTTTTGGTAGTTGTTTATTGGGTTCTAAATGGATCAAAAACAGTAAAAAGGAAAGCAAACAAATTCAAATTATTTTCAAATTCTTGGAATGTTTAACATTGCCATTCAGTATCACCCCAACGTAGTTTAGCGGGAGGGCTTGGGAGATTTGTTTGGACATTGAAATATTTGTACTCATCTGCATTGACTCTTTTTAATGCAGGTTGGTGTCTTTGACATATGGTAGTGTGATTGCCTATGTATAAAAGTTGAATTCAAGATGACTTCTTATCACTGGGTTATTTCAGCAGCACCCAAATAACTTGGCAAAAGCCTGTGTTGAGAGCCTCTCCTTGACACTGGCAGGAATCACCTGCTTTTCTCTATTTATCTTCTTCTAAAAGGCAAATATATGCCAAGGAGGCTAACAGAAGTTGCCCAACAAACACAAGATCCCTCTTCTGAGGTGAGGGATAAAGGCTAGACTAGCCAATGGGTAAGGAAAAAGGGGGGTAATTTGAGGGGAGGGGATTAATAAGTGGATGATCCAATATAAGAAAAAATACCAGGAGGATGTTCTTAAACTGCTAAGTGCTGGAAGCTGGGAGGGTGTATGCCTGATGGTGCTGTGTTATAGCATCCATCCCGGTCCCTGGGCTCAGAGCTAGCCTAAGTACCTCCCCAGTGTCCAGGTCATGCTGGGCAGGAGGACCTGGAGCGTGGAAACCTGGTTTGGGACATTTCTGTTCCCAGAGTTGAATAAAAAGAAATCAGACAGCATGAAATTCACTCCGTGAGGGGCAAGCACACACCTGGAATTCATCTGCAATTATTGCAGGTTAAAAATGCAGTAAACCGCTCATCCAAGGCTGGGGAACCAGGGGATGGCTGTTTTTCCTGTAATGCACAAATATAGTTAAGGGAGAATTAATCCCTTGGGCTTGAAGGGGTAATTTTTGACCAAAGTTAATTATGAAGCACTGAAAGTACCAAATGGCAGATGAAATGTACTTGCAGCTTGATTTTATTAGTGCAATTCTATCTTACCATATACAGTACTGAACTATCCAGATAGTCCAAGTGAGACCTATTGTAACAAAAAGCAATTTAAATACAGTGCTCAGGTAATGTAACAATACTCGTTTTGCAAAACAATAATTCTTGTCGAATTAAGGTTTCTCTCAGCTGTGTTTCACAAGGCAGCAGAGACGTTTTCAATAAGTAAAAACACAAATAATGTTTCTGTCTAAACCCCATTATATTAATAAAGATTACCAGAACAAAAATTAGAGGAAATGCAAAAAATGAACGGTATGAAAGAGGAAGTAATTGGTGGGAAATGGAAGTCATTCATAAAGACGAGAGCCTGACACTGAAACACTGTTTAGTTTACAGGAAACACTCGGGGATTCCTGTGAGGTGTTAGCAAGGGAAAAATGGCCAATGTAGGCTTGTATCTAGCTGGTGTTATTTTCCATTTGATTTACCAGAAAGGATGCAATTCTCTTCTCTGTTATACTAGTGCAATCCCAACAGTTTTGGTAGTCCTACCAGTTTAAAAGACAACAGACTTTTGCCTTGGGATGAGCTTTACTTTCCACTTGTAACAAATATAACTATTTTCGTATGGCACAGATGGGTTGGGTTTCTACGACTGTCTCCACTAAAGTCAACACGTACCTATTAGCATACAACTAAAATGAGAGAACAGGTTCCCGGTTTCTAAATTTCAAGCTAATTTAAGTGGACTTTGATGAGTTTCTTTTGAATGGCAGAGGTCCTCATCACTCTCCGTTTTCTAATCTAGGAGACCACATCTGACCTAACGCTTTTCCCATGACGGCGAAGGCTCCCTGAAACGCCTGCTGTTGGATGAAACTTTCTCAGAGCAGAAGTCACACTGATTTCACAGCCACTTTGCTTTAGCCTTTCCTCCCATTGTCATCTCTTCAAAGCTGCTGTCTGTTCATCTGTTACAGAAGACAAGCCACAGCCCTCCCAAATCAAAGGCAGTCTTTCCATAGGCTTCTTGTGGGCAGTGTATCAAGATCTATTTACACCACTGGATATAAGGCGTGGAGTTAAGGAGGCAGTTGATTGCTGGGGCTTCCCATCTGCTAAAGTATTTCTGTTGCAAAAAGGGAGGGAGAAGGGGGTTGCTGTTCCCTTTCCTTACCCCAGCAAATCTTCTCTTAATGACCTTCACCTCTTTCACACGCAGCACCAGAAAGGGTGGACTTAGCTCTTGGTGCCCTTTCCTTCCCTGCCTTAGCAGGCGAAGCCTAGATTGGGATGAGACGCACAGGAGGCACAACCTGTGGAATGGCAGAGCTTTGCTGATTTATCCCAGCTGGATAAATCACGGCCCTGCCCTGTTCACAGTGCTGCTAATAGCATCTGTCCATGGACAGGCAGATCCTCTTCAAAGAGGGCTAATGGACGGTGAAAGCGGGCTTGGCAGGAAGGAGAGCTTGGCAGGGAGGTGTTTGGAACACAGTAAACTGCTGGGGTAAAAAATGAGATAGGCTCAAGCTAGGGAAAAAAAGACAAAGCAGCCAGAATTTGTGGTTGAGTAGCCTGCAGGGGGGTGCGTGGCTCTTCCCCAGGTGTCCCCTGCGCTGCAGGAATGTGTGGGTTCGAGAGCTCTGTGGCGCTGCAAGTGAAAACAGAGGAGGGGGAATAGGAGGTAAGGGGACAGGTTTGTAAATGAAATTACTGCCAAATAGCATAGCCTATGGGATAGAGAGCAGCGGGAATGCCCCTCTCATTTGGTGGTTGGCGGGAGGACACACAAGACGTCTTCTCCTGTGTGTAATTAAGTAGCATAATTGCAACTGGAGCAGTGGCTCCATACAGAGACCAGTTTAACTTCTCCTGGGCCCTGAATAAAATACAACAGCCCGGTTCGTTATTCTCTCTCTGCATTTATTCTGTAGGGGTTTCCTAATGCAAACAAAGCCTTTTTCTGGGACATATTAATCATCAATCCTGACTGTTATCTCAGATTGAATATCTTCCTTGTACACAAGATCTGTATCCTGCCTAGGTGCGTTGCGCCCAGGATTGTCATTAGCTTTCAACAGCAGATTGGCGCTTGCTCCGTAATCAGAGCATTCATCTAACCTTCGAGTGCCGTTCACAAAGGTGTGCGAGCCAGAAGTCCTCTGGGACTTGAGAGAAACCCTATCAGTGTGACCGATCTGTAAAGTCAGATATGCACATATATCCATTTGACTAACAAAAGTGTAAGCTTTTTTTGCTTTTTTTAACTCTCTGTGCAGCACACCACTAACCTTGAGTAGAAAATAGATGCTAATAAATGCGAGGTCTTAAAAATGTGAATTATAGCCATTTCACACTCCATGGCAGACTCGCACTAGTGAAATGCTTTAATACTTAATTACAATGCTTGTCCTTCTCTCAAGTGCAGATGACATTCCTCAGATAGATTTTGCAATGACATCTGTGGAAATAAGTTGCGAAACTAATTAGTTATTCATATAATACAGAATATTGACTATGCACTGATTAAAAGGATGTGGTGACACATCTAACATGATGTATCTGTGTAGTAGGTTAGTCTGCTCCCTGAGGTGGTTTGGTGTTTTTTTTTGAAAGGTCTTACAGAAAATGATGAAAATACCTTTTAGCCTCTAGAATGCAGATGTGTATGCAAAATGTTGACTTTCATTTACATTTTGATAACGATTAAGGAAAGCTACGATGTTCCAGAGTGACATAACTTACTGCTTATGCCCTGGGAGGAATGCCTGGTCTGTAGGCTCTAAGGACCATTTTGGGGTGTCAACTGTAATAGGATCTGCAGGTTATTGACTAGCTACAGCCTTAAGTGTCATAAAACCAATCATTAGAGAACTACCCAGAGAGAAGGGCAGCCTAACCAGCATTTCTTTCAGGGCAGGCTGGGCAATGTGTTTGCCTTGCGGCAGAGCCTGGCTGGTGCTGCTGGAGTGTAGGATAGTCAGGAGATGCTGCACCGTGCATCAGTTGGTGTGCTGGTCTGGGATGAGGCATTTGCAATGCTTGGTGAGATGCTCAAAACCTATTGTTTTATCATAACATTTGTACTTGAGATAGAGCTATTTGTACCGAGGATATTGAGCATGAAATACAGAAGTAAATAGAATGGTGTCAAGGAAAGCACCTTACCCCACCTATCACTGTGATCCAAATCCTTTGCAAATACTGTGATATTTAGGATTTAATCATGTTCAAAATGACTGAATAGCTCAGAAGAGAAGATTTTTCCTTTGAACGCTGTTCTTATCTTAAAGAAATGAGAGGAATGTAATCCACTGAGCACCATGTTTGCTTTTGGGTAGAAAACTACATGGTTTTCTTTAATATTTCTCTCTATCCCTTTATGCTTCTCTCCAGCTGTGTATGTCACATTTCTAAAACCCAAAGTGAAGAGCAAAGCAGGCAAAATAAAAATCTTTGCCTTACTCAGCCCTCGGTACCAGCTTTTAAGGAAGGACTATCTCCCTGCTAAGACTTGGCAGGCGAGCCCGGGAGCCCTCTGGCAACGAGAGCTCCCCACGCCACAGCCGTGCAGAGCCCGGCACGGGAACCGCAGCCGGGGTTTCGCCTGCCGAAGAGCAGCAGTTAACGAACCAGCTTCCTCAAAACCCAGCCTTTAACACTGACTTCTCATGAACTTGGTACGAAATAGGGAAGGACAGTTGAGACACTTTCCTGCCCAAGTGAGGAGTTCCTCGGGGTTTTGTTTCCTACCGCCGTCTGCTGATGCCGGACGGTTTGGCTGTATCAAGGCAATAATACTTATTATTTAGTGTGAGTGAGGTAGTTTGAGCTGTACAAGTCCACTGTGATTAAAAAGGACACTTTTACAAATACACTAATTGTACTTCAGACCCTAGTCAGGAATCAATAGCTGTTGCATAATCCTATTAAAGAGAGGAGAGAAATGCATCCATAACTGTAATGGGATCCTTTCTTTTGAAAGCAGTGTTTTGCGTACCTGTTAAGAGAAATCATAAATATTCACTGTGCCCACAGAATCTTTATTCTGAATTTATGTTTCCCGTGGAATACAGTTGTTTTCTCTAGGCCGAACAGGAGTAGCTGTGTCGTTTCCTCATGACTTGAATTGATTTTATCTTTTTAATGAGCAGTGGCTGCTGCTGCTCTACTCCTCGTGTGTATTTTGCAGTATGGATTTATCCCGTGGGTTATTGTGGCACCTCTGGCTGTTTTGAATAGTAACAATTTCCGACCCAATAGCATTGCTGAGTTCCTGCTAAGGGAATGTCACTCCCTGCTCTCGAATGGTGTTTGGGCTCAGCTCTGCCTCCCCATGCGGAGGCAGTACATGGCTAACGAACCCTTTTGGCAGTCAAACCTGTGTCCCTCTCTGGGGACTGACCCCTGCACAACCCATAGTTGCTCCTCTGGTCTCTACTTCATCTAGAAGGATAATACTATATTATTAGTGTGTGAGCATTAGCTGCGCGCTGCCCTGCGCTTTCTGGGCTCAGCAGCGAGTTGGCTCAGCAGCGTCGGACTGTTGGATGGTCGGTGACCCGTCTTGCACCTTGTGCATGTTCTTGTCCCATGAAGGGAGGAAACGGAGATGCAGAAGCTGGCAGGTAGTTCCTCTTTCTCTTCTCTGTCTTAGTAACATTGAGAGCCCGTGGACTTCGCCGCCTCATTTCCAGATTCTGCTGATGCTTCTGAAGTTGCCAGTCCCCTGCTCTGGTTCCCAGCTGAGTTGGCCTTGGAGTGACCTGCTGAAAAAAGCTGCAGTTTTATGAAGCCAAACATGTGAAAGCTCCATATTAAAGGTGGAGGATTGCTGGTTTGAAAGGCAAAGTGGCAGCCGCCATTTCATCCGTCAGCAGAGGTGGTTGCTGTAAATACGTACCTCAGTACATACACACGGCTTTGCTGGCAGGGGAAACAACAGCTGCACAGGGACATTGTGTCCTTGGATAGAAGAAGCCAAAGTTTAAGTGTGTATTTCACATGGTGTCGTGTGGCTTCGGAGCCATGCAGGAGATGAGGAAGCAGAAATGTGATTTCAACCCAGTAATAACCAAAAAGCAGGCGAGTGGCTCCAAGAAAGCCTGAAAAACACATTCAGAAATACAGCTTGGTTCTCGAGAGAGGAGGAGCAAATCTCCCAGGGTGCGGGCAGTAGCTGCAGAAGCAGAGGAGCTTCTCCCTGGGTTAGGCTAACACCAACGGGCTCTTGGGACCCTCCCGGCAGCTTTTTGCCAGCTAAAACTCGGCTGCAGTTCTGTTTCTCGTGTTGAGTTGACTTCAGTTCCGCAGCTCATGAGTTGTCTCTTTCTTTTCACAACACAAAAAGAAAAACACATTCTCTCCCTCTTTGCCTGGTTTCGTGTCATTAAGGACGGCTGTGGGAAGGCTGGCTGAGGACAGGCTATAAAGTGACACGGGGGAATCAAGCAAAAAAGTAAACCAAAAAAACCCCAAACTTAGGCCATCAAGGATCATAAAAGAGGTTGTAAAGCAGAGGGGAAATGGCCTCCTAGTGAGTCTGAGAACAGCTGAGAGGGCTGGATAATGAGGGGATGTGCTGCTGTAAGGAGATGTTCCCTGCCAGTGAACTCGGTGAAAATCTGCTTATATTTGATATAATAAGGGCAAAAAGCAAGACACAAAGGGTTTATGCTGCTAGTGCTGAACTCTGTGGCAGTGATAAAAATATGTCATGTCCCGTCCACTTCCTTAAGTATTAACATTTTAAAAGACAGAGAGAGAAGTAGAGTAAAATGTCAATTTAATTTTTTTTATTAAGGATTTGGTGTCTTAACTTTAATGAAGGAGTAATAAATATAAATGGATATTAATGGAAGGTTATTAGAGCTGTTCATTTTGATAGAAAATATGCAGTATCTTCTTGTGCAATGCGAGAGGTTAAAGATGATTATTGCTTCCTAAAGTTTCTGAAATTAAATTCTCCCACAAGGTATGATTGAAAGTGTGTGCATGTGAAATGGTTTGTAATAAATTCATATTGCAATAAAAGTCTCTTTAGGAAAACAGGATATCTTACAAGAATCAGCTGAGGAGCTGTGTCTAAAGATGGAAGCTTTTTTATAAACCTGAATAATTTCATTTTGGAAACTCAAGTGCTGCCAGAAGGATCGCTGGGAAAGCACAGAGAAACTTGTGAAAAGGTCCTGAGCTTTCAGCCAGCAGTTGAAACACAGAGTTCCCTGGGTTAAAAACTACTTGACTTTAACGGGCTTTTTTCTGGTTTATGCTCTTCTAATTAATTACAAATGACATTTCTGACAGAGCCTTTTAGGGAACAAAAAGTAAGTCCTTCATAGTTGCTGTTCATTTCTCCAAACCTCTCAGTAGCGGATAATCAACTCCCATTCCCACCAGGCAGAAGGAACTGTGCTGGGAGCACAGTGGAAGAAGCCAGTCCCAACCATATGACGCCAGGAGATTCGGGGAATGCATTTCTGCTCCTCACCAAATCCAAACCTTTAGGTGTATAGCATACTGCATGGCTTAATTCACTAATACTTTCTGAAGTACAGAAACTTTGGTAATGGGGGATTACCGATGCGGTTTTGGTGTTAGTATTAATAGGCTAAATCCTGTAGGCAATGCTTTGCCTTTATTCAAAAAAAGTGCCCATGAAGTCTTACTGAAAACATCAAGGGCAATACTGCTAAAGAGAGTGGAAAATGGAACACTAAATCTCTCCTAGTCCTTTCCTGCTCTTTCCTGCTTAGCCTGTGCCAATTTTCCAAAACACCCACTAAATATGTTGATTTTATGGGTTCTCAGTTGAGCAGTGGGGTATCATTTAATGTCTCCATTCGTTGGCATTGTTCTGAACAGTGAGAGAGGACCAAGCAATGACTTTGTCAGAACATTTTGCAGAGCTCTGAGGTGCATGGCATTCAAGCAACATCACACCAGGAGTCTAAATCTATGAGTCTAGAGGTTAGTTACAGATAGAAAGAATAAATCAAGCAATAAAGGATGCCTATAAAAAAGGATGCTGCCTCTTAAATGAAGACACTTCAGAGTTCATCATAAACCTCTGACATATATTCAGTCACTCTGCCTGCCGTCATAGCCTGAAATATATTTCAAGGTGCCTGCATATCTTATGCTGTAACCTCTAATAAATACATGCACATTTTCAATGATGTTGCATCACACCTTGTGAACTGATGTGACTTGAAAGGGGAATCGCTGTCAATGCAATGGGAGGTCTGCAGGCAAAGTGCTCTGATACACATTAAAAGTGTTTCTCTGACTCACACAGTATGTCAAAATGTCTGTGCGATACCAAAGCTGGTGTTGGTTTCATAATCATCTCTTTGAGGAAGCTTTCCTCTAGCTGGATGCCAGTTCTCTCTGTTTCTAAGTGAAGTAAAGCACATACGATTTCCTTAGTGTCTGGCTTTCCTAGTCCAGGCAATGGTAGGTTACAGCACCAGCTAACCTGCCAGTGGCACTGAAGAGTCTACAAGAAATGAAATTATTTTTTTGGATTGAATTTTCAGGAAAAAAAAAAAAACTGATATAAATAAAAGCAACACCTTTGGCTGCGCTTTTAGAGCGATGAATATCAAAATTAGCATTCAGGAGCTAGGCTGAAATTTCGGCAGAGCCACTGAATACTTACATATAATGGTTCTCTTGCTCCCCAAATGGAGATTATGGCTCACTTAAAAGAACAATTGCAAGACTTTGGTAGGACCAATCCTTAAAATTTACCATCCCTTAATTTTTAGTAACTCTCAGGAGTTAACGGTGTGGCGTTGCTTTATGGAGCTATCCAGGCCACTTCGGCAGAGTTTCCTTCTTGTCAGAGATAAGTATTCTGGGAAGCTGCTAGTATATGTGTTATCCATCAGGACCCGTCAGCTACTTTCCATGTGGTTTACTGCAGTCAGAAAAAGGCAAAATTCTTCTTAGAAGTGTCATTTCTACAGTTCAAGAGCTGTACTTTCTGAAAGGGAGATTAACGGTGAAGCAGAGCAGGCAATAATTATTATTAGTCAATATTTCCAAAAGTAACTTAAGACATTTGAGAATCTAAGGAATTCATCTTTTATAATGCTTGATTTTTCAGAGTATGATGGTCCATACTGTATAAATATCAGGGGGTCACAAGCCGGTCATTTTAAAAAAGAATGTTGGACAATTCTGGCATTTACTGCTTGGTTAAAAAAAAAAAAAAGAGGAACCAAACTTAGGAAAAAAATCGCTGATGCTTTAAGTGCTTGTGGTGACTATAAGAATGTGCAGACTTTGCAAATCTGACTCAACTACTTGAAAAATTATGGGACTTAGTTTCAGTGGAAGGCTAGAGGCATAGAGACCGGGAGGATCAGTTATGGCGTGAGAATAGTACAGTGACTCCCTGTGTCATGTCACTAAACTTGTTCTCATAAAAGACCGTGTAATCTTGACTTCAAAATGTGTCAGAACAACCATGTTTTTTTAACAGACCTATGCATATATGTAAAAGTGCTATATGTAGTAAGGGAGAAGTGATGCTTTGTACTTCTCCTTTTATTGGCTATCTGTTTTGTTTTGGCATTTAAGTTACCACAATAGCAAAGTCTGAAAAGTTTAGTATATGTGAATTGGAGACTTTGGATAGCGTACAAAGTGTATAGACAGGTAGATTCAGTCTTACTTTCCATCTGAATAATTACCGGTTTATCCTGGATGGTCGAACAGCTATTTTCCATTGCAAACCTTAATATACTCATGGAGACAGTGAGGCTGTTGTGTTTTTGAGGGTCATAACTTTGACTGATTTATGGGCGATGCTGGATTTGACCATGTGTAAATTCCATTCTTCTGTGCTGTGGAAGGCCCTGATTGCTGGGGAGTTAATGAAGCTGCATGTGGACGGGCACACCGCGCCGTGCTATTGAGCAAGTCACTCAGAAATACGCTGGCAGCTTTGCCTTTAGCACGGCTCTGCTTTTCCTGCTGTGCGCTCTGCTAATATAAATTTTCCTGGGCTGCTTTTATATATACTCAGGCCACCAGCATGCGTCTCTGCTTTCTTGCTGAAACCCTACCATTTCTTGTATCGAAACAGGAGAGTTTAGAGCTATTGGAGTTCTATTTCTGTACTCACAGCACAGAGCACAGTGAGAGCTGGATGTCACAGTCACAGGACCAGCTGCATTCCTCCTCCCAGGTGCAGCCACCAAGTCCTTACCCTGTTGGAGTGGGATGCCAAAGGCCTCTTGTTCCCACACCAAACCCAGTAACAGCCCTCGGTGCGCAATGCAGAGCGCTGTAGAAGTAACCGCTCTGGCTTTGGCACTGGAAGAGGGGCAGCGCAGGTACCTGCCAGCTTTGCGTGGGGTGATTTAGCCTCCCACGCGGTGTGTTGCTCCAGGTAGTAACGTTCTCCGCGCATCAGCCGTGCCTACTCTGCGGGTCTAACTGAGCTCTAGGGCTGGTGTTCCTGTTCCTCAACAGTAAGTGTGCACAGCACAAACATGACAGGCCCCACTAGTAGCTTTGACATCTCCAGCAGTAGAAAGGGCTGGTAAATTCGCCTCAAAAGAGCTCACGGTCTCATTTGCCAAGGCCAGTGCTTATAGTATAGCCTAGTTCACTCTCTCCATGGAAAGCAAATAGAAAAATCATTTTCGCAGTGCCCAGCAATGTTTATCTTCCAGGTTGGCTGGCCTGCAGTGACATTAGTGTCCCCAGAGCTTCTGAACTTAATCATTTCCACTTGCTGCTTGCCTGCTTGAAGCAGTCCTAGTCCACCCTCCAGTGTGTTCTTCGTGCCAGTCACTATGGGAACAGCAATCAAAGCTCATATTTATGGCTCTGTAGATGTCCAAGGTCACAGAGTGCAGGTCTAGTGGGAACAATTAAAACAGGCCTGTCCAGTTAGATCTCTTTAAGTTCTCCCCACATCATACCTCTAACTAGAGCAGTAAAGTTAAAGCAGCATGACTGTCAGGATGTGACTGCTTTATAAAAGACATCCTTTAGAGGAGATAAAGATGCCCAGTGTACTGTCATCTGTAGAAGCATACTAGGAGTATAGTCAGCATTGCTGGGTAAAACCTGCCCCCCAGTTTGACGCCTCATCCCCACTGGCAGAGCTGCTCCTGGCAGCCCCGGGCAGGCATTCCAGCTGCAGGAGCTCGTCTCTGCAGGGTGTGGGAAGGCATGTCCCACCTCATCCACCACGAACGCTGCCTGGATGGAGGTGTTTGAACTCTTTTGAAGTGGCAGAGTATGTTTATACTGGTTTGGGGGGGGGGGTTAAGTGGTTCTGCCCTGGGTACTCCAGTACTGTCATCACCTATAAACTAAAAATTGCAAAAGTTTGTTTTTAGGGTGACAGCAGATGTTGTTTATACCTGGTGACTTGCTCTATAGCAGTACATAGGAAAATAGAGGGCTGTGGGAATCACTGGAGTACAATGGAGGGAAGAATTGTGGTGAACTTAATCATAGGATTGTAGAATCATAGAATCATCTAGGTTGGAAAGGACCTTTAAGATCGAGTCCAACCATCAACCAAACACTTCCATAAACCACCACTAAACCATGTCCCTCAGCACCACATCTACTTGTTTTTTAAATATGTCCAGGGATATTGATTCCACCACTTCCCTGGGCAGCCTGTTCCAGTGTTTGATAACCCTTTCGGTGAAGAAATGTTTCCTAATACCCAATCTAAACCTCCCCTGGCGCAACTTGAGGCAGTTTCGTCTTGTCCTATCACTTGTTACGTGGGAGAAGAGTCCGACCCCCACCTCTCTGCGACCTCCTTTCAGGTGGTTGTAGAGAGCGATGAGGTCTCCCCTCAGGCTCCTTTTCTCCAGGCTGAACAATAATATCTGAGGGACAGAAAAACAGTTCTTTTGCAGTTTCCAAGTTTTGTAAGAGGCAGCTGTCTCCCTCTCCCCTCCTGTTGAAGCCAGAGTCAGGTTACTTTGAGAGACCTGTGTGGTGGGACTCATGATCCCATTGTCCATGTTTTATTGAGTCCAGGGATGCAATAGGTTCCTTCCCTTGAGCGTTAATGTGGTATGTTGTGTAACAATGAACATCCTTTAGGCCAGAAGACCCAGCAGCAGGTACTGCGAGAAGATAAGATCCAGTTACCTCCTTCATGTGCAATGGGCACAGGAAGATGCAACACCAGAATTTTAAAAACAGGCCAGCAGGCATGTAAGTGGCTTTACAAATGTCCAGTCTTTTCTAATGGTCCTGTTATTTCAAATATTTTCCCTTCCAATTCACAGCTAATTGAGTTTGGGTAACCAGAGCACACTTGGCGAATACTTTCTTACATAGGATTAGTTCCTAAATGCTGTAGGCGAAACGAGTTCTTACCGTGCATAATGCTGTGTAGATGGCAAAAGAGAGAGTCCTTGCACCTACCGTGTCCTGAGCAAACAAGACAAAAGGAGACCAGGCACAGCACCCTGAAATTGTCTTTCTGGTGGTGTGCAGCAGCGCAGGGGCTGAGGCACAAAAAAAGCCAGGTTGACTCCTGTTGCCTCTCATCCACTTCTAAATTGCATTGAAAAACTGCCACAAGAAACTGGGGTGCTGGGATGTAGCATGGACACTAGAATGTGTTTTAGAAGAGCAGCTCAAAAAACACCAAGGTTCCCATGTCGAAGCTTTGGGCTCACGGTATTCAACACTTCCCCAGCACGTTGGTGTACTGCC
Organism: Ibidorhyncha struthersii; assembly: GCA_013398815.1. Classification (NCBI taxonomy): domain Eukaryota; kingdom Metazoa; phylum Chordata; class Aves; order Charadriiformes; family Charadriidae; genus Ibidorhyncha; species Ibidorhyncha struthersii. Next base: position 955,723 of record VZSZ01000456.1, on the reverse strand, counting down.
ATGGGTTTGGGGTTGTTGGTTCCTCACCTTCCTAAACTGCAGCCAAGTCTTGGTCAGTGTTTGGATCCAGCTTGAAAAGTTGTATTTTGGTATCAGGCAACCTTGAAGTCTGATTGTGAAAAATGGAAGGAAAGACTGGGAAAATCTGTGAGACATTTATGTTGAGAATATTACTTACACGTAAGTGAGGAGGGACACGTAGAAAGGAGGGACAGGAGGTAACCAGCTTCGAGCACCTCCTCCCCACTGAGGAAATTTCTCTGAAGGAAATTTTCTACTGTATTTCTGTGATACAGATATAGAGATTTCTCTGAGCTCTATATGGCAGGCGTGATATTCAGTGTCAAAACAAGTGATCTGTTACGTTGACTCATTCCAGTGTTTTATCCCAGCAGTGATGCTGCATAACATTAACAAGTGGGTAGTGGTACTGGTTTGGCCTGGAAGGTCCAGTGTTGAATGCGGTTCCTCAGCGTGTTGCGTGGACTTGAGGCAAATGTCCTCATTTCCTCAGGGCCACAAAGTGAGGACTGGATTCACTGTCCTGGAACTGGAATTAACCACTCCTGGCTGCTGGGACATGGGGGTTTTACAAGGAATGCTGAATTTTGGTGTTCCCCATGCTAGTGGTGTGACAGGCCAGTATTAGCATGTAGCACTTGTCTATGGGAAGCAGGTGACATTTGGAAACCTGGAAAAGGGGCAGCTTTGAATGGTAGAAAACAAGACATCTCACATACTTTTTGTTTGAAAGAACAGAAACACACCAGCATTTTAAAGAGAAGGGGAGAAACATACCCTAACTTGTGCCCTGCCTGGCTCAGTGATGGCTTTGGTTACTGACACAGATGAAGACCATGTTAGTAGTTGTCACCGGAAAGGTTTTAGCAGTGGTTGCCACCCACAGGGGATTGTCCGTATTCCACGTGCGCTGGAGGAACCCAAACAGAGTTTAAGTTCTTTCCTGTTTTATTTTCCCTCCTGCTGCCTGCCAAGCAGACAATCAATATATAGTGTTAATGTGACTGCTGAGAGATACCATGAGGGTGTAGGCAATTCAGAAAAAGCAAGGAATTCCAGGAAAAAGAATTACAGCTTACAGCTGTGATTGTTGTTGGTTTTGAAGGCAGTAAAATAACCACAGTTATTTTTTTCTCTTGCGGTGTTTCTTCGTTATCGTTATTTTGTTTGGCCATGCAAAGGAAGAATTAAGGTTGATTTTAACATCCAATTTCCTTTCCCATGTTATGTTTCCAAGGTAACTCTGACTTTTTTTAAAGGCAGTACTTGGGAAGTCAGTGGGGTTACCTCTGTGTACGTAGTGGCATTCCCACCACATGAGACCATCTGGTGAGGCTCCATGTGGAGGTAACGACTCAGGGCCATGCTCTGCAGCAGAGGTGGCAGTCTGCTATGAGAAAGTTTTCAGATTAGTTGGCTTGGGTACTGGGAGAAATCTGCAGCAAAGACTTGCCTGTATCATTTGTGGTGTTGGGGAGAATTAGTCCTCCTGGCTGAGCTGAGCCATCCCCCCGTTGCTATACTGCAGTAAACCCAGGGAGCGCTGAATGCGCTCGCACGTGGTCGCAAAGGCAGTTCATCACAGGGCTGGAAATGGAATTCCAGTGCTTCGACCACAAGGCCAGTCCTCCTACCTGCCTGCCTCTCTTTTTAAAATCAAAATAAAATTGAGTAAAATGAAATAAAATTCCCAGCTAAAAACCTGTTCTAGGAAGTGGTTATACCACTGAGTGGTACAGAGGCTTTTCTGACATCAGTTCATTTTCTTTTTAATCCGTTTCATGTCACCTCTATTTGACCCCTTCCATTAGCAGCTGTAATTGTTTCTTTGTTATCTGCTAAAAAATTATATAAGGGAGGGTATTGCAGTCAAAACGCAGACTTGCCCAAGGAAAGATGGAAGGAACCTCAAGGAAGTCAGGAAACGTTGAACGTTTTCTCATTTTGCTGTGGTTGACCCCAGGAGCTGGAGAACAGATTTCTGTACCTTAAAACAAACAAGGTCAACAACCTACAGCAGGGATGCCAGCGATAGCACAGTGGCACATATCAAACAGCATAAGCAGAGCCAAAAAAAGGGATCGCACCTTCTTGAGACAGGCACCTGTGAGCAGCAGTGCTTCATAGATCCCAGTTCCCACCAGTTCCAGATGGAGCAGGACAGGGGTGTAGCTGCCCTACGCAGGGGTGGGTTCATGCCCATATGGTCATCTCCCAGCATGCAGTGAATTGCCACCACCAGGCTCAACCTCTCTTTTAGTTAAGAAAAATATCATCTAGCCTACCTCTTGAAAGATTGCCAAACATTACCTTAAAACATACGTTTCACTCAGGAGTGATTATGTGCAAAAGATAAACAGAAAACAGTTTGATTTTTAGCTGAAGATAAATTGATGCTAAGAATTTGCAAAACATCCTATTCCCAGAATTAAAGTAGTCCCTTTGCAGACATCTCTATATTCTTTTTCAGCAAGTTGGGTTTTTTTTTTTGTTTCCTGATACCTTTCTCTCTCTGCTCCATTCCTCCCTCCACCCACCCACACAATCCCTTTATTTTCTTCTCTGCACCATTTCCCAACCTATTTTCCTTTGCATATTTGAAAACAAGAAATGATCTGGAAATCTCAAATAGCTGTAAGATTTTCAGTTCTAGACTGTCAAAGAGCTTTGAGACCAACTTCTTCAAATACTCCCCATCCCTCCTCTTGCCCTGGCAAACTGGGTGCCAAAGTGGGAACCGGTCACATGGAGGAGCACTAGGGCCCTCGCTCAGTCTCTGCCCTCAGCGGTCTTGCCTGTTCCTTGGCTTTGTCTCAGTGTTTCTCCAGAGAAGATGTGTTTGCTTTTCACTTACTTGTAGTCTCTCTTGCACGTTGTAAGTTGTACCCGGGAAAATTTTCCAAATTGTCAAAATAGGTTACGAAGCAGTGCTATAACAGAGGGATGTAGAGGAATCTTACATCAGTGGATGCTTATTAAAAATTGGTTGTCCTGCTGAAAGGCAAGGTTTCAGTTCAGCTAGGTTTGATACAAGAATGAGCAACTGCCTTCCAGGCTGGTTTATGCCAGAAACCAGACTAGACGCTGGTTAGACTGCCCTGTTCAGGGGCAGTATCCTGACCTAGACAGCGTCTTTTGTGATCCCTCTTTGCTATCCCAGCTTTAGCAAATAATAATACATATAGGAAAAGTTAGGTCAAATTTAGCAATTGCCAGTGGTTTTGACCATGTGAAAGGTATTGCTTTTCACTGGAGCCAAGTCCTGTGTCTCCATGCATGCTCGTAGTTGCTTCTACAAGGAAGTGTGTGCAGTTGTGATGAAGTGAGGCTGCTTTGTGTCTGCCAGGCAGCGGGACAGGGAATTGCAGCTGGAAATAGGAATTGTGCCTCTAATCAGGGAGCAAGGCTGCAAACGAGTGGTCTGGAGGGTGAAACATCTCCCCAGCTCTGAGCTGGAGTGCAGCACATTTGCAAAGAGGATGGTGCAGTATTGTTGCATAAAAACGGGACAGATTGGAGGAGTTTGGATCGTTCGTGTGGCCTTAAGCATGTAGACATACAGCTGTATTGCTGGTGTAAATTGTGGCTGTGAAAGAGGCCACAATTTTGGCATACGCATCCCTTTAGATTCACAATTTATGCATAGTTACCATTTTGTGAAGTGTGCTGGGGACAGCAAATGGTACATCTTCTGCATAAAAACGAAAAGTAACTGAAAACCGGTTATATGCTCTATATAGCTCTGATCAGAGGGGGGGAAATGACTACAGATTTGTGGTTGACAAGCTTCAGAAAAGGTTCAACAGCGAGTGAAAATTGACATTTTGCAAATAGCAATTCAGTCTTCATTTTTTGTGAAGCTGCTTGAAATAAACTGCAGGTTTTAAACAAAATGTTTGGTCGGTTTTATTGGATGTTGCTTGTCTCATTACTGCAGTTAATTAAAAGGGGGGACAAAAAGTCAAAGCCAGAGTCAATAAGTTTGTTAATAAAGATTTCATTTGGTGGAATCATTATAAATTGACTGTACAATGAATGGATATGCCACAGGAGTATGACTGTCTGAAGGTCTATAAATGGGGTTTCAGAAATAGCCATCAGGTTGTAGCCAATTTGTCATGCTAAATAAGCTCTTCAAATCCACTTAGGCAAGTGCGTACAAGTTTCCAAAGGATATCACCACCAAGTATATGATGCATACAGACACACCTTTTTCTCCAGCAGATTTTACATTCTACCATTTCAAATCCTTTTTACTTTTGTTATCTCTACATTTCTCATTGTAAGTGATTTACTGTTAGTCCAATCTTTTTAAAAGGAACAGAATAAATCACTGAAGAAGAGAAAAAGTAAATCACCGCAGAAAGCACTGTAGGCTGAACCTGTGCACTATCCACGTGAGATTTTAATCTACCAGACCCTTTTCCTTTATGTCTGACCAAACGGCGAGTAAAAATCCCATGACAGATAGAATTCAAATAGAATTTAAAAATGGAAATCTAGATCAACATTGCCTCTCTTCGTAAAGCAGTTCTGATGTAGAAGACTGCGTGCAAACTAATGATGATAATGACTGCAATATTTGCATAGCACTGCACCCCTGCCAGTAATCCTCTCATTTGAGTACTTTGGGTTATCACAAGAAAGTGATTTCTCTGTCCGTGATGACATGCTGGGCTGCTCAGCAGGATTATTTAACACCCTGAAAAAAACAGAAGAATAAGATAATATTTTTTTGTGGTGCAGTCTTCTTCCAAAGTAGAGCAGAAGAGCAAGCCATGAAAGCAGTGGAGAGTTGGCCCAATTTGACCCAGTGGTCAACCACTGACTGCACATGAAAGTCACCCCAAAGTAGAGCACTGTATAATGTCTGTGTTAACCAACTTTATTGGTTAATCAAACAGGTTTTAGCTGGCTCAAGTACCATCTTTCCATCAGGTTTTATAATTTTAGGCCAACTCAGGTGGCTTTTTTCCTCCTGCCGCCACCCGGAAGCCAGTATAGACTTCAGGAAAAAGCCCATTTAAGCCTCAGCTGTCACCTCCAGGCTGCGGTACAGCTGTCCCTCTCCCTGCTCCAGTGGCTCAGGGTCGCTATGAAATTCAGTGGCCCTATAGACCTACTTCGTGATGTGCTCGTCTCCTCTGTGTTGCTGGTGGCAGCACTTTGCTAGACAGTAGGTAGCAAGGGGTGTCAGCGGCCCCGGTGAAGAGCTGCAATGCTCTACTTCTATTTCTTTTTCTCCTCCCCGGCTTGGTGACAGTACGTCAAGATAATACCCAATCTCAGCAGCCTCTTCTGTAATTCTGGTTGAAAGGGTTTCTTCCAATTTATGCCTTTTAATTAGAAGCTTTCAACCTGTAATTAGAAACTTACACCAGCCCAACCTTTGTTTCTGAAAAATGCATTTGTGGTTTAGGCAATTATGGTAACATAAAAAGTAATTATTTTTCTCCATGAGTGAAATGATCACGCTCATTAATGCACCCAACAGGCAGCGGAATTTATTTTGTTTCAATTTGGGTTTTTTTATTGCAATAAGTTACATAACAAGGTATATCAGACAAGCAAAAGGGGGTTTAGGCAGTCGATGGGGTATGTCTAACTACAGAGCCTGTTACTTTGCTGAGAGCGCAGAGCAGCCACTGCCAGCAGGAGCAGAGGCACGGCCGTGCTGCAGCTCCAAGCCCTCTGGTTAGCACACGCGGCCACGAAGGAATTTCCAGACCATTACTTGACCAGTTTTGACCCAGACTACGCAACTCGTGACAAGAGACACTTGGTGGTGAGTTTTTTTGTAATAAAAATAATTGTAGGCTCTTAAGTTGCAGCTAGTGGCATCGGTAGCAGCGCTGTGGCTTAGTTGGAGCTCTTGCTCAGCCCACTCTGTGATCATGTCATTTACCGTCCAGGTTCCAATCATGCCAGGAGAGGCGACATCTGTCTTTTGATTTTCCCCCAGCCAGACCTGACTCTCTAGCTCTGTATTTCGTAGTGCCTGGTATGGCTGGTTCCTGGCAGAGATTACGGTAGCATACAGGGCTGTACTCTACAGGCTGAATCTCCTCAGTCCCACCTACAGTTGCTGTGGTTTTATTAATCATGCCTGAGCCCTCAGCTGGTCACACCTCTGCCAAGCGGTGCGCAGTGGCGCTGTGGCTGCTCAGGATGTGGCCCCCGGCCACTCAGCGTCTTCTCCTGGCCGCAGCCAGGCCACGTTAGGTGGAGGTTTCCCACCACATGGCACGCTAATGACTCTGGATGTTCCAGTTTATCAATTAAGGCTGAAAGATTGAGCACAGCAGGAGGGAGGTAATCCTGCAGACAGCCCTCCGCTCGGGTCTGTCAGGCACAGTAGGGATTCAGAGCAAGACCAATCTGCTCACAACCCACTGGGTGAGGAGAGTGAACTTGCAGTCATCTCTACACTGAAAATAGGAATCATTCATTTTGCATCCCCGAATCCCTTCCCTGGCCACTTAAACACATCATCTTAAACCACATCTGTATTTACCACACATCATTTTTTACTGTCTCCCAATTTCTATGATAATTTCTGTCCTTGATTTATAAGCAACAGAATTTTTTAATTATCCAGATGATTTTAATTTTCTCAGCCATACCTCCACTTAGTTAAACATTAATCTCATACTTTTTTCTTTGACAATCTCTACCTTTCACCACTTCTCCAGTTCATAATGAAACTAGATCTCAATAGTATTACTCTGTACATTTTTCTCCCTAGGTTAATTTGATACCTTCTGTTTGATCTCTGTTTTTTATCTTCTAAATACTATATTTGGCTTCTCGTAAACAATTTCAGAAATTACTTAAAAAGTTAAAAAAAAAAAAAAAAACAAACCCTAAAACATTTAGGACAACTTTGCATAATTACATCTTCAGCAGTTCCCATGTTGCAGCACTGTAGGCAATCACAAAGAATTTACAATTGTATTTCGATTCGTCCATGTTCTTCTAGTTTTACTGCTTTTTAGTGCTCTGAATAAGCCTCAGCTAGCGCAGAGTGTACTGGAAGACTACAACTGGGGATTTGCACTGTGGCAGGAGGAACCGTGTGCTCAAGCTTTTTGTCTTGCTGAGCAATGACATTTTTTTCAGAGGAAAATGGAAGCTGTTCTCACCTGCTTAGTGCTGCAAGCCTGTACCAGACCTACAAGCTCCTCTGTTCCTCCTTTGTCTAGACCCACTCAAATCTCCTTCGAATATTCGCTGAGCACCTTCCTAATGCTGGCTTTGACCTGCTTCGTAAGGATTTCAAACTGCTCCTGTTACTCAGTTAGCCCTCCTGCCAGAGTTGTAGTCTCTGAAGAGATACTAAGATATTTCCATTATATGGTCAGGACAGTATTGTTTTAGCATGGACTCTGTATAGGAAAAGTTCACTAAACACAGTATCTACAGCTCAAACTGGGTGAAAAATACATAAACTGGTTCGTTTGGCGGTAAGTCGAAGTTAGCAAAACCAGCAGCAAATTTATTACACTTCTTGTATATAAGCACTTCTTTTTGTGTTGCAGCTGTAAGAGCTCTATTGAAAAAGAAAGGAGAAAAAAGGAAAAAGAAAAAAGAAACAAAGAAAGAGGGAAAAGGAAAGTTGTAAAATGAGATTTAAGGCATTAGCTTGAGACTGAATTAGCAGAGCTGAAGCAGGGAGAACTGGTCAGGACTTGATAGATGCAGCGCACCAGGAGGGGAGGATGGAGCGAGCACACACACTCTCGCCCGTTTGTTCATCCGTCGGGGGCTGCAGCACTTGCAGAGTCCAAGCAGGACTATTCATGCTGCACATTCACTGGGTTCGCTATCCAAGGAAATATTAAAGCTTATGAACAATGTCAAGCACAAGGGTAATTCATATTATTTTCTCAATTCCTTTTTCTCTTTCTCTTGACTGAGCTTTGTACAAAATCTCTTTATTCTGTGTTGCCCAAATGCAGAGAAGCAAAGTTGCTGTACCCCTTGCCATTTGAACTAGACTCATCTCTAGCTCAATTAGAAAACTGTAATTTCCAATAAAGCATCATTAGACCTCTGCTCCTGTCAGGTCTTTGACAGGTTTAACTGGATTTTCCTTAGGAATTAACCATGGTTTGTGGATGATAGCTGAAAGAATCTTCTTTCATTGTCCGCTAGATCATATTAGGAATTACATGAGGCTTTGGACCACCACCCATAAAAATCTGTTCCAGAGTACGGCTGCACTGGAATTGTCACTTATTAGATTTGCAGCATAAACACTGGGAGCCGCATGGTGATACACGCTCTCAAACTAAACAGTATTTACAGCGATAGGCAGGATTTACAATTGGATGACATGATAATAATATATCCTTGTTTACTTCTGTAATTAATGTTCCTAAAGAAAATATCCTGGAAACCTTCCATAAGCAAGATTTATTTCTGTTGATTGAGACTGTAATCAGATGTCCCCATTCAAACAGTAATTGGTGTGTTTCATTAAAATGTAATTGAAAACAAGATTTATGTTAATGCTAGGCAATAAATAACAGGGATACATGTTTTCTTATTAGTGATGATCTGTTCTGTAAGCTCTCAGAGCGTTTGCTGCTTTTGCACTGTGCCATGTATGTCATATTTTGTCAAAATCATGGTATCTTGGAAAAAGACATCGTGCATTTTCCCATTTTGATTTTAACCTCTCACTCTGATGTACCGAGGCCAGCTCCCTTTTTTGCTCTTCCTTGTTTTATATTAGGCTCGTTTTTGTTGCATATTTTAGCTCATTTTGTTCTCATGAAATGGCATTGCCTTCGGTAGGAAGGAAATCTAGTGACGAAGGGTAGAGCTCAGGGCAGAGCCTTTTGCTCTTTGGGAGATTACAAGACTTTGCTCGAACTTATGATCAGTTGAGGTTTCCACCAGGTGAGTCCAGACCCAACCCATTGTTTCTCCTCCCAAACTTTTTCGGTTCCAATACAAGCAAAGGTAGACAAATTAAAAAAAAAAAAGGTTTAAAAACATTCTAGAAATAGAAACTAAGCATTGTTTCTTTTCAATTCAGTAAAAGCTAATTAACTTCCAATTAATAGGAAGAAAAGTATTGTGTTTTCTTCTATGAGTAGATATATATAAGATAACACACAAATAATGGAGTCAGAAGTATAAGTCCCTGCAAGTGGGTGATCCCATTGATTTTATTGAAACAAGGGAGTTAAAACTGAAAACAAATTTCAACCTGAGATACTGGTTCATTACCGGCAAATTGATGGAGCTCTACGTTTACTTGCTAGCATAATTTACCAATTGTATGAGATGTAAGCAGGCACAGTGGTAACATTGGCTAATTTTATGCTCAATGTGAAATCTTATAGCTGGTCAGATGGATACCATAAGAAATAATTAGAGTCATTAGAAATAATGGGCTACAGCTGCAGTAATACATGCTCTATTCTCAGTCCAGAGGTTTCTAAGCAAAATTAAATTAGCTCATGTTACCACACGGCTGCATCATATGCTCCTCACCTCCTGAGTGTAAACTACTCTTTCCATTTCCATATCGCAAGCAAAGTTTGTGCCCCCACAGAAAAATCCCCTGTTTGGGACAAGAAATTCTGAAGCTTGGGGCCATTCCTTGCAAAAATAATAATAATAATAAAAAAATAAATTAAAAAGTGGCAGCAATAGGTCCCCAGCTCACATTAACTCCTTTCACATGTTGAGGATCATCCCTGTACTGTGCTGCAGCCTTTGGTACCAGCTACAAATTGCAAGTCCTGCTTGCATCAATGCTGGAGCTGGGTGATTATTTTTCCCCCTGAACTATTCACATTAAACTTTATTTTTTTAAGAAAATTATGTCCACTTTCTTGGAAGCACATCAGCAGCCCCTAGCTGCTCTTGGTACTGCCTTTGCATCTGTAATATCTTCTCTTCTCCCCAAATTCAAAAGGCTGTTCGTAATAGTAAGAAAAAAGATGCATTATCCTGGAGGGGGCGAGGAGAGGGACAAGAAGGAAATATAATCCATGGTACTGGAGTGATTAATGTGACTGTTTATGATGAAGGAAATGAAAACTAGAAATCTGGGTAAGTAATGATCTTTCCAAGAGAATGACTTTCACTGAAACCACAATACAAACTCATATGCTGACCTCCTTTAAGTTATTGCTGAAATTTTCAAAGCAAAGCAGGGATGGCACTGAAAATCTTGCCCCCTTGTCGATTCCCAGGGGCACAGAATTTCTAGCGATCGCAGGAGAGGGGTTCACTGCGAGATGCAGGCGTGCCATTGCCTCTCTTTAAAATGCGCGATGCTTCGGTGATAGGTTTGAGTAAAAGGACTTAAGAGGCACATTTAGCACTGTCCATTAAGCATGGTGAGCTGGAGAAAGGCTTCCCCTGCATACATCATCTTGCACATTGATATGCAGGCCGAGTGTGCTCGGTGGGAGGAACAAGACTAACAGTACTTTTGATGAAAGTAAGAGCCTAATACCGCAGCTTTGGAAAGATCTGCCAGCCATGTATCTTTGGCTATGGTACTTACCTGGCCTCAGTTATTATAGTATGTAACGGCTTCACAACCACTAATATATTTATCTTTTCATCCTCCCTGTGGAGTTGGGAAGCTCTGTTACCTCTGTTGCAGAACTAAGAACTGAGATTAAGGGTCAGATTTGTTATGGTATTTAGGTGCTCAATGGGATTTTCAGAAGTACCTAACACCCGTTGCAATAAGTGCAACCTGGGCACTTTGATAGTTCTGAAAATCCTGTCACTTCTGTCTTTTCTTTTAAAATTTTGGGCTCCCATGACACCCTGGGATCCATAGGAGGGGTACCAGTGTTGTGGGTAGTCCCCCAGACAGGAGACTGTCTCTTCATCCACCCACTTGGAGACTGTAGGTGGGACAGGAGGAATTTTATGGCGGTATCTTATCTCCATCCTGAATTCAGCAAGCTGTGACTCTGTGGATAGTGGTGGACTTACCCACCCTGCCCAGCTCTGTGAGAGAGGTCAGAATCTGGTCCTGGAAATACTGGAGCAAAAATAAGCAGCACCCACGGTCAATAAAAAGGGCTTATGTGCCAATTGCTGGGATGGAAAATTCAAGAGCAGGAGCAAATAATGAAACAATCTATATTCATGCAGCCACCTTTCCAGCCTACTGCTGTAAGTACGGGCTTACACCTATCCGGGAGATGTGAATCCTACTGAAAGCTCCAGAGTATCACACTGGAAAACAAATGTTGATTTTGAACAAATTATCTGTTCATCACTAAATCATTTTCTTTCATTATTAGTCTCCAAATTGGTTCTGCTCTGGAAGACAGATTTAGGTTTAAAAGCAGAGTGTCTCTTAAACACTTGCTTCAAATGAAAGTATTCAGTAAACATTACTCAGACCCCCCAGAGCATAAACTCCTCACTGCTTTCTCTGGCTTTGCATAGATTTTTCAGCTCCTGGTTTACAGACAGGTGTCTCAGGGATTCATTCAGGATATCAGAAAGTAATCAAATTAAATCCCTTACAATCATATGCCCCTCAAATGCTAAGGAAAAATTTATTAAGACCTTTCTGTCCTCATTTACAGTAGCGTAAATTGGGACAAAAGTCCCATGCAAACAGATGAAATTACACCAATATCAAACATCTAAGAGAAAGAAGAGTCAGACTCCAAACAGACAGCACACAAAAAACCACGTGGGCCGCAAGCCCAAGTTTCTGGTCATTGGAAATGCTGCACTTTGCTGTTATAGTACTTGCATTCATTTCCATAGTTTTAAGTTTCTGAAAAAAAAAATGCCCTGGGCTTCAAAATTATATTTTTAACATTAAAGGGACGGGCTTTGGTTAATTCAGCATGTCAGTAAGATTGCGGCTGTCTGAGCTAGTGGTTGGGGATGACAGAGTCGGGGTCAGCTCGGCTGACTCACGTGGTGCTCCGGGGAGCGGGGTGGGTTACGGAGCAGCAGCAAAGCCCTGTGCTTGTCCCACCTTACACCATGGACTGTCGAGAGGTGCTTGAGAGGGTCATTTGTGCCCCCATGAGGCAAGAAGCTCTGTAGGGATGAGGATGTGTCTAATTGCATGGGTTTTCGTCAGTGTTTGTAAGATGCTGTTGTCCCATCTGTAGGTTTTCGTTGGGTGGAAGAGGGAAGACAACTCAGTCACTTTGTTAGATATGAAAAGAGAATAAAACTTTGGGACAGTGTTGTCTAGTAGACTCCTAGGTACTTGGTAGCTTGTTGAAATTTAACTCGGGTTGATGTTATGGGGACCGGTATGCACAGAGGAAGATACTCAAGGAGAAGGTCCCTCTTAATCCCCCCCACCATGAGAAGACATTCACTGATTTCCCAGCTCTCCGCACCCTCCAGTAAAGCACTGGTGTGGCACTGGGAGGCTGCTCCAGTACAGGGCAGGAATTGAGAGCTACTGCTGCTGCAAATAAGTGCATTTGCACTGTGGTGTCTGAACACTGTTTTGCACTTACAAGATTTATTTCTTAGTGGGCAGAAGAGCTACAAGATTAACAGATGAACAAATACAATGAGACAGCCAAGACAACAAAGAAATTGAAGAGTCACTAAGATGTCGGAGAGCTGAAGAGTCACCTGGCCATGGTTCTTAGGAATTATTTTATCCTCAGATTAGCTCAGCTGTGTTGGGGTTTGGGCACATCCTCTGGTGAATTTAGCTACAGTGACTTAAGACATTACTGGCCTCAGCTCTCTGTTTCTCCTCCCAGGGATCCTGACTCTGGAGCAGAGGCAGCAGGAGGGAATGTGTGCCTGCGTCCCAGCCACTGCAGCTCAGATCCTGGGGGCTTAGCGCAAGCGGAGGGTCCTTCATTTTGCGGGGTAGATAGTGGCTCGTGAGCTGCACCGCCAAGGACGAGGGCATCCTGGATCCCTGGGCAGAAATCTCCAGGGAAAATGTGGGGCAGACGACGTGTTAAGCCACCATAATGAAAGCCACCAGAGTGCATGTGCCAGAGCCCTAAGGCTGTGTGCTGTGGCTATTTTTACCATAAAGAAATTCTAACAGATATTGGAAAGGCAGTTATTGCAATTGGAAGGTCAGAGGGAATCATATCCCAGGTAGCACTATTTAATGTCAATCATTCTTTGCAAGCTTTTTCTCCTCCGTGCAATCTGCAATTCAATCAGGAAAAAAAAAAAAAAAAAAACCAAAAGTGAGTATCAGCAGTCTTAACCTTAGGTTCCTTGTACAGGAACCAGCCAAGGGGGGTACCAGTGGAGGGATCAGAGGAAGGTTTATGTAAGATGTAGCTTCCCTGCAGAGAGCAAACAAAAAGCAGCTCAGGAAGATTGTGCAGAGGCTACTAACCAGGAGACCACGCTCGCTCCTTGGGCTGCGTGTGCCTCAGTTCTTCCCTGGAATTTAGATTTAGTTGAGTCAGCCAGGAAATTACGGGTGAGTTTGGGGTCTTGAGGGAAAGGTGTTCAAAAAGCAGCAATATGAAGACACCAACAAGAGGGAAAGTCATAACCTGAAAAGTGCCACACAGAGGGAACTGTGCCTCTGCTTTATTGAACTGTCGGCTGCAATAAATACAGACGAATTCCCTCGGTTTCCCATAATGTTGTCTCAGTACAGCAGGAGTCCATTTAAGAATACACTTACTTGCACAAATGGTTAGATGCGAAGAGCAGAGAAACAGCTGAAGTGCCACTGCAGGAATGCAAGCAAATCCTAAAAGCTGCCCGAGTCAGCTGGGGGGTTGTGTGCTGCCCCTGTGCTTCGCTCTCGTCCGTGCTGCTGGCCCAAAGCAGTCGGAGCAGAGGCGTTTCTGTTGCAGTCCGCCTGCCTGCTTCGCCTGGGGAGACCATAGTCTAGATTTTGTCATGGTACAGTAAATAAATGGTGATAAAGTTAACTAAGAGGATATTCCCAAAGAGGGAGAATTGGGTTTTATTATCATTTTCAATACAGAAAGCAATAAGACGCTGTATTATAAAGAAGAGACAAGTATAATGCAGGACCTATGAATGGATAATCAGCAAGGAAGACTGAAGCTGGCGCTTCTGCATCTTACAACATTAACCCGAATTGCCTGAACTAAAAGGTGTGGTTGTGTTAGCCAGTGCTGTAACAGGGTTGTCCGACCCCTGTGAGGTTAGGAGGGGTCGAAGCACTGCACAGGGGGGCTGTGAGCAGTGGGATGTGAGCGCAGGAGTGGAGACCAGGAATTTCGGGGTCTTCAGCCTTTTTTTAATTTCCTTATGCCCTTAAACCCTTTCAAACCCTCACATCTTACATATGAGCAAGTTGACTGTAGGGGAAGCTCTCGCACCTTGCATCTTGTCCCAGCACTTACAGCATACCAAAGTTGATGTGAAACATTAGCAGATTGGATTTGCGATGTGTTTTACCACGCTGTGCATGAATGCTTTCCACTGCCTAAACCAGGCGTGGATCCAAACGTCAGCAGGTCCTAAGGTGCCGTGCAATGGGTAGTCAGGCTGTGCAAGACCACCGCCTGAGATGAAGTGTGAATATTCAACCCACCGGGCTCTGTAACTCCCCTCTCTGTTACAGACTGGAGTCGCCTACGCGCGCACTGGTGATGGAGGCTCCGAAAGGCATCGAGATCAACGCCGAGGCCGGCAGCTTGAAAGCCACGTGCAGGACAGAGCTCCGGCTGGAATCCAAAGACGGAGAGGTAAGTGAAGGATGTCAAGTCCTGCAGCAAAACCAAACCAAGGCACAGATCTCCTGCGGATTTGTAGCCTTCTCAGTCACTGAGCCGCCCCGCTTGAAACGCCGGTGTGAAGGCGCTGGTGAAACAGGCCTTCCTAGCTTAGTTTCTGCTAGCAGTGATTGAACATATCGTATGCAAACGAGCCTCACTCTGTGGTAAAGGCCGATTCATTATTTTTAAAGTGCTTGGATAATAGCATCTGTTGTTCAAGCAGATTTATGCGGCTGTAAAATACACGGTGCTCCTAAATTCTTTGTTTCCTTGTCACTTTAAAACAAGATTTACTTGGCCAACATAATTAAATCTTTTATCATACATTTTTCTGTAAGAAGGGCTTACTTCACCGTTATTGATCTGAAAAGCTTTTGTAGCTGATGTTTTCATTTTGGAAAGAGAGGGAACATTAGGAGACACAGGTTGTTGCACTGGGGAAACTTCCAAAGATGAAGAGAGAGTAGCTAAAACTGATAACAGAATAAAAGTAAAGTAGGTGTTGATTAAAGCCTCTCCTGGTGTCTCAAAAATACATGAGGATGCGGTTCTCATCCCCCCCCCGCCCACCACAATGATGGAAGACACTGAAGGATGTGGCTGAGGAGCTCCCACTGAGGAACCCACTGAGAGCCTCGGCAGGAGGAGCTTCCCAGTGAACGCAAACCTCCCAGCAGTAGGGCTCCAACATAAGCTAACATTTTCCTATCCTAGTATCAGGCGTAATAAATAGAATGGGTTTTTTATTGCAATTTCTGTTATTTCTGCACATTTTAAGACATTCCAAATCCAGATCAGGGGTGTTAAAAAAAAAAACAAACCCAAAAATACAAAAAAAAACCCTACCTAATATAGTACAATCAAAATCCAAGGCATTTCACTACTGCAAGCAGTTGTCTTAGTGTTTTTAACACTAATGTGCTTTTTAAATGCATATAATGACCTGTGTCTTTCAGGAGATTAGATGGTTGGATACTAAAACTGGAGACTCACTGTAATTGCAAGAGAAGAGCAAATACTTTCAGTTGCCCTCTAATATTCTGGTGTGCAGGTTATCTTACTGTGCTCTTCTCGGTGATGTTAGAGCACTCCCCTGTAGCTGCCATGTGTCTAAGCGCTGCCACATGTTCGGTTTTATGTTCTGTTTTATAAGGAGAAATTCAGGTCTGTGGCGGCATTTAAGTTACTTTTAATATACATAAAAGTGTTAGACGTGTACGTAAAATACACATAAAAGTCAGTGCTGTGAGCCTGCAAGCATAACTGGCAATGGGATCACAGTGCCAGAAGTCCCAGTGGAGGAGCGGAGTCCTGTGGACGTGAACCATACGTGCTCCCCAGCTAGCAGTGCGGTACCTCTGGTTGTGTTAACCCAAACACAGAGGTGCCCCAGGAAGCTGTGAGCCAAAAAAAACACAGTGGGTAGATGAGCAGAAACGAACTGGAGATCTTACGTGGCTCACGGTAAAGGCAGATCGTATGCTTACCCATATTTGTATCAGATTCTCCCATCTTAATACGCTTGCCTCCCCAATTTTTGTAGCAGCTGGGTTGTCCGAAGGAAGCTTCTGCAGACACAAGATCAAAAATAACAGCTCTCCACTAATTCTCTCTCTCTCTCTTTTCCCCCTCTGACTTCAGATAACGCTGAATTCTGCAAAAATCAAACTACCTAACTTGCCTCAAGGATCTTCCTCTTCTGCAGGGTCCAGGCAAAAAATCTACGAGCTCTGTGTGTGTCCCAATGGGAGGTTATTTCTGTCTCAGGCAGGCGCTAGCTCGACCTGCCAGATAAATACAAGCGTCTGCCTTTGAGGGACAATTTGCGGTGGGGCATCGCAGGCAGCACAAAAGCCAGTTCTGGTCTCACAGATTGCAGCTGCCAACTATTTTTACTAGAACACAGAAAGCCTATCAAAGACTTTTTTTGTGTGTGCGCGCGCGTGTGTGTGAATATATATATAAAAATATATATATAAAAAAATATATATATATCCTCTGTGTAAAATGATGTTTCAGTACAAGGAATCCCAGGGTGACCCTGTTACATTTGTGTAGCATTTCTCTTTCCCACACCAAAATTTACTGGTACAATCTGCTGAATTGGACTTGATGCTTCCCTGGACCCTTTCGTATTAATATAGTCTAATGATTGCCCCTCATTTTTGATCATGTTCTCAGAGCATTGGGATTGCTGGCTGGGCAAAACCCTGGAACTGATATAGACTCACCATCATACAAAGGGAAGAGAAGCATCTCTGATTATTTTTGCACCATTAAATCAGTGGCATGAAAAAAAAAAAAAAAAAAAAAAAAAAAAACAAAAAANGAAAACCAAAAAAACCCACCAAACAAAAAAAAACCCAAACCAGAATAGCCAGATGTGCTGTGCTGATCTCCTAGAGTGATCCAAGATACCGGAGGTTAAATTACACTCTCTAATTTTCACCTGAAGCATGGCTCCCTTTTAGGAGAGATGGATTGCATTTGGCCAGTAGAGAAGTACAGATCTTCTTGCTGGAATAATCATGTATTTTTCTGAAGGGGTTTGAGACTTGCCTGTGCGTGGCCAGTGATGCCTTGTGCTATTCAGTTGTGACGCATCAGCTCTAACCCTAACCTGAAGTCATCTCTGTGCTGACAAAACTGGCATTGCATTTAGTTCTTGGAAGGAAAAAAATGTTAAAGTTGGACTAAATAGAAAAATCCTGAACCTCCTTAGTGAACAGGTGTCCTGGATCACCCTATACACTTTTCATTAGCACCTTTAATTTTGAAAAGATTTGGTGTGAAGGTGTGAAGATTTAAGATTTGGACATTGCCTATCGATACCTGTAGAAACAGAGAAAATTACCTATTCTACCCGTAGAAACAGAGACATTCGTACAAATTAGGTGCGTCATGTAGATGCTATGCCAGAATTTTTATCATCTTTCTTTTCAGGAAATACAGTCCAGGGGCACTTAGATTTGGTGGAGACTGCAAATATCAGAGATGCTGACAATGAAACAGACTTTTTTTAAGGATTTATAAAGTTTGTGACAAAGCCAGATTACTGGAAAGCAATGGCTTTGCATGCTGGTTCCTCTGGACTCTGAGACCCAAAAACTCTGTGG
The DNA here is from genome assembly GCA_013398815.1 of Ibidorhyncha struthersii. Taxonomy (NCBI): domain Eukaryota; kingdom Metazoa; phylum Chordata; class Aves; order Charadriiformes; family Charadriidae; genus Ibidorhyncha; species Ibidorhyncha struthersii. The sequence continues at coordinate 937,884 of VZSZ01000456.1, read as the reverse complement.
TTGAATCTCTTCATGGTTGCATTTTTTCCTTATTTTAAAATCTGGGAGTCAGTTATGGGCAGGATAAAATGTGAAATCTGATCTGGTAACATTACTTCCACAGTTCAAGTTTTGAAAAATAATGAGAAGAGCCCAGATCATTGGATTCTGACCCATAATTGCATCCACATGCATGCAAAAATCCTTGAGAAACGAACGTACTAATTACTGCAAAAGCGTCCAAGTCACAGAAAGTCTCACGAGGACAGGAAGGTTTCTAAGCCACTGAGATGCTTTTGAAAATATTTACCTCATGTCCAAATATGACAGATCTGTGCCCATCCCTAGTGATATCTAAGCAAAGCTTAGATATTTATAAAAAATTCTTCAAGCGATCTTCAAGATCAAATGTAGCTGACAGAAATATTTAGAAATAATTTAGCCCATTCCTTTTTTACAGATTTCCGCGTATTTTCTTGTGGTCTGGAGAGTACCAGGGTTTGATTTATTTTTTTTTAAATGAACAGTTCTGGCTTAATCCAAAACTGGCTGGACTCAAAGGAAAGATTTCTGCGGAGTTTAGATTGGATGTGTTGCTGCCTAACAAAGCAGCAGTCCCATAAAATTTATTCCTGAAAGAGGATTGAACGATCGACTTTTATTTCAGTAATGCTTTCTGATTAATTAACGAATTCAAACTATTTGTTAATGAATGATTCCTGTAATTATCATGTCTTGAGTCAACGTTTGAATGCAAAGGGTCACCCAGGATAACAATTGTATTGGGACACAGGACTATACCATCTCTGTTCAAAGAGGGGAATTGTGCCTATGCCTTAAGTCAATGCACTCAGCAAGGAGAAGCACATCATATTTATCTTGTTATTAAAACTAGTTTATTTGGGGGGAGGGACAGGAGGGTGTCTTGGGAAATGGTTGTGCAACTTAAAACAGATATTAATGAAATGCATTAAGACTGTAGGGGCACCTAGAGTGATACAGATTTTTTTTTTTACCATGTTAAATATAGCAAAATACTGTGTACGTTACCTCTGGGACCACAACTCAAGTCCCATTCATAGTCCTACATTTACTGTAGAATTTTTTCCCCTTTTTCATTTAATACCTATCACAAACCTTATAGCAAGCACGGCCCAATTCATAAACAAATCCCATGTGAGCAGCTGTGAAGACACGTGCAGCAGGAAGAGTACCCTGTACAGAAAACGAGTCACATTAACTTTCCCGTCCCCGAGAGCATTCATGCTGGTGAGGAAGGCAGGGCTGAACGCAGGGACTGACCCAGCAGGGATGCTGTGCCCCGCTCACCGTGTGCTGCTCCCAAGAGGCTGGTGGGTCGGTCCCCATCCCCGTGCACCCTCTGGCTGCTCTGCTGAGGATTTCCATCCCAACAAATTGATTTCGAGTGGCTGGTTTTCTCAGCTGGGCTCTTGGATGAGGTTCTCACCTTCTTATATCGCAAAGGGCACGAAAGTGCTTAAGGACGTCAGCCATTTATTTTGGTATGAATTTCTATAGGGGAGCTGTTAGGGAACGACCTTACACATCCATGCCATCCCTGCAGACACTTCTCTGAGGTGAACAAAGGGTGCCTTCATTATGTCTACGCAGAGGAATTCTAGTTGCTTCAATATATTTTACAATCATGTTTCCATCTTAAAAAGCATTAAATTGTATGTTGTGTTGAAAGACGAGGAATTGTTGCTAGAAAGACTGAATCCGTATAGAGACTTGAAAATCATTTGAGCCCCACTTGAGTTTTATGACAACAGTTTAGATGATGCTGCCTGCGCTGGTGTTGGCCATATGATTAGTTCCCTGCTGTTCAGTGAGTGACAAACCAGAGCAAACAGTGTCTGAGATCCCAGGGAGGAAAACAGGCATTTTGGTTAAAAAGCAGCATGCGAACACATCCAGCTATCTCATGCTTCACGGTTTGCTGCTGGGGGCTGCGGTGGAGTGATGGACTCACCTATTGGATGAGGCAAATGCATGAGAACCTTCTTTTCCTCCTGCCTTGCCCAGAAATCCCTCACTGTACCTGTATGGGTTGGTTTTCCCCAAGCCCATTTAAATTAGAGCCTCCCTGGCTGGAATTTCATCCGAATGCTCTACCTGCCATTGATAAAATGCCAAAAACAAACAAGGGTTTGTGTATTTCTTTGTGAATTGGGCCTGCAGTTTAGTTCAGCTGAGCGTTTGCTGTTTGGGGAGATGGCGTTTATCTCCAACCAGAGTTTAGTTTTACCTCCCAACGCCAAGGCAAGGCTGGGGTGGATGGTGGATTTGTTTCTACTGAGCTCAGTGGAAGAGATGCTGGTGACTCCGTGTCCTGAGCTGGCACAGGAGCTGGACAGGTGACAGTTGAGGGCCCTGAGGGCAGTGGGAGCACTGCCAGCCCTTGGGTTAGCTGTGGGACGGACCCCTGACTCCGCGCTGTGTCCAGGTCTGCATCGCAGCACTGAAACCCCATTGAAATGCTAATCAAGGGACTGTGATACTAATGTCAATATACCCGAGGCAGCCGTGAATACTGCAGTATTCATAAAGGCATTGATGTATTGCAACTCTTAACTTTATAGGGCTTCGAGACCTTGTTAAATTTGCTTTAAATGCAACACTTTAGTAAGCAGTCAGGAAAATGACTGTCAGTGCTCACCTCTACACCAGTACCTTATCCACATGTACTGTATGACCCTTCTGCTGTCAGAGGTGAGTTAGGATGGTTTTTCTAAAGCAAAAAGACTTCACCATTAGCAAAAGCAGAGATTCTAACACTGACTATACAACTGGATCCATTCTCCAAGTTCCTTTGTGGGTTTTTTTCAGTTATTTGGTTTTTTTTTTAACACTTTTTGAAGTATATTACCCAGTAGTCAGTGAAATGGGTAGCTTAAGAGTACAAAGAAATGTTAACACTAAAGGAAGTCATCAAAAGGGGAAGCCAGTAACTACTAAATATGTATAAGGCCTCTCCTAGGTTATAAATCTTTAGAAAACTATGTATGTGCAAGTGTGATTTGTATTTGGTTATCTCAGTCACGTGCTGTCAAACAGCTGTATTTTAAGAGGATTTTTTTCTCCTTTAATCGTAAGTATCACATTGCACAAACAAAAAAGTTCAAGGCATAAGCCTAAAAATACCATCTGCAATATACAGTATAGCAAAATTGTGTCTAAATATATAAAAAAAAACCTCCCTAGAAATTGCTCCAAGGTTAAAAAGAGGTTCCTGTGGAATTTGTGAAGCTGTCAGGTTAGTTCACATCATACCTAGTTTGCAAATACAGATGTTCTTAAAGGAAATTTAGCTTTTGTTGTCATAAGATATGCACATACAGACAAATATATATATACACACACATGCTCACATACGCTTGTTTACAACAAAAGCCACTTTTCTTTATATCTGTTGTTATGGCTTTAAGTTTCACATTGCAAAAGAGAGTGAGGCAAAGACCAAAGACTTACAGAAATTCACCCCTTCCCTGGTTGCCCTCACGCCTGAAATGTGTTACCTTTCACAGTGCTTTTTCAAACTGGGCAGGAAAAACACAGGTTTATCGTAAAGCTGCATTTGGGAGAGTAAAGTGGCAGGAAGAGTCGTTAGTGGGGAGAAAAGGAAATAATGTCAAAAATCTTTAAATGTGTGCAGAGGGCAAGGTTACCTGAAATTTGAAATGTGAAGAAATAACCCAGAACGCTAAAAGACATCATCCTGGGCTGAAAGTATGAATAAACTGAGTAAATGCTACTGGCTGTTCGCTTACCTGCTCTCGAGCATTAGCAGATCAGGAACTCCAGTAGCCTCTCAGTGAAAAAGAGTAACTGTGCCGTAATGATTTCATTTTAAAAGTGCATACAGTAGAAACAAACANTTTTTTTCTTTTTTTTTTTTCTTTTTTTTTTATGGCTGACATTTTAAATTTTGAAATGTCATCATCCAGAATTCACCCCAGCAAGCACGGGGCGCGTTCCTGCGAAGCCTTGCCAAGCACTGGATTGGTGTTTTTTGAATGTGAAAATACCAGCCTTTTTATTGCCATTGCTGTTGGGGAACGCAATCCTGGCAACGTTTCCCCTTTCCCCGTTTTAACCTTTTTCCTCAGTTCTGAAATTGCTGCGTAATATTTAGGTAGCTGGTGTCCAGCCACACACGGGGCTGCGTGCAGGTGGCCAGCAGCCCCTCCATCCCCGTCGCGTCGCTTCTCGGTCTTGCATACCCCCAAAAAGCAAAACCCGCATGTAGCACTGGCACTAAGGTGAAATTGGGGTCTTTCGGGTAAATTTGGCACAGGGATTGCTGTGTTTTCCCAGCTGATGTAGCCGAGTTTACGGCTGTGAGCAGAGCAGGGTTAAACACTGACGTGGCACTGATGAGATTATTCAAGCAAGAGCGGAGTGAATTAAACAAGGCAGGTAGGAGGGAGAGGGAAGAAAATGGCAAGAGACATCACTCTAATCACAGTAATGCAGCAAACTTCTTTCTCTGTTTACACTATTATACTTTAAATTAATAACATCCATTTTACTAAATATGGTAGCAATTACGCTTGATCTTTCATGGTGCACCGTGGAATTACTGTCACTGAAACCACTTACAGCTCGGGCTGTTCAAGATTGCTAGGGTGTTGTTTCCGTCCACAATAACCACAGTGGCTTGGGGCTTGGATGGAAATTATAGTGAATAGCTTGTATTTAGAAAGCTTTTAAGTCTGCCGTGGTTGAGAAGTCCGTGGTTATGCACATACAGCCCTAAGGCTTTATCATTTCACATTCTCTTGTCCTGCCACTTGAATTGCATTGTGCCCTCGTGAAAAGGGACACACTTGCTTTGTACAGGAAAAGATGGATATTTCAAGCTGCAGGATTTTTATCTGAAGCGAGGAAGATAATATAATCCTAGCGCACCACCGAGATTTCTCATCCCAGTCACTTTAAACTAGAGGTGTGAGTCCTTTAAAAATTAATTTGCTACAAGTGTAATTCCTGCGGGAAAGTTAGCACTGGTGTCACTCCCAGGAAAAGTCTCACCTTATTACAGCTTGAAGCCACACGGTGGCTGGGATTTTCTGCCACCAGCCAGTAGCAACAGGCTGCCTGTTCAGAGGAAGACAGATTTCCTTCAAGGCAACTCATCTCCATGGATTGAGTTTTTGTTAGTTTTTAACCAGTATTAAAAAACAGGAAGGCTATGTCCACTGTGAAGCAATACGTAATTGTATGTTTGTCTCACATTTAGTTGGTTTATTCTTTCTGCCAGCAAGTGGAAATATTAGAAGGAGAAATTTGTCCACAAGTTTTACATTTACATTGTGCCCTGCTACCAAATGCTTTAGATAAAAACATGCAGCCTTAGTTAAACAGTCTTTTCTTCTAAGATTAAAAAAGACTCTTTGGAGCCTTTCATCAGGTCCTGCCCAAATGGAAAGTCTCACCGTTTCTAACACATTTGCCATTATAGGAATAGGCCCATTGCAAAGCATAGGTCATGTGCAACTTTGCATGTAACAGGAATTTAAAATTGCATTGTGCTCTCACATTTTTTGCCCCATTCAAAAGGCTTAACCACCGATAGGAGATAAAGTGTTCTGAAGCCTGCTACTGCTAAACGCGTTATCACTTTCTGAAGCAATGCAGTTTCTTTGGTCTTTTAAAAATTTCCTCATAATGGAGTCCTTGAAACATCTTGAGGCAGGCGCACGTTGGAGAGCAAAAGAATAATTATTTGTGGGCGGTTCTATTTTTATCGAAGGCTGGATTGTAGATGAAAAAAAAAATGTTGCTGTTAGAGTTTCTCCCACACTTAGCTGCAAACACCACCACCCCGCGACACTACAGCTACATTTCTCTAGAGTAGCTGCCTGTAGAGCAGGGAGTTAGCTCCTTCAGTAAGCCGGACCCTGATAATTTTGTCTTCATCTGGGTCTTCCTCTGGACTTGTGCACTCGGTATCAGTGCTGTTATTGATGTAGCGGATAATGAAAGACTTCCACAGTATTAATGATTTTACAGATGATAAGTATTTGCAGTCTAAGTGGTATAAAGAACGCTGGTCATTGCTGGTTGCTGTTCTAACAAGCCTTGGACCACCTTGAAGATATTGGCAGTAACTCCAGCAGGTGCAGCTGAGCAGCTCTTAAAGCCACCGCTGCTTTGTCCTGGTAATACCTGTACAGCATCTGAGGGAATGCTGTGGGGATGGTACCTTGGTATGCTGCCTCCGATCGGGAGGCTGGGGGGTGGCTTCGCCCTTTCTCGTTTATCTCCATCCCGTTGCCAGGTCCTCTGCACTGGAAACAGCAGCAAGGCATGGTGCCTGCCTTGGGAGACTGGGCTGGAGCAGCGCACCAGGGCCATTCACAACACGGGGATTTGACTCCGTAGCTGGTGTAAATCAGGATTTGGCTCGATTTAACTCCCCGGTAGCCTACACCACCTGAGGGTTTGGCCCTAAAGGTTTAGCACCTCTTGTGAAATCAAAAGGAAGAGGTCGGCTGCCCTGGCTAAACCACAGCCTGGCTGCTCCTGGGGGCAGCCATGGGACGTGGGACTCCTCGTGCCTCCGGCGTTTTCCTGTCACATGGGTGCAGATCAAGAGCTCAAGCCGCTGCCTGAAAAGAGAGGCATGTTCATCCAGCTTGGCTGCTCGTCACCACCGCAAACCACGCTGGAGTTCAGCTGGTGATTTGGTGGGTAAGGCGCGAAGCAGGAGGTCTGGCTGGGCACTGGGGTCTGCTGGTCCCACTGGTGGTAGGGCAGGGGTAGGGAGGAATTCACTTTCTTGTCCCCTGTGGTGGGTTATCAGGGCGAGCACAGAAGTTAAGATGAGCAGATCCTGCAGAGTAAGAGCATGCCAGAAACCTCATAAAGAGCAGATCTGAGCACGTAAAGAGCTCAGATCTGAGCACTTTTCTGAGCTGCGACCGAGATCTCGGTCTGGGTCTGCACTGTGCGGTAGTTTGGGAATGGGGGCGGGATTTGCCTGCTGGATCTGACTCAGTTCCCTTTGGGTTTTTTTGCCCACCCCTTATTTGAATTAGTTTCCTTGTGCACGAATGCCATTAGAATTGTTGATATTAATGCAACAAATGCTCCACGTAGGTAGAGCCAACAGCAAAACAACATTGTGCGAGTCGAAGCAAAAGCCCGTTCATCTACAGCAGTAGCGTAAAAGGCATGGCCATATGCTAGAGCAGTTTTCATCTGTGATGGTGAAATACCTTGTCTGACCTCTACTCTGATAACCACCAATGACCTTGATCATGTAAACAGGACAAAGTGAATTTAAAGTCTTATCACAGTTCTCATTAAGAAATTCAGATTTCTTTGGCTTTTTTTCTTTTTAATTTATGTATGTGTGTGGTTGTGTGGGAAAATATAAAGCTTTTTTGTATAAAATAACATCAATCCTTGCACACTCTATGCAAAATTTTGTAAGCATTGCAATAATGCTATGAATTACACAAGGAACTATTTTAACTTTATTACACTTTCTGTATAAAAAAAATTTGTATTTAAATGATTTCAACTGCAATCTTGTAAAATATATTAATAAAATAATGATTGTTAAGAAGGAAAGAGATGTTGAAGGTCTTTTGTTTGTTTGTTTGAGCATGGCAAACGTGAGTTAGACCTCAAACTTTCATATGTCCGTAGGATACGGATAGGATATATCTGTATGCCTGTAGCGTATGCCAGACTGGATCGCACTAGTGAGCCATTTCACAGCATCAAGTCCCTGAATATGTTCATGACAAAAATGCTGTAGAGGACGAAATGAGAATCTCTGTGGTTGGCTGTTGGAAGAAAAACTGTCATCGGCAAAACAAAAAAATCTTCCCTTTGGGGAGATTTGAGTTACCCTCTTGCTTACGGTTTTGTTGAACTTCTCACCTTTGTCCCAGCATTAGTGTCTCACAGCCAAGAAGCGTCACGGGCACTGAGGTTCTGCCTGAGCATCATAAACCTCTCAGAGAGGATCACTTGTGGTAGAGGGGATCTGGTGCTGCTCGTGCTCCAAACCAGTGGGACCTTGGGATTTTCCACGGGGGACCAGAGCTGGGTGTGTGCATCCAGGAACAAAACCCCACTTGCACACAGCATGTGAACAGGAGCTCAAGTCTGCCTGCAAAGAAATAATGATTTTTTAAAAACCACACACAAAAAACAGAAAGCCTCTTGAAAACCTCTGGCTGCTTTAACGATCCATCAGTTTTATTTTAATTGGCTAACTAATCAGATGCTCATGGGTGACTCTGCACACACCAAGCAATCACTTGTGAGGGCATTTTGCAGGAGCTGGTTTTTAAATATGATTTTATTTGCCCTGGATTTTGTCAGTAAATGAGAGCATTGATTGAGGCTCATTATCTGAACGAATAGCAAGAATTCAATCCGGCTGAAAAGATTTGCGTGCCTTCCAAGTGCACAGAGAGAGTACGAGCCCAGTCCTCGCAACTGAGACACTGCCAAAATTCAGGCCGTAGGCATACTTGTTTACCAGTTTGTAGGGGCTACTGTTTACCAGGCTCCAAAGGAGTTCACTCGGTACTGTTTGGTGGGCACGCACAGGCTTTCTCTCTCTCGCTGGGGTTTGGGTTGTTTGCACTTAAANTTGGGTTGTTTGCACTAAAAAAAAAAAAAAAAAAAAGACATCTTTCAGCTGAACTCCAGCTGCCGTTCTTGGCCTGAATTTGGAATTTCTAGCAAACTCACAATGAAATAATTCATTAATTAACCCCCATTAAGAAGCACATTGGGAGGAACTTCATGGCACCGGCAGGAGATGCAGCTCTATGTAGCTGCGCGGGCAGCACCCAGCACTGCCACGACAGGCAGCAGCTGCATCCTTCCCCAGTCCCAGCAAATTCCTCATCAGCTGCCTGTAAACATCTTGGAATTTAAGCAGTGAGTAGTTACTGAATTCAGCCTTAACAGCAGCATATTTGCAGTGCCCCCATGCTAGAAATGCCAAGTGCGGTACTCAGTAGCAACAATACATTAAGCATTTTTAAAAGCCTGGGAAGCTGTAGTTAAAAACAGGATTTGTCTTTCAAAATTGACTCCTGGGAAAATTATCAAAATGTAATTTCTTCCCAGGTGCCTTGCCTTTCACTTTTTAAGGAGTAATTCCCAATTTTTGTTTTCTTTCCTTTCTATCCCTATAGGTAACTCATTGNGTAACTCATTTTTTCTTTTTTTTTTTTTTTCCTAAATAGCAAACAGAAAAGATAAACCAAACAAAAAAAGAATTACAAAAGCGGAAAAGAATCATTGAGATGAAATGAGTCCATTTCATACTCTTTAAAATGATAACAACTGCAACATTTAAAAATTTTATATGCAGTCAGGTTTTTGTATTTTTGATCTAACTCTAGTACAGACAAGTTGCTGCTGCTGAAGTTCAGTTATTAAATCAGGGTAATTATTTTTATTTTTATGAACAGTGTCCACAAATCAGTGATGAGAAGTATCTGTTTTTAACAGTTTTTCTCCAGTGCTGTGACCTTGATTCCTCTCTCCTTAAACTGAACAGAAAAATCGTCCTGAATTTAGTGATGAAGGTTCAGACCTAAATAGCTCCAGTGCCAAATGTATCCCAGAGGAAAATTATATGGCCTCATTTAATAGAGAAAAAGCAAGAAGTCTGGCCAGCAGCTAGAATTTGACTCTTTTCTGCAGTCATTTCCGAATAAAAAGCGGAGTGTCAGCGTGTAGGTAGTCTTTAAATATTTGATTCACACTATTGGGCTATTGTAATATGCATTACTGATATGATCTGCACTTCTTAAATTGAGGTTTGTGAATAGCCCTTCACATAACAGCTCTGCTTCAGGCCATCACACAACTAAGCTTGTGTAACATCAGCTGTGGTATTTTCCCTTTCACACCTACAGGGACATTTTTGTACCCTACTCCTAGGCTTTGCTTTCAGTCTTATGAGCAGCACGGCAATGCAGGCAGAGAACAAGCCCACTGCCTCCTCGCTGAGGAATGCGTGTGACCATCTGCTTTGCTGCATTCAGTGGGTGCGTGTAGGGAGGGGGAAAGCACAAAACACCTTTTAAATCTCTGAATTAACCTCATTTGGTTTTCTGTTCCACCACCACCACCACCGCTGCAGCACACAGCTGCAGGGCAGAGCTGGTGGCAGCCCGGGGTTCTGCTGGGGCTGGACCCCTCCTGGGGCTCCTGGTCCCACCTCGCCTTCCTCAACAACCCTATTCCCGTGCCGCTGCCTGACTCAGGCTAGGAAACGGGAATATTTTAAACAGCAGCATAACCCACAAATAGGGGGGTTATATCCACATTACCAGGCCTAAACGCTACCTACAACCTGAGTTTAGCAGCTGAGAGCTCCAAGCCAGCCGAAGGATGCTGAAGCTGGCTGAGATGGGATTTTACTAGTTGAGTATGGGTCTTACATCTGCTTTGCCAGATTGGGGAGATAAAAAAAAAAAAAAAAGCCGCCAAGAAACACTACATGCACATGCCAAAAAGTGGTGCTGTGTCTCTGCATGGCTGCCATGCTCAGCCTGAGCTTCATCCAACCAACATGCCGCATCTCCTGCCCTGGGGGATGAGGTTTTGACGGAAACTGCTGCAGTTGGGGTTGGCTGCACCGTGCCCTGATGGCTGCAAAATGCTGCATCCCCAGGGCGTTCAGGACCAGGGCAAGGTGATGGGGAAATGCCCAGCGCCAAAATAAGCAGTGTTAGAGCTGATGTCGGTACCAGACAGGGCCACATTTATCTTAATGCCCCCGCAAACACAACCTGCCTTTGCAAACCATCTCTGCAAAGCAGCTGGCTGCCAAATCCAGGGTGATGAAAAACTGCTCATTGCTTTCCAGTATCAGCAGGCTTAGGAATAATAACCGACTGATTGGGAAGTGTGAGAGCGAGTGTGTGTGTATGTTTGTGTGTGCGTGCATGGGGATGGGGGAAGAAACGTTTCTGAATAATGTGTTATTTTTGCGTCAGTTGTAGCAACTCCCAAAAGCATTTGGGTATTTCAATAAACCCCAATCTCAAAAGAGAGTTTTTGCAACACAATCATCTTGAACCATAATAACTAAATTTGAAAATAACTATCATCTGCTATAAAGCCATTAAAATATCTATAGTGGAACCATCAGGCTGTGAATGCTATGGGAGCTCTGCACACATACAGACACACACACGATTAACAAAGAAGAAAAAAGAAAGGAGAAAAGCACCGTCACTTCCAAGAAAACCCACAACCCACCACCTACATGATGAACTTTCAAGCACAGAATGCAACATCCAATGAATTATTTATGAATTAATTTACAATGAACAGTTTAGCAGTCAAAGGAAACATAAACTGGCAGCACAGCCCTGCCTGGGGTGACGGCGGGGGGACACGAGTGCGCTGTTCCTGTGGCAAGAAGACATTTTGCAGTATACGTGATGAGTTGCATATTAAGAAAGTTTAAGACAAAAATCCGATTCCTCGCAAATACCAGCCTGGTGTACTAATATCCCAACATACCCTGTGACCCCACTTGCACGCTGCAGCGGCACATACTGTCGCTCATCCAGTGCCAGGTGACAGCCAAACGCGTTTTGCTCTACAGATACCTGCGGTGGCTGTAACCGCTCTGGCCGCAGTCGTCACCCACCGCCTTGCACCTTCCCCCACCACGCTGTTTTTACACTAAGCTAAAACACAAGTACAGTGAGCTGCTGCTTAAAAGCTAATGACGGGAACAAAGAAATCAGAAGATATAAAGGCCACATCCTGGTTTTGAATTAATTCTTTATAGCTAGGCTACAAAAGGGGCTGTCCCTGCCCAGTGCTGGAATGGGCTCTGCAGTGAGGGCTCCACACCAGCTATGGCCTTTAGCATGACATTAAATTAACGGGTTTGGGGTTGGTTTTGTTTCCTCCTTCTCAGCTGGGATCCCTGGTTTCACTGTGCAGCCGAGCCCCAGTCCGGGTGCTGTGTGGCATGCTCTCAGGCTAACCGGCTGCTGCGCACCTTATTTCTTCAACACAAACAGGGATCACAGGCATAAATAAACCTGGCTGGATTCCTGGCAGAGCTGAGAATTGCATTCAATATCTCCTGGGGCAGGGGTGATGTGGGAGCTAGCAGGAGAGCATAGGCAGGGGAAGCCTGGGAGAAACCAAAAGCAGAGCAGGCAGGTTGGCCCAGACAGGGCTGCTCTGGGCTTGCTGCAGCTCCTGTGGCATCACCAGGCACAAGCTGTGCTGGGTCACATTTGCTTGTGCAGATAGAGCAGCAAGACACTTCCCGACATAGGTCCTGGCTTCTGTAGTTTGATCCTAACAAATGCAGTGAATAGTTTATAAATGCTTTTGGATCTTATTTGAGCTCCACCAGAGTCCTGCCTGGTTCTAGGGGGGTGGCTGAGATTGCTGCCCCCCCTTAAAACAGGTTACCGCTGAGCATGGGTTATCTCTCCTCTCACAGTGACTTATATAATGGTCGCTTTTTTAAGATCTATGCATCTCAGCTACCCTTAACACTGGCTGTGCCTCTGTCCCCAAGCCCAGCGTGGTAGTGCACAGTCCTGCCAGCCACATGGGGCATGGTTTTTTTTTGGCAGTGCTGCCATGGAAACCCTGTGTCCAGATAGCCAGTGTTTCTCTGTGGAGAGAAGAGCAGCATCGCACCCCCTAGTAGTGCACCCTAGCACCCCCAGCACCCCCCCAGGACTCACACCTGTGTAGGCTCTGAACAATGAGGTGAAGCCATGGTATTTCCCAAAAGCAAGTGAGAAGCTTTCTTTGCATTGTTTTCCACCAGAAAGACTGAAGGTAAAAGCAGAGAGATGCTATGACAGTTTAAAGTTTACGTTGTCTGACCTTAGGAACTGGGTGAAATGTTAAAGACACCTTCGCAGTTCAAACTTTGCTCAGACTTCGGTTGTTGGGAGGATGGTCAATGTTTCCCTCCTGAAGAGAGCAGACCAGGCAGAGCAGCTGAAAACAACAGATGATTTTCCAGCTTTTCTCCTTTTTCTTCCTTTCTGCTTTCTCCATTGACCTCTGGACCTGAAGCCTCTTCCACTCATGCTTGTTGTCCATCAAATCAAATACTTGGGTGGGACAAAACTGATGAGAACAATGTTCCAAGAAGAGACTTGGGGTTTGGCAGCTTTGCAGGACAAGGACATTGCACACACAACTTCGGTCACGGAGAGAGGTCAGAGCATGATGAGGCAGATGGAAGCTGGGGGGCCTATGTGTCCCAGGGGTGAGAAAGGTAGGTAGACATGACCACCAGCTTCCAGCAGTGACTGATGGATCTTACCTGACACTTTTTCCCCTCTCACACGTGGCAGGATGGGGAGATAACAACCAAACTTCTGCCTCATTCATTTTCTTCTTTAAAAGTTTTCTTTTTCTGATTTGATTTTTGGATCTCTGTAGATGACCACTGTAAAGGAGCTTAGCAGAGACAAGACACCCTAACTCTCCCCCAACTGCCACGTTAAGACATACCCACTGCTACATTAAGACATACCCACTGCTTTGCTCCTTTCTTCTTCAAGGACATGATGTGAGACAGCAAAAATGACAGTGGAAATATTGAAAGCTCTGCAACCTTAGAGCAAGTTCAGGGAGTTCCCACTGAAATCAGTAGGTGCTCTGCCTACATATAGATTGCCGCTCCCATTTTTAAGAGACAGAATGGCCAGCTTAAAATGAAGGGACCAAAGTTTGGCATGATGTGAATGACAGTTTGGGTCCAGGTTCATCTAAACCATAGGGTGATTTGGCTGAGGAGAGCTGATATGGGCTATTCACTTCCTGAGAAATACAAGACTAAGCCACCAGGGCCAAAACAGGAAGGCTTAAAATAAATAAATAATTTAATAATAATAATTACCTGAGGCTACCTTCTAGTGCCCTCAGAAGAATATTTTCATCCCTGTTTTGCATGAGAAATGCAAGGAGGATTTTAGGATAAACCTTAGAAGGTGCAGGAATGGAGATGGCAGGCAATTCAGGGTAAATAATTCATTCAATAAATTAAAATTAATTATTTGCAGTTAAAAAACATTTATAAGCTGCTAAATTCCACGAAGATTGCATGGCCTATATAATGTGACCCCTAACTGCATATTAAAGAAGGGCCTGTCTTTTTATGTTTCCATCTCACCACATAAAAAATAATTAGGTGAGGAGCACATTGCCCAAACTGGCCCATCACACAGCAGGCTGAAAGCTGTAATACACATATTATTGCACAAATATGGGCTGCAGCGCAAATCTGGACTCAACAGGAATAAATGCAGCATGCTTGGGACCACCAAGAAACGGGGTTCCTCCATCAGATGCAGAGCTGATCTAATGCTGTAATGGCTTTGGTGTCATGTGCACCAGAAGTCACTGCCAGGCAGTCGTAAAGTTCCACAGACTCCAGAAAATAACTGCATCTGACCTGACTGCAATTACACAATTTATGAGAGCAGTTAGGACTTGGGGATATTGTTATTTTACTGTCAACAGAACAAGCTTCATCGCACATGCCTGATGCTTGCCTTAGGAGGACCTAAAGAGAGACCAGAAATGTTAAATTCACCTCCCACCATCCCAAAGAAATGAAGAATTACCAGTCACTGAGTCCTAATCACCCAAACACCCATCAGTCAACTACCAGCCAGCCACAGGGTGCCAGGTGGGACCCCAAAGTACGTGGGCATCTGCACCTGAACAAAATAGTTAAGAGGCATAACAACAATGCCTGGGCTGCAAATACAGAAACATTCTGGCAAATCTAGAAGCAATTGGCCTTTGGTCAAATCTAGAAAAGAATACACTCCCCGGGGGATATCATGACGGAGTGACGTTGGAACTATCCCGGCTTATTTGTGTTTGCTCTGTGCTGAGATTAGGTCATATTTAATGTTCTTGTAAAATACTCAGTTGGTTGACATTGGATAAATGGCCAATTCTAAACAATCCTTGCTGAACTGCGAGATCAATTAGGCAGTGATTTCCCACCTTGGAGTTTCCTATGCCCCTCAAGATTTTTCACTGTTGGAATTTGTCACATCCACCAGAAATTAAGCCTGGCTGCATTGCTCTAGTGGTGATTTCTCTGGCTTCCCTCAGTCCCAGAAGCCAAGTGGAGTCTCCTGGGGTAGTTTGC
This sequence comes from Ibidorhyncha struthersii, assembly GCA_013398815.1. Lineage (NCBI taxonomy): Eukaryota > Metazoa > Chordata > Aves > Charadriiformes > Charadriidae > Ibidorhyncha > Ibidorhyncha struthersii. The sequence continues at coordinate 922,733 of VZSZ01000456.1, read as the reverse complement.
TTGCAGTGGAAAAGACTTAAAAGCTCATAGTTTTCATTGAAAAAGAAAAAAAATGAAAGAAAAAAAAAACTTGGGTGAAGTTAAACACAGGATTCAGAGTCCCTTGCTTACACTAAACACACAGAAACATGGAAACTAGGCACATCAAAAGGCAGTCATCCTCCACCAAAGCAGCAGCTGCCAAACTCCTTGCTCAACACAAACCAGGCTATGATGTCGGGCGGGTACATTCCCCAGCATCGTCCTGCATCTGCTGTCTGCGTCTCTGCTGCGCTGTACTGCGCGGACATCCGTGCACTGCTCCTCACTGTGATTAATGAGAACTCGGGGCCGGAGTGGGGAACTACCAGTCTCTAATACAACAACAGGTCACCATCAGACATTAGAAGCTTGTTGGGACAAGAAAAAGGCCTGTCTGCACTTGACTGCTAACATCTGGCTCTACCCGGCATTTTCCAGGGAGTATTGTTTCAGTTTAAGCTTTTTAGGAAGCTGTCGACCTTAGCAAAAATCCCTTCAAACAGGAAGGCGCAAGTGAAAAGATAGCTGAAAGAATTAACGGTGAAATCGTGTTTCCTGATCCAGAAGTGCCAAGCGGGATTTCAGTGGGAGCATTCACGTCCCTAAGGAGAGGCATATGCCTCTGAAGCGGCCACCGGCAGGCTGCAAGGTAGCTCCCTCTCGGGGGTGGACGCAGCCGTGCCAGTGTGAGGAGGATGGGTTTTCTGTTCATCAGCAGGAGAAAGATTTGGAGGGTATTTTTTTACATGCTGCATCGAGTGGAATTTCCAGAGGAATTAAAGCTTTTTCTCTTCTGGCTCTGGAGCTGGTGTTCAGGACTTCACCCAGCATTCAGAGAGGAGATTGTTCTGCCTGGAGTGAGTTTGAACGCTTCAGAAGAAAAAGAAGGTCCGTTCAGCCATGTCAGTTATTTATAAGCCCAGAGACAAGGTGTGCTGAAGTAGTCGGGGGAGCGTATGAAAGTCAGAGGTGAGACTGGAAAAGCCCTTTCTTCCACTTAGGTTCAAGACGACATGAAGGCACTTCAGTTGCAGGTTGGGAAAAGGCTGCACAAATCATAGAGGAGGTGCTGGCAGTTTGCTCGCTGGAGCACAAGCTCTGCCAATGGCATCATTTGGGTGTTTAAAGCCCTTGGCTCTAATTGTAGCATGCCCATGCTTGAATAAACAGTGCTAGGATTACAGTCATTGTGGAAAATGGGATGGATTATGTCCCAGTCTGCCTGAGAGGGGAAGCTAGTTCTGGCTGGGCTGGGCAGGGGAGCTGGCACAGAGAGCCTCTGACATCCTGACACCTCTCCACAATGATTCCCCTGGAGACGAGAGGGCTGATTAGGTGCAAAAAGAGAGAAGCTAAAGCAGACTGAAAGACCCCTTATGCAAATGCTCCATTTAAAGCCAACTGCATGCAGCCTAAGCTGACGGGCTCGCAGCCACTTCAGCCATCAGTCCTGCAGAGGGTGGGAAGCCAAGGGCATCTGCTGGCCCCCCAGAAGGGAGCAAGACTCCTGGGGACCGGGAATAGTTCCCACTCGTGCAAAGAAATCCATCCTTCAGCCGAATCCCAGGCTGGAAGTTTGGCTAGAGCAAGACTCTGCTGCCAAGGCACTCAGTTCTCACACAACTTCTCTCTCACCTTGTGGTGTTCGTCATCTTAAATAATGTGTTTAGTGAACCTCAGGTAGATGGCTGAACCCTGTAACACCACAGGCAGTGCTGGGAGGCCCAGCCCTCCAGGTCTTTATCTTTGTAGACAAGCAAGTTTTGAGTCTTTGGAAGAAATGCTCTGACTACTGTTAATTATCGATCACTGAAGCCAAGCTTCTATGCCCTGGACATCTGCTGCTGCATGGCAGATGTGAAGACAGTGTCAAAGCGGGACAACAGGGTTAGAAGACAAATAAATATCACCATTGTAATGAAAATTGGTATTTTGCCTGAATAGTCCATCTTCTTTCATGCACAGAAAGATTAATTGTATGGAGTGGCTTCCTGGACAGACAGTTCCTTCTCTTCCTTATTAATACTGAGAGTCAAAAGTTAAACCAGCAGACAAACACATATAGGACTAATGAAATGTTTGAGCAACATCAAACCAAAAGGCCCTTCACCTCTGGCTCTCATTCCTCTTCCCTTTCTGGCCAGACAGAGCGTGCCCTGTGCCCATGTGCTAGGGAGAAGTGAGGAAGCAAGGAGCCATCAACAACAGGACTATCCCAGAAATAACAATGACTTCTCAAGAAGCAGGAGAGCTGGAGGCCTCCAGCATTCAGACTTGGCTCATTCCAAAGGAAGGAAAATAACAGCACAACTGAGCAGTAGTAGGAAAAAACAGCTATTTTTTTAGTATGGTCCTTGGGGGAAATTGAACACAAGTTTGAGCTTAGCTCCTGCCTCGAAGCAATTTGAGACTTGCCGCAGAAGAAAGATAATGTGGGGAGATGAGTCCAGAATTATGTGTGCAGAAGATGCTCCATCCAAGACCGCTTTTTTCTGCCTTTCTTTTTCAGACATTACTCTACTACCTCTGGTTTCTCCCTGGTGCATCCCCTAAGGTGGTCCTCTCAGCCTGACGCTGAGTGACAAACGCAGTTGTGACTTGTACAGTAGGTGATGAGATGCCAGGAAAAACCTGATGTGCAATGTTCTCAAGTTCTCTGTTAATTACTGATGTTTGCTTAGGAAATAGCTGTTAAAATGCCTCAGTGCACCAATGTTTCTGGGACCACTTTGTATTTCCCAGATCTTCAGCTGGCAAAAGACTGACAGATACCTTCCTCTGATTTTTTTTCCATCTAACGGGAAGAACTTTGGAAATGTTGATTTGACATTCCCTGCAGTAGATTCTGCAGACATCAGGTCAAACACCTCTGAGATGCAAAAAGTTGCTTTCCAAAATGATAGAGGCAAGCAAGTAACATGAATTTAACGTGAAACAGCATTTTTCCACCCCCTGGCTAGACATGAAACCAATGTGAAGAGCAGCATAGAGAGATAATGTCTGGTTGTACAGCTTACTAACCCGAAGGCTCATCTGACTGAGTTTACCTAGCTCTAGTCCAAGAATTTAGAGAGAGCTGAGTTACCTCCAAGACAGATTAACATTTGACATATAGTTAGGTAGAACAAAAGAGCTGAACTGCTCTGTTCAGGGCCCTGAAACTTCTTGTCTATGCCAATACCTTACACTCTGTCTATCAGAGTAGCCACTAGCTGGCACAGACTTGGAGGAGCTTCCTTGTAGGGAGAAACATTAATATTCAGCAAAGCGTTACTACTTTTGGCTTCTAGCTGCAAAGTGGAACTTGAGTCAAATTTGTAAATTTTCAGTCTTATGATAAAATTAGACAGAGCAAACTATTTGAGGAAGATTGGCTTTGAGACTAATGCATGAGGCTTGGGTCCAGGAAATCCTGTGCTTAGAACAATTCCATATGAGCCATTTAGTATCTCTGGCTGAAGCTCTATTCTGGAATTAATACATTCTTTGGGAGGTTTTTCTTTAACACATCGTGAAATAATTAGCACAAAGAAGCTTCAGATAACCTGAATACAGAACCCCTTCCTAGTTCTACTCCAGTATCTATCATATTGGGAGAAATGCACACTTGCAGGAGGTAACACAGAACCCTTATATTGGCAACATATCTGAGCATCACATAATGCAGAAGCTGTTTGCCTAAAAGGCTTAGAAAGTATCTGGGAAAAGCAGAAGTTGAGGAAGAGAAGAAATGAAACAGAGCCCACATGACATCACTAGAAGATACCCGGAGCAGTTATCTTCCGCTGAAATCTTGCATTAAATGAGCTTTGAGGCACCTACGAAGAGACAATCTGCTTCCCACCATGTCTGATCTACAGGCTTTTATACTGGAGTCTGGCTGAGACTTATAAAAGAAACCTATATTTACCCAGAGCAATTATAAAAGGAATGATTTCTGATACCATGGAAGTTGACCTTCTACTCTAAGCAGGAAGGCTGTCAGACCATATAATTTTCATTGTCAACTACAACCCATCAGCAATGACTTTAACTTCCATAAGGTGCTAAAAAGAAAAGGATAATCCCTCTTATAAAGATAAACTTTGATTTCTAAAAATTCATGCATGTTGCTTTTATGTATAGGTCAACGCTTCCATTTTCTGGTTGAACATCAGTACTTATGCAACTGGATGAAGCTTTGATATGCTGTTCAGCTATATGAAACCAAAGCATTTCATTATTTCCTCTGGAGCTTCCTAAACAGAAGTGGTTGTAGATCATCACAATTCAACACACTGTTGTATTTCAGTGCAAGTGGTATTTTAATGGCTAACAGTTCAATTAGCACTTACAAGCAAATGCTCTCACACGCATCGGTTTTGTAGGCTCTACTGTATAAAGTAACCTGTTAGTGAAAGATGCAAAACTTTGTCAGCCTGTGTACATCTTGTTGAGTAAATACTAGATGGAAGTTCTGAGAGTAGGAGGGAAGGGGGGAGGTGGAGAGCCTGTCTTCCTAGATGGCTGAGCTACCTTTTTTCAGAGGAGACACCAGTGAAGAAATCTTGAAGTCTGAGGTGCAAATCAGCTCCCTTTAAACTGCCTAGAGAAACTCCCACAGACTGTTAGGGAATACAGTCAAAGTCCCACTGTGAGTGGATTATCTAGATTTTGCTAGGCATACACTGACTGCCTTTACTGCATAACAACCAGTTTGATTTCTTCTCTGGGCACGTCAGCCCAGTTCCCTCCCAGACACAGTAATACACCCGAGATACAGTTCAGAGGATAAAGTTCATATCAACTTTCTCCTATCATAGACTAATCACAAGTTTAATCATTTAAACTCCCTAATAGCTGGTTCCAGATGTTTGGAGAAAATAAAAGAAAGGAAGAATCATAGTCAAGAACAGTTTTCTTAATCTTATTTGAGTGTTAGCTGGGAAAAATATAAAAGGGAATTTTAAAAATCAATTTCTGTCCTCTGTACTTAGTGCCTGGGGAACACATCTTCCGCAAAAATTCATAGCAATGAAACATTTATAGACATGCTGGTTAGGTTTACCTACAGATTTTCTAGCCTTGTTCCCCAACTAGCATCCAGGTGTCATTAGCCTCCTCTGGAAACACGACCTGCACATCTTTAAAAGTATAACATAGAAAATTCTTTCTAATAATACAGCAGATGTGGTAGAAATGTATAATGTCTAAATTTCCAGCAGTAAACATGATTTCATAACCAGGATCACAATTTATAACTGCAAAATTTCTATTGACTTCAAAGAAAACAGAATTTGGATCTCTGAAACATTAGTACAGTAAACTTAAAATTCCTGAAAATGAACACCTCTCTAAGATGAATGCTTCTATCTGGTTTAGTGCCTGGTTCAAAAGAAAGCCACAGGTGAAAATTTTTCTGACTTTTAAAATACATTTACCTGAACCAATCTGTCATCCGTGCATCCTGCTTTACCTAACCAGTGTCTCTATTAGCACTCATCACCATGGTATCTGAACTTCTCCTGCTGGAGGTGTTATTCCAATTACTTTAGTGTAGTTGCTGACATGTAACTGAGAGCAAAATGTGAGCTTCTGTTAGGAAAATAATGCTCCAATTAGTTGCTCCCTCTTTGTCTAACAACGCAGAAAGTCACACTGTGAAGGATTATTTCCAGAGCTTGCTCTCTGTGGTAGTCTCTCCTCTTTTCTTTTTTATAGTTGCCACTGCAATGTTGACACAAAAGTTGTTTGGCAGTCTCCCATCTGAATCACATATTGGAGCTCAAGCTATTTATGATAGTCAATACAAATCAAATACCTCTGATGTACCTTAGCCACTGCTCAGCTGAATTTCCTTGCTTCCCCTGTGCTGACCCAAATCTACGTAGGAGACAGAGAAAGCATTTTTCTCATGCATCCTGACTCCTAATTGAATTAGGAAAACTCCTGAGGAGGAGAGCTGTAAATATGCAGCAAGTCTGAAGGAACTGCTGTTTTGTGATTATGTACAAACTGCTGCTTTCTCGGCACTTCTCTGGGATTTAGAACAGATTTCATGATTGACAAAATATGTCACCCCATCAAAGCATAAGAAAGAATTATAAACAACTTTGGAGACTGTTCCAAAGCTAAATCTTGGCGCTTTGACCTTCTAGCTTAAAAATCGGTATCTTGCTTAAGGTGGTTTTTTGTTGTTTTTTTTTTTTAATAAAAAGTTTTTCCTTCTCTCAGCAGATTAAAATACCCTGCCGGGACAAACCAGCACTTGGTGCACAGACGTGCTCACGCGTGCACACACACACACACACACACAGACATTGGTAGCATACCTCTAGGACTGAGATCCAGCTACGAGAAACCACTTGCACAGTGCTCCAGACTCTCAGCAGAGCAGCAAATAGAATCTGTTTGCGCACAGGAGGTAGGACTCTGCCTGATGGCTGAGAGTTGTCTGGACAGTACCAGGGAAGAGGACAACCACGCATCCTGCTGTGACAGAGCTAATTCGCAATCCATATCTGACCACCCCATATCCAGGCTCCCAGTGCCCCGTTTGGGGCAGCACCTGCCAGTAGTCCCCATGCTGTAGAATCATAGAATCATCTAGGTTGGAAGGGACCTTTAAGATCATCTAGTCCAACCATCAACCTAATGTTGCCAACACCACTACTAAACCATGTCTCTAAGCACCACATCTGCCTGATAAACCCTCATATAACATGTAAGATGATAAAGAGGATCTTAGGAAAAGAAGCATTAATTCTGCTAACAGCATGAGCTATGCTTGCAAAGCCTCGAGCCTTAACTGCAACCACGGCCATGGGAACGTCTGCTCTGAGACCATCACTCACGAGAGGAGATAGTAAACACCTCTGATGTTCCATGGCTGTTACAGTTACATCCCACTTACTGCAGTTTATCACTTAAACATGACTGCTTCTGTAGTAAAGTATCTACAGCAGAACCAACTCAGTTTAATGTACTATCTGAAAAAGACACTGCTCTGAAGCTTTGTAGATCATCACAAGCAGTAGAAAGGATTAGCTGATGATTTTGTGAATGAGATGGATTAGGAGATGTGCTGGAATACAGCTTTACTGGCTTACAACAGGCTGGTATTTCAGAATCACCATTTTTTTTCTTTTTCTTCCTTTTCCTTTCATTTTTTATCTTTTTCTTTCTCCTTCTCTTTCTCTTTTTTTCTTAAAAATAACCAAACCAAACTCAGAAAATGTAAGGACTAAATCCTAAATCTGTCACCTTAACTCCATCCCAGTACAGCAGAACCTGGCCTGACAAGTACAACGCTGAGTTGGTACTTCGCTGATGCAACAGTATTAGTAATTAATACTCATAGTGTGTGATAAAGGAAATAGCAGTCCCCTTTCTACAGTGAGATCCAGCCCAGAACCTCACAGCATACAAAGCTCTGAAGATACTTTGAGGTTGAGACATTTTGGTTCACAAATAATACCTCTCCCCAATGGCTGTCAGAAAAGTAGAAAGGGGAATAAACTTCTGAGGCTTTTATACCACTGACCTCGCGGAGGATTTTCACCTCTCCATACTGCTGTCTCAAATCACCGCCTGGACTATAAGCAGAGGTATTGGGTATTGACTTCCAGATCCATGTTAATATTGATAAAAAGTCATTTACTTCTCAAACCTGATGAATAAATAGCATCCCTCCCAGGACCGTGGGGTTTTGCTGTCCAGACTGTGGTGATTTTATACATATGTCGGTCAAAGTTCGGCTTACTGAGGAAGGTGCCTGTTCTATTAAAAGAGTTGCTACCTGAACAGCTTTTAACGTACAAAGGTCAAATAACTCTCTGAGCATAGGCATGATGAAGCTTCTTAGATAAATAATGAGCAGGAAAAAGCTACAAAGTCTTCTAAAAAGAATTTATGAAACCAAAGTGAAGGATCAAGGTTTTTGCTGATCAGAATCTTTTTCAAAAGCCTTCTTTTTGGTTAAAAATAAGTGCGACTGACCTTGAAACCCTTCTTAAGAAAGCCTCTCCTTTGGGAAGTCACCTTTAAATTGGCAAGCACTGAAGTGTTCTGTAGTAACACCCCCCCCACCACCTCCTCTCCCAAAATGTAATTAAATTCAGATTAAAAGTTTAAACAGCTGAAAGTGAAATCATATATTTTGGGTTATTTCTACAATTCCTTTGGCAGTTCTGAACATGTGGGATGATTTAGTGTTTAAACCATTGTTTTAACTTTTTCCCCAAATAGGGAGAAGTATGAATCCAATGGCATTACCTGCAAAGATTTCAGTGTCACCACGGCTATGTGACTACAAGTGGAACAGGCACACAATCACTTCTAAACATGCTTATCCTTTCAATTAGTTCAGCCTGAGAGAGTCTATCAGGGTGAAACAGGCTGGTGTCTGTCCTTAAACTGTTAGCTGCCTTGTCCTGTGTCGAGTCCTACCATTGAGACAAGAAGTTCAAGCTGGCAAGCAGAAAAGGTTAATCAATGGCCACCATAACGTTATATCTGCCATACCTTACTCTGAGGTCTTGAGAGCAGCTTCAGACAGGTGAGTTGTCCACTGCAGGAAAGGGTGATAACTACTTGGAAATGGCTAAAAAAAATCCCCAAACCCCCAAATTCCTCTCTAGCAAGAGATATGAAGAAAGATACTGTCAGCTGTGCCTGACTTCTCCTTACATCCTTTATCTGGGTCATACTTTATTTTTGCATTTCGTTGTGCAGACTTCGTGGTTACCTTCATGTCTTGTTTCACGGGGAGAAACGGTGAGCTCCTGTTTTCCCTGAGCTGCATTGTTCACACTGCAACCGAAGGAGCAGTGCTCCCAGCACAGCAGGCCAGCTCTTCCCATTAACATGTAGGAGACACCAGACCCTGAATTCCACCTTATTTTATGTCTAATGATACAGTACAGAAAGCTGACTTAGATGGAACCTGCCACCACACCCTTCTTTTTTTTTTTTTTTTGCTGGGAACCAAGGAGGTACAGGAAACTTTTCTTTTGGGTAGGTTGTGGGTGTTTTTCTGACAGCCTCTGTGTCTTGTACACTTGTATCATACTTAATGTAGATAAAAGTACAAATATTTTGCATAATTACATGGATGTTAACATTCTTAGTGCCTGTGGCATCAGTTCTAATTTAGCAAAGTGAATCAGTTCCTTTTCCTAACAATTCATCAGTGCTGCACCAAACAGAAAGGCTGCATCATGCTTGGCTGTTACCACACTCAAACATTAGCAATTCTAATTGTAAAACTCCTTTAAGTGTTAATCTACTGGAAAAAAATCAGCTTTTTAAAAATATAGATATTTCTTCTCAAATCTCAGCTTTGCCATAATAGAGGCAGAAATTTCAATAGCAATCAAGTTATAATCAGGGTGAAGGTGTAAGAGCTGCCACATTTTTCTCTCCACACCATCACCCTGTCTCATTGGTCCATTTTACCTGGTCACAGATGGTATGTGCTGTTAATTTGGACACCATTAGCACAGCCAGGACATGCCAGCAGAGCAGAGAGTGGCTTACAGAGTGTTCACCTCAAGAATGACTTGAGACAGCATAGCAAATTCCTAGAAAGTAGTGGGGAAATGCCTAGAAAGCAATGGATGAAATCCTTGAAAGTAGTAGGAAAACTCCTAGGGAGGAGCAGGAAAATTCCTAGAAAGCATAGGGCAGCTCCCCCAAAGCACAACCCAAATTTCTAGAGAGCAACTGATGAAGTCCTTGAACACAGCAGAGACTTCCTAGAAAGCAGTTGGGAAATTCTTAGAGGGTTTGGTGTGAATTTCTAGAAATCTATGGGCAAATGCCTGGAAAGTACCATCTAAATTCTTAGAAAGTAGTGGGAGAGTTTCAAGAAAGCACTAGTAAAATTCCTAGACAAGAACAGATTCATTTTTAATGAAATTAATTAGTCAATTTCATTTTCTAGAAGACAACCAAGTCAAAAAAACACCAACTGAATTCCTAGAAAGCAGTACAAAAATTCCTAAAAAGCAACATGGAAATTCCTAGAAAAGAGCAGGAAAATTCCTAGAAAGCATGGGCAGTCAAAAACAGCAATGGAAATTTTCCTAGAAAACATGTTGAAAGTCTGTGAGAAAATTGCCTATAAAGTCACCAAAAAAATTCTGACATGCAGCCGGAAAAATTAATAAAAAGTAGCAGGAAATCACCTGGAAACTTCCCAGACAGATTCTAGCCCAAGTAATTGCTGGGAAGAACTATGTGAATTCCTAGGAGGACTCTAGATTGAGGAATTCCTGTAAAACCAGGGAAATTACCCAAAACTTCAAACGCAAGGGTTCCTGGAAAGCAGCTGTTATATTCTTAGAAAGCCATAGGGATTTCCCAGAAAGGTTTTGGGTTCCTGGAAAGCTGTGGGAAATTCCTAGAAAAGCTCTAGATTTAGGCATTGCTGGAAACCCATGAGAAGGTCTAGATTGGGATGTTCCTCAAAAGCCTTGGAGATGTATTTCTTCAGGCGTAGCACAACCACCTTCTCCCGGTATGTAACAGCCACCCAACCACTCTAGCCGGGAAGCAGCCACAGCGGAGGGTGCGGTTCCCTGTGGCACAACAACAACAGCTCTTGGCTGTGTAAGGACAGTCATCCTGGAGGAGTGAAGAGCAGCTGCAGCAGGCCCTGGTGGTATCTGCTAAATATTTGCAAATTTTCTGCTGAAAAACACAGGGTAGGACAGTGGAATCCTTATAAACAGCCATTTGGGGAAGGAGAGTGCAGAGCTGTCTGAGAGCCTTTTGTTGCCGCTTATATTAAATTAATTCAAGAAGCCCTTACTGTAGCTCAAGCAGAAGAGAAAAGACCCACTCATCAGAACTTATCCTTTATGGAGAGCTGGTCTTATTCCTAATGAGGTTTCACTGTGTCGTGCAGCTAAACAAATTCCAAAAACGAATTGGCAGAGAAGAGACTCAGCGTGAGCATGAGCTCCCACAGCAGGGTGCCGATTAGCCGCACGACCTGATTATGCCAATAATTAAAAAGGCAACATTGGGCACAGCCGGCCATCCCGGGAGTTGGACAGGTTACTGCTGTGGGTGCAGAAAATTTTAATCTCTTCCCTCTCTTATTCTGCTCCTCTGTGTTTGTGTCTCTGTTCTTTCCTTTTTCTTTTTTTGTTCTCCTTTCCTTTCTTTTTTTTTTTTTTCTCTTCTTTTTTCTTTTTTTAAGGAAGCAAAAAATTTGGGGTGAAATGCCGGCGTCACAGGGTGGTAAGTTTGTAAGGGTGGCTTTATGGCACCGGTGTGCCTGAAATCACACAGGACCTGATTTGAGCCTGGTGCAATTTAGAACAGTCTTGAAGTAGCCTGTATGGATCGTCTGGGAGCTGTTAGGAAACAGCTATGGTCTGGTCCCACCAGTTTGCCTTCAGATTGCCTTCTGTCACACCTGGCCATTACAATCAACTCCTTAACCCTGATGATTTCTCAGATTCTAGTAGAACATCTGAGTTGCTGATGAAGAAAGTGTTAGACACTGCACAAAAAAGACCTAAGATTTGTGTCTGTCAGGTCCTGAACAAGTCTGCTGCCTGCTACAGGGATGGGCACGGAAGGAAGGAGGTGCTCATCCCATCAAGCCAACAGGCAGTACCTGCCCTCTGCCACCACCCTTTCTCTAGCTCAAATGCTGCACATTGCTTTGATTTTATGCTTCCCATGTCATACCCTGTGGCTAGGTGTTTGGTTTAGGCAGGGGGGAATTGTGTCTATATTCACATATAAATTGAAAATGTATTAAAGCTGTCAGTTATCCTGGTTATGTACATATTTTATATCTGCTTCATATTCAGCTCTTTCACAGCCACAATATTTTGTGTTCTTTATATGAAAATTAATAAAAAAAATGGATCATCATGAAAGACTTCATTTCCTTAAGCTAGCAGTGGTGAGAAAAAAATCCATCTGCTTTATGTCACCTCAGTTTCAATCAGTCGAAAGTAAATTTCCATCAACTCAATCCATATACTTTTCCTCTCTGTTTACTTTTCCTGTACTGCATGGAATCAAGCTAAACTGCAGGCAGATTTTTATGGGCTTTTTAGATTAGTGAACATGGTGTTGCACACGGGCAAGAAATATATCTGGCTTGTACCCTCCTCTTACCTGCCCAGGGTAGACACTGAATGGCATTTCACATGCCTTGTTTCCCATTGGATTTATGTAGGTTCTATTTACAACCTTTGAAATTTACTTCTACTCTTTTCCTCAGAGTAAAAAACTATTCTGCCTGCTGTTGTTACTTACGCGCTGTGACTGGGTCACCTCTTAACCTTCCCTTGGATAAAAACCCTAAATATCTTAGCTTCATCAATCCAGCACGTTTATGTCTTCAACTTTTGTTGTTCTTTTTTAACTCGTTCTAATTTGATGGATAGTTTTGGGCAGGTGGAACCAGCCCAAACACTCTGTTCCCTTGCTGACTTATTTGGGATGGTGGGAAGAGGTCCCACCACCTCCCTCCTCCTACCAGAACAGTACCTGATAATTGCATTTGCTCCACTAACTGCTACTGGCTTCCTCCCTCCCTCTACCTCAACACAGTTCACAGGGGAAAACCAAGCTTCATCTGGATTTTAAGAAATGTAAGAAATCTGGCTGCCCAGATCCTGCCAAGGAAATCTGACCTTGACCATCCTAAAGACATCACCCATGCGATGGGTCGTGGGGATCTTCTGCGTTGCACCTCCAGCGCATCAGCCTGGAGGAGAGGAAGTATGGCTGTGGTGCTAAGAGGGCTAATTCTCATTATGTCCTTAGGGAAGTTAGGACAAACCTACTGGCATGGACCTGCTGGAGGACTGGCGCTGTGGAGAGTTGCTCCTCCAAGCCAGGGTGCAAATGATGAACATTAAATCTGAAAGGGTCCCCAGCACAGAGCCCTGAGTGCCAGACTGCTGCTGCTGCTCGCTGTCGGCTGCGAGGCCAGTTGTGAAGTCCCAAGCCAGCTGAGCACACACTGTGTTTGTGCAAACACTATGGAATTCTTCTTTTTCTGCCCGAAGCTCATTGCTCTTGCCAAAAAGACTTTTCTGATTCCTCTCCATGCCTCTCCCCCATAGCCATTACATGCAAGTTATTTGCTCTCAGTAATTGAGAAGGGATGGGCAGGGCAAGCAAGTCACTCACATTTTCTTCAAAATCCTTTTTGTGCCCTTCTGGTTTAGTTAAATTTGGTCAGGCTTTTCTGCTGCCCTTTGGACCATAGCAAATAACTCATCACTTCAGATTTGGGATGGTTAAAAGGAAAGGAACAGTAGTGCCACCTGCAGCAGAAAGACTAAAATGTAGGTCTCCTCCAGCCTCAGGGATCCGGGTCTGCAGGTTGAGTATCAAGCTGGAATTTTCATTTGGTCCATATATAGATCTGACTTTCAGGAAAACCATCTCATGCAAAGATAGCAAGCTCAGTGCTTTTTAAACGTGGGGATCTCTGTGTTGCTATTTTCCTAAAACACTGGCTGAATGAAGGCAGACTATGACGCCTGCAGCAAATTCAAAGCGGGCTCCAGCCAGCAATGTGCATGCTGATTTTGGGTCGTGCTTGCCCAGACCGGCAGCAGCTTTGCCGGTGCCCAGCTGTGCTCGGACAGGCAGCACATCGCAGTCAGCTCGGCCCTGGCAGCCCGAGAGTGAGCGGAGTCCCAGGGGCTTCAATCCCCGCAGCTGGATCATCCCTTCTTCCAGCACCTGTGGGGAAACGGTGGGCTCTCCGTGATACTGCGAAGAACATCACTTCTGAATAATTTCACAGTGGAGTGGAAATGAGCGTGACCGTGGGCAAACCTTCCCCCAACACCTTCCATCGGCAGCCCCCTGCTCGCTGGGGACCTCCACCGATCACATCTTTTTTTCACGTTGTCTCCTTAGGTCTCAGATGGCTTTTTTCCATCGGGCTCTTCTCTTTGCCCAACCAGATAAAGGCTAAGATTAAGACCCAACACTGCTCCTCCCGTACTGGCCTGTAGGACTACGACTTTTGCCCAGGACTTTCAGAAGAATACGCAGTGATTGCACTTAGAGCTGCCACTGCCTTGAATCTCTGTTTAATATCAATTTGCTAATGTTAATCTCTCTAATTTAGTGAAAACAGACTTACACAGTAACACCTTAGTTATATTTTCAATCAATCAGCAGGCAATTAATGGACAATCACCATTATCCTCAGTAGTCGTAGGTAGCACAAAAGGACAAGGACAACACAGCCACAGTGAGACAATATACCAGCCCGACCAGGTTTTACATATACACAAATATGGTCCTTTTTCCCCCTTTTTTTCCTGAATTATAACAGTGCAGAAGCACTTCTAAGTTTCCCAACATGTCCCAGCCTGCCCAGCTCTTGCTGGCTTTGCAACAAGACAGGGTCACAGAGTGAACCCACATGTGCTGTTACACAAGGTTTCCACAAGCATCCCCTGTGAAATAGTCCGTGGGGTTCACCCCAACTCCAGCATCTCGTCACAAACCTCCCACACTGGTCCTCAGGAGCAGCTTTCCACTGTGCTGAGGCTACAGCCAACTGATCTCTAAAGACACAATTCACTTTTATTTACAGGCCAGCACAAATCCCCTTGCACCATTTGGGAAAGCCTGGGCAGTTCTCTCAGAGCATCTCCATAAAGCAAAAAGCCCTGGGGATGCGGCAGAGAGCGGTATGCAGAGCAACGTCTTCTGGGAACAAGACGCTCTGATCAAATCACACAGGCAGGATTTATGCACGGAAAGGGTATGCCAATTAACTGCCAAAAAAAGCAACAGTAAGTTTCTGTAAAACATCTTCTATCAGAAAAATCCCATTTCATTAAAGTTCAGACCTTCTGTGGACTTTTGCTCGCTAATGATTTTTCATTAAAAGAAAACACAGGCCATCCCATAAACATCTTGGTAACATCTGTCTTCTACTCTGAAAATGTCAAGATGGAGCACTTCAACCGCTTCAGCAGCAGTGCGGTATGGCTTTTCAGTCCAGTATTTATCTTGCATTATGGAAAAGATCAAATGTTTCGACTGACCAGCCAAAAAAACATAATCCAAAAATATAGCTTTGTGGGACATGAAATTTGCTCTTTAAAGCTCATTTTGCAACAGGAGTAAGTATTCTAAAAACATATAATTTCCCATGTTTGACAATCACACCTTAGCCCATGCTACTAACAAGGGGAGCAAAACCGTCTTACTGAATCACTACACGAGGGAGGACACGAATCCTGTCTAACCACCAGTCTAGTTCAAGTTCATAGAAGAAGAGCCAAACAGACATCAGTCTTCACAAACTCACTGAGGTCAATAGTGCAACGCTTGCTTCCCCTTAACTGGGAGATCAGGTCAGAAACGAGGAACCCAAGAGGACATCAAGTCCATTTTCTCTTTTATTTCAGGTTCTAATACACCAACATTTGATGGGTGACAGCATAACCTGCTGCCAAAAGCATTCTTCAGCTTGTTCCAATGAGCTTGTAGCTAGAAAGTTTTCCGTAATAGCCAACCAAAAATCTACTGCAAATTAAGCTGTTTTTTTCCTTTTCTTTCCTCAGATCAGAAGAACCCATCCAGATTATAGCCCTTTTTTACATACTGGAGGACTCGAGGTATACAGCTGGGTCCCTAAGACGACTCTTTAAATCTTTAACGTGCCTTTCAAGCATGTGTATGGCTCTAAATGTGCCTTCCCCAGTAGCAATTCAAACAGAAAATTGCCTTGCCTACTTCACACAGCTGCAGAAAGGAAGACAGCCAAAAAAAAAAAGTAGTACCTAAAGTGTTGCAGAAAAGTAAATACGAGTATGCCAATGGAATGAAAACCCAACACTAAGTCATTGCAGATTAGTGGAGCATATCTGCAAAGCTGATTTTTCTCTGAAAACTTGTAAGCAAGTTTATGAATACCACCTAGGCTGGAGCAGGCATGTGAATCCTGTTCCACGCTGGCTCCTCCCAGAGAGGAGGTGCTGGGCAGGAGGAGGACGAAGGCTGGTGGCTACTGCAGCAGGTGCATTCACGGATCTTTTCATATTTCTTGTTCTTGAGTTGTAGCATACAGATGCTGCGACAGGAGTCTGTGAAAGACCCAATTCCCTCTGCCATGTCGCCAGAAATCTGGCATAAAAGAAAGCACAAGACTGGTGTGCTCTTGTGTTTATGGGCAGCATCGTGAATGGGAAGCTCTTGGCAGGCAGACATATTCTCAATCCTGTAAAGACAGAATATAATCATCTGCACTGGCTCCTCCAAGTCCAGTTCAACCACCCTGACTTCCCATTGAGCAGTACTTCACTCCAGCATCAATGACCCAGTTAAACCTGCAAAGTGCACAGGATCTGGCCCTAGAGAGGGAAACCAAGCCAAAAAGGAACAGAAGCATCAGAGTGCCTTCCCAGCAGAAATGAAATCTCTGTCCTTCACCTTTCCTCCAGTTTCACTGTCTTGAAGGGCTGAAGAGGAAGAAACATGGGGACAGGCCTAGCAGCCTCCTGTCCTCACTGAGTGTAAGTTGCTGGAAGACCAATATTGTTTGGGTACGTGCTGGAGCCCTGGGTTGGCATGCGGTGCCCTGTGCTCTGCACTTCAGCAGCCTGAAACTGATTGCAGCCCTGAGCCCTGGCTGCTTCCCGAACTCATTAAAGAGGGTTCCTGAGTCCAAGCGTGCTCGTGAATTATTCAAGAAGATAGGTGGGCTCCAGAGCAAACAAATAGAGGCATATATAAGTGACCTTGAGCAGAGGCATTCCGTCACCCAGGGAGAGGTCACTGCAGGCTCTGTGTCCCTTATACATGGATATTAAAAAGATTAAAAAGGAATATATAATGCCTTCCCCATCAGTCTCCTTCACTTATGTTGACAATTTTCCTCCCAGCAAGGTACACTGCAGAAAACAGAAGCTTTCCATTCACTGACTGCAGCAACAACAAACAAAGTCTTAGTCGGGAGAAAAACAACCCGGGAGTTTTATATTTGCAATCCATAAGTAACTGTTTTTTTAAATCTAAAATATAGTCTTTAACTAGTACTAATCTAGTTACTTCCCTAGAAATCAGATGTAAGTTTGCTATAAATCTTTCAAATGCTCCTGAAAAAAAATTAATGCTACTGCTTTTTCTATGTAAGCCATCATTCTCAACTGAGTCATTATGATGTGGATGTAATCTGAGAAGTCAATGCTGCTCTTTCGAGGGATGGCCAGGCATGAGTTTATCTTTTGTTATAGTAGTGGAAGACAGTGGAAAAGTAGGTGGAACAGATGTGCTTATACAGTCTTTGCTGCCAGAAAACGGTCAGCTCATCTCTCTGACTTCGGGATTATTCTGTGCTGCTTTCAGAGTCTTTGTTTTGACCAAAGTCATTAGACAGATCAGTGGCACAGCCAGAAATATCAGCAAAATAACTCCCTGATGGTCCCTCTCTTTCATCTTGTTTTGCATGTATTTTTCTTGGACTGCTTTACTTTCCACGGTGGTGAAGTGCCACCCTCTGCACAAATTAAATAGTTACACCCCGGAGATGATGGTTGAATTCTCTCACAGTACCTACCTAAAGAGATTTAAACCAAGCAAAATATGGTGGTTATTATTCTGAACACAAGGGAGCTGGTTCCTGAATTTTCAGTCACATTAAAGTGGAGAATCAAATTAATCAGGAATTGGATGAAGTGGAAGGTTGTTGATCAGAAAATTTCTCATAAAGTTCCCACGTGAATTAAACCCGAGGACTGAAGAAATGGTTACACTTGGCTTACCCAAAATTAAGAGTTTGTGTGTGTCTAGTGTTTTCCACCTGCGTGGTTGGCTGTTGGAAACGCAGCAAAAGAGTGTCACCTAACGGCCAAATATTTTCAAGGCGCTGCCCTGTCCCTCCTCCCTTGTCATCATTCCTAGCATTCCCATGTTACCCCCTATCCCTTTCTGCACGATATAAACGAAAAGACACTCCCTTTCCTTTCGCAGATTCTATTTTGTCTTCCCTGCAGAGACAGTGCCCATATGTCCGAAATCAAAACAACCATGCTCTTACTTTCTCCTCTGTCCTGCGTGTGACATAGTCTAAATGTATGCATAACACACCGCTCAGCTTTCCTCTGACCCAGCCTGTGTGGTGTTGCCAGTGCGTGCTGGTACATGCCACCTCTGGGACATCTGAGACAAAGACTAAATCCTCCAAGCAGGATGGTCTCCAGCCCATTTCTGGCAGTTACAGTTTAGTGCTTATGGCACAAGTAAAACACTCCTGTGATCACTCAGTGGATTTTTCTCCCCTTCTCATGAGCACTCTCCTCTATCGTATTAGCAGCTCTTGCCGTATTAAAGTCTTCTGAATTGTATGAACCAACACAGACTTCTTGTCCTCATAACTATCAAGCAAGGTGTGACGACAGCCAGATACTTCAAAGAAAGGTACAAAACCTCCTCAGTAGTCAGTCCCTGGATAACCCGGTTCCAGGGGCGTTTCCTCTTAACATCCCATAACTAGAAGTGATTTATGCCTAGAAAGGCAAGACTTCATGCCTTCAGTGCAGAAGAACAGGAAAGGCAGAGCCAAACCTACCTTCACTATTCCAGAAGCGTGCACTGAATTGCTAGCTCTGCAATTGCAAAGGGAGATCTGAGGGGGTTTCGTTGCCTAATGTTCCTTAACCTGAACTGAAAGGGCAATGAAGTTATGCTGAGACAAAACCCTAATAACATGTTCCCATTTTCTTGGTGCAGTTTTTGCTGCAGGTAGTTTTTGCAGCAATCTAAATATTAAATGCTTCAGCAGCCTGTTCCCAGGAGAAGGTCAGTTCCAGAGGCGAATGGAGACACCGAATTCATCCTATCAATGTTTTATAACAAATGAAAAATTTGCAAATGTAAGTCCCATACATAGCTTCTGAAATTACAATGCCTTCATTCTTCTGTGTCCAGAAACTGTATCATATTTCTGCAGAAAGTGGCTTTAGACAGAAAGCAGTATTTTTTGTCCTTCCTTGGAGGTCACTAAAACCATGAAATCCACCCAGCTATAGTAGCATAATTCAAGAATCTCTCAAATCTCCTCTGATTTAAGGGCTAAATTATGCTATCTTTATTCAACAGGACTCTGCTCCTGTGACCAACTCCTTATTAACCAAGCCTTTGGTACTCTTGCTTTGGACAAGCCAATGCACATGGGCTGGAAAAATTGCTGGGCAGAGGTTGTCTTTTTATTTATATTCATTTGCAGACCTGCAGAACAACAGCATGATCAGGGCTCGTTAGTAACACAGTTAGCTACACCAGGAAAAGCGGGAAGAAAGAGGGAAGGGCAGGAAGCCAAAGAGGCCAAGAAGGGACTATGAGACACCTCTTTGGGTAGCCTACCTGCCTGTCTGCTGAGTCTCTTCACAGCAACCTGCTTCCTCCCCATTTTCACCCTCACCAAGGGCTACACCTCAAGAACTTCCTAGTTTAATCATTTAGTCCTGTTTTCCAGCACATTTATCATCTCATTAACAGTAAATGCCTTTATTAAGTTAAATACGAAATGCAGCACTAAGCTGTTCAATGGGATTTTAGGGGCACAGACAGGTTTCCTTCTTCCCTCCTCCAATCTTGTAGCATCCGTATTCAAATCATTCTTGTATATATTCATGTAATTGGCTGGTCTCAATCTTTAATTAACTGTATTTGTATGGAATCTCAATTTCCTCATAAGAAAGTAATATTTAATGTAGTTTAATGCTCACCTGCCTTTTCATGAAGGAGATGGATGAAACAGCGCCTGATTAATTTTATCCATTAGTTCTCTCTTAATTTGAATCATGAAGAGGGGAGAGAGGAAATGTATTTAAGTGCCCAATCCCTCCTCACAGTTCATCTATTTTGGGTTTCCAGAAAGTGGGCCAAGAACATAAATATTTTCTTTTTATGTGATCTCTGACCTGGACCCTGCTGGCCTGTCCTGACCCTCACCAGGAAAGCTTGCCTTGCAGTAAGACACCAAAGAGCTTCCGTTTATTTGATTTCACCAGGAGAAGGTTAAGAGGTCACTAAAGTATCCGCATGATTCTCTATTAAGAAAGAGCTCTTTAATCTAGCAGACAGGGGCAGGATAAGACCCAATGGCTGGAAGCTGAAACTGGATCAATCCAGTCTAAGTATGGGGAGTCATTTTCCGTTGGTTTTTTTTTTTTGCAAACCAAAGAGAGTAATTAACCATGGGAACATCTTCCATTAGCGCCCGATAGATTTTCTATCATAGGAAGTATTTGAATTAAAGACTGAGGATGTATCCAGCTCAACCACACAGGAGCAAGCAGAAGGAGGAAGGTGAGTTTTACTCCCAACTGTGCCACTGGCGAGACAAACCCAGGATGTCGGTTCAACTCTGGTGCCGATGGCGTTTTTAAAAGCAAATTAAAAAATTGAACTGGCTGAAAAAGAGAAGCACAAAACAATTTAAGGTTTAGAAAAGTAAAAGCGTATGGGACATTTTAGAGGTCAACTTTGTTTATCAAAAAAGTCAAAGCCAGTCAGTATTGGAAGTGCGTGTTTTCATAGGGAAGAAATACTGGTGCTGGGACGAGAAAGGCATGGTAAGAAACTACAGGTGTGATTGGATGCAGCCAAACCAGGAATGAAACAATGAGAGGTCAGACTAATCCTGGTGGAGTTCCTACACCCCTGATCAGTATCTCCAAAGCACAATTGACTGCATCGCTGGAAGACGGTTTAGTCAAGATGCCCCTCTTCTCAGAGGAAAACCGAGTCAAAGCTCATCTCACCGCAGCAGGGACAGGTCTATACCAGATGCCACCACAGCCCAGGAAATAAGAACAGCACTTGCTGGGAGGTCAGCCCTGGTGCACCAACACCTGTATTGCTCTCGGTGGGTGCAGCCCATCTTGCATGAATGGGAGCTAAAGTCCGAACAGGGCTGGCAGAAATTGTCACTATGGACAACAGGACCTTGTTTCCATTCCAAGACACATGTGCTTGATAAGGTGGAAAATAAAAAAGAATTAAAAATTTGAGGGCTTTTTGTCCTCCTAAAAAGGCTTGAGTGGCTTATCTGCAAGACTTCTGTGTTCACATTATCAGTCATAGGGAACACATAGAGGCATTTCTAAGCACCATTTACTTCCAGCAGCCCAGCCTCTCCCAAGCCCTGCTGTGATGTCTCTCCAACGGCTGACCCTTTTCTATCCAGCGGTGAGATGGGGCAGCTGTTGGCATAGTCAGGTTGCTGAAGTTCTGGAGCTAAGGTATTGCCACGTCCTTAGAACTTGTGAAACAGGGCATGCTGGCCAAGCAAGGAAGGAGTTACACAGCACAGTCCAGCTGTCTTTTATTATTATTGTGAATCCAGAGGAAATGAGAACAGTAACTGCAATTTAGGGAACTCACAGGATTTTCTAATTGATGGAGAGCGATGCTAGAGGTACTGCCGTTGTAGCTCAGGCAGTCCAGCAAAGGAAAATGATGAGAAATCCCAAGTGGAGACTGTTACTCTGCATCTGCTATGCTTTTCAGGAAGGGCCAGTCAGATGAGAGACACCCTGAAGGGATGCAGCTGAGCCCGAGAAAGAAGCCTGCTGAGAGGGGTCGCCGTGCTGTGCTGCTTTGAGCACCGGAGATGATACAGCCCAGCTGTTACAAGTAGATTTGAAACTAAACAGAAGTGCTCTGCAGTCCCTTGCAACACCGTTTTTACAAGCCTGGGAACACTGAAGAAAGGTTTTGTCACTGCTGGGGCTGATACATGTTCTCTAACAGTTTAAAATATTAAAAGCCTATCACAACCGATGAGAGGCAGCAAGTGGGTCATGCCCAGAGAGACATGGAGCAGTCCCCCTTCAGAGGGACCGGTGGTTGAGAAGGACAAGGGCTGTGCGAGCAGGCAGCTGGAGGCCAGGTCGCTCCGCACCAGCAACGCCGCCTCACGTCTACGCTCAGCCCCGGCAGGAGCACAGCACTCAGCTTAGCTGTTTGCTGCAGAGGTTTGCTCCTCACTAGAAAGCGAGAACCAATTGCTGGTTTCCTCCCACATTCTTAGAGTCAAGTATCTGGGATTTGGTGGGCTTTGGGAAGAGAAAAGGATTTCTATTTTTATTAAAATAACACTAAAGAACCTCAACCGGGAAATTAGGTCCCACTATCCTTTTCTTAGAGGGAGGGGAATCCCTGACTTGAAACGTTTAATCAAAAATACATAGATGAAGAGAGAAAATAAGCAGAAGGCCAGTCCTACTACATTGGGTCTGTGTGGCACTCAGTCAGGGTAGATATTTTCTCGTAAATCTCCCTGAATATCCTGGGTACCTCAGTCCAGTGGTTAAATGACAGCCTAGAGGTATATGATAGCAGAGGCGAGCTCTCTGCTCTCCATTGTAATATGTGAATTCCCATGGGAAGACACCATACATGGGGTTTGTATCACCTGGAAAGTCAGAGGAGACAAAAAAAAAAAGAGATCCTGATAACATTTTGGAGGTAGTAAAATGGAAAGAAAGAAGAAGGCACAAAAGAGTTAACTTTGGATTCAGGCAGAATATGACCAGCTAATGGACTAGGAGGATGTTGGTATTATTAGGCAAAAAAATAAGGTACCATCATTAAATAAACAGACAATGAGGAGTCAACCGTACTAGCAGATGCCACCAAATACCAGAGAGTCAGGAGGCAGCTAAATAACATCTTGCAATATCAGACACACACTGGTGACCCAGTGCTGCAACACGAAATGGAGATGAATCAATACAAAGTAACCAGAGAGAATAATATGTGGATTAGTGAGGACAGAGATGAATTTCCGATCCAGGATTTTCCCCAAAAGAGGGCTATGTGCTCTAAGAACTATAAATCTTTAATCAGATCATCAAGCAGCTCACTTATTCCTGTGTGTGTACACTCAGGGCTGGATGAAAGTACCTTCTGCATCTGAAATTTAGGCATAGCAGTTGCTGGGCTTGAGTAAAGGTGCTTGGCTACTGGAGAGGATCCACATCCCAGGCTGAAGGGGCTGGAAGAGGAGCATTGCACAGGGATTAGTGGCTGCCTTGGAAATGATCCAGCCAAAGCTGAACCATCCAGAGGGATGAGCCACCTGCAATCTTCTTAACAGGCAAAAGGGGCACAGGATCTACGCGGGTATAAGCTGCTTGGTAAGGCATTCACAGAGGGGGAAAAGGACTTTGTTACTGGTCCAAAAGCTAATATACTGGGTTGAATAGGTGTTGAATGGAAAATGCAAAGCAATGGTGGGGTAGGGTCCAAAGCCTCGGTCTCCCTTTTACTGGATCTCACTCCTTTCTGACAGCACTTTCTCCCTCTCTGCCACCAGTGGGACCCAGATATATTTTTTTTCTCTTTTTTTTTCGCACTATCTTAGCTCCAGACAGTGGAGGAAAGTGTCTCTACTCCAGAGCAGCCACTGGCTCGGCCACTCTCTTGGGAGAAAGTGGGTTTAGACTCCCTCAGGAAAAGGGTGGAAATGAATTCCTGATTTCCAATGCACTCACAGGTTACTTTATAAAGAAGAGATTTTGTCCTCAGCGCCTCTCCTTCCCCTGGTCGTGTCTTAAAAGAAAGCAGTAGCAATTACATTTTGTAGGAACTCGGTATCGAGGCATAGTGTCACCCTGGAGCAAGTCACAGGCTGAGCCCCTCGGAGGTGACGGCCAGCTGCATGCCTCGCTTCTGGATTGGAGGTGCATCAGGAGGAAAGCAGCTGAGTCTGTTAACACTGTGGATTTTGTTAACTCACAAGCAGAAGTGCCGAGAAGTAAAACTTTCTGATGGCTGGAAGGATTTGATGTGGGAAAAAAACACTGGTTGATTTTGGTATCACGTGGCAGCTTGGGTGAGGAGGAGGCACAGAAAACTTTGGATCTCAGTTTCCAGCTTGCTTTGACACCATTTGTGTAGCAGATGAGGGTCTTTTAGAAAAGTTTCCTGAAGTAGGAGATTTATATCTTATTTTCAAATGGAACAGACTTTCCTGAAAATGGCATGGGTTTTACCAGGTCAATACAATTTATGAGTAAATAGGAGATGTTTAAATCTAGTTCTACATAAATAGCCCCAGCAGGAAAGTAGTGGAGCCTGCTTAAAAAAGTAATCAATTTTTAATGCATCTCCATCAGAAAATGTAGCATCGGCCAAGGAGATCTCAAGTCCTTCCTGCAGAGGGTAGAAAAGGGAACCCACTGCACAGACAAGCAGATGTTTGGGCAGACTTTTTCTAAAAGGATTCATACCAGCCTCTCCTGAAGTGAGGTTCACATTCAGTGCCGATATTATACACAGTGAAGAGATCACAGTTTGGAAAGTGATCTTCCAGACTATGAAGCAGCAGGGCAAATCTGTCAAGTGCGAGTGCAGCAACCACTGCCTGCGAGGTAGCAAGAGGCACGGGGTGAGGGCACCAAACCTGCTCTGCTGTGACCACGGCACAATGCGCTGGACCCAAAATCCAGACTGCTAGAGGGTAGAGACCAGATGCAATAGTAATTTGGGAACTTTATACACATATGTTTATAGAAATAGAGGAAATCGGTTGCTCTAACAAGCATTCAGCCAAAGCCCCATCGGGCTTTCACAGCGAGTGCCTTGCACTCCCTCGCTCTGCTCTCTGGCAAGAGATGTTCCATCATTACTGAGCAGCTTTACGACCATCCAAAAACCCTCAGATCTCTATCCCTTGAACTTCCACCCCTTTCAAGAAGGAAACAGGGAATAAACTAGCTTGGACGCTGGGCTTTACTACCTTGAGCCAAGACTCACATGATACTCACCTCTTAACAGCCTTTCCTTCCCTGGTTTTCAATTAACTGCTCTACACTGAAGATTGCAGTCTGTCAACTAATGCAAAGACTAAATCCTTTCCTAGACCTTTTAAAACCACTCTCTCAGGCTCCCTGACTGCAGAGGGCTTTGAACTGTTTCCAGAGAGGAAAAGGAAAATCAAGTGAACTGGTTGTTGCAGCCAGCAGTATTTCTCCCAGGCTACCGGCGCTGCTGTTCTGCTCTGGGGAGGAGGAGCTGTCACGTTACAGTGGACTACTTCCAGACAGAGTCATCGGTTTTGACTTCATATTTCCTTGTGGGTAGACGGAAATTTTTCAAGATTGAAGGTAGGCGTTAGGTAGGTAGGTGCCTTTCTATGATAAACAGTCTGAGAGAGGTGAGGCTTTACAAGAAGGTACTAGAGAATTTTTCCAACTTGTTTCAGGGCAAAAGGATTCTGAAAGAGCGAAAGGGAACCGATTTGCTTTTGTAAAATCTGATGCTTCTCATTTTTTAAGTGATGACCAAATGGAGTTGAGATTTAAAAAGGACGCCAGCTTTTTCAGGAAATTTTTTAAAACCTAGATGTTGCTGTACTCCAGAAGTTGAGACCTCCAAACTGTTGGTGATGAATACAAGGTTTAAAGAGAATCCTCAACTCTGGGGACATGAAATGAGCTAAAGCAAAGTAGAAGCCTTTTAAAAATTGTAAAATTGGAGAAACTGTTAAAAGTGAATTATGAATTGTGTTAGTAATCTGCAAGAGGGACCTGAAAGATAGTAGCTGGATATTGGGAAAAGTTTTTTGTTTTGGGTTTGGGGTGGTTTTTTTTTGCTTTTTTAAAACTTTAAAAACTATATTGGTTATATATATATAAAAAATATAAATTGTACATGACTTTCCTGATGTGACATTCCAGATTAATTTTTAATTCTCTCAGAAAGGAGCAAATAAGAATAAATAAATAACGGCTGATGAAGCAAAACAAAGCACACTCAGAACCACTGTTGTCTCTGATAAAAAAAACCTGTATAGAATAAACTTCCAATCCCAAATCAATGGAGCTGGGTTCACCATGGGTCATAAGGCCTTGTGTCCTACTCTCCAGCTTTCCATGCTGAATATCCCTTTAAGAACTCAAACTAATAGCACTCTCCTCTTGAATTTTGCAGTAGCATCACATGCAGAGCTCCAGAGGTTAGAAATACTGTCTCAGGGGCAAAATGCCATGAAATAAGATCACACTGCCAGACACGGCTTATAAACAAGAAAATCTGAATTCTCAGCAAAGCCTGGGATTTTTCAAAGCACCCATGCACACACAGGGAAGCCTACAAACATTTGATGATCGCAGCCATAGCCCTATTCCCTGCATCGTTGCAGAGAGACAGCTCTGAAGACTGCTCAAAGGAAAATGGCAATGTTAAAATCAGGTATTTTTTCCCGTTTCTGTTGTTGTTTGCTTCCAGATAAAGAAAGGTACTAAAGAGTCACTTTGGAAGTGGCCTTTAATGTACCACCAAGACTTCCTGGAATTCAACAAGGGTAAATGTAGGGTACTGCATCTGGGGAGGAATAACCCCATGAATCAGTACAGGTTGGGGGCTGACCTCCTGGAGAGCAGCTCTGTGGAAAGGGACCTGGGAGTCCTGGTGGACAACAGGATGACCATGAGCCAGCAATGTGCCCTGGCAGCCAAGAGGGCCAATGGCATCCTGGGGTGCATCAAAAGGAGTGTGGCCAGCAGGTCGAGGGAGGTCATCCTCCCCCTCTACTCTGCCCTGGTGAGTCCGCATCTGGAATACTGTGTCCAGTTCTGGGCTCCCCAGTTCAAGAAGGACAGGGATGGAGAGGGTCCAGCAAAGGGCTACAAAGATGATTAGGGGATTGGAACATCTTTCATATGAGGAGAGGCTGAGGGATTTGGGTCTCTTTAGTCTGGAGAAAAGAAGATTGAGGGGGGATCTTGTTAATGCTTTCAAATACTTGAAGGGAGGATGCCAGGGGGATGGGAGCAATCTTTTTTCAGTGGTGCCCATTGATAGGACGAGGGGTAATGGGCAAAAACTTGAACATAGGAAGTTCCATCTTAACATGAGGAGGAACTTCTTTACTTTGAGGGTGGTGGAGCACTGGAACAGGCTGCCCAGAGAGGTTGTGGAGTCTCCCACTCTGGAGACATTCAAAACCCGCCTGGACGCTGTCCTGTGCAACCTGTTGTAGGTGACCCTGCTCTGGCAGGGGGGTTGGACTAGATGATCTCCAGAGGTCCCTTCCAACCCTGACTATTCTGTGATTCTGTGATTCTGTGATTTCCTCACCAAAAGATGCTCCTCACGGCACCACACTGGGGCAAGGCAGTCTGAGCGCCCCTCCCGTTGAAAATTAGCATTTGTTGTTCATTTCCCCATTTTACTCATTTCCCCATTAAAGGAGACCAGGAATTTCTCCAAAAAAGAGGGAACAGAATAAGCAAGAGGAACTCGTTGTTCCATCAGCCCCAGCAGATGCCGCAGAGCATTGACAGAGATAGGTATGTGTATACATATATACACCTATATACTTATATATACGTACATGTATCCCTCCTGAGGGGTGACAAATTGCAATAAAACTGTGACATATACATATGGTTTACTGCAATTTGCCCCCTCCTCAGGACATTTCCCTTTTCAACAGGAGGGGCAGGAGTCCTCCCATGTCCCTCACTGCTCCAACACCGTGGCTCTAACCTGCCAAAAACCGCTCGCTGCATTTTACGTAACTTCATTGGTCTGACTTTCCAACTGGTTAACAGCCCTTATCAGCAAATAAAAGCCTCCAGCAGCAGATGAGCAAAGTGATTGAGAAAGCCATAAAAACTGAACGGAGAAAGCTGTCTGTACTTAAAACAAGCCTCAGCTCCTTCTCCCCAGCAAACTCCCCCAGTAAATATAGAGAACTAGCAGGTTTATTACCCTCCCTTTGATTGTATGTCATTATTACAGCATTGTTTTCCCACATACCAATTCCTTCTTAGCTCCCACTTGCAATAAAAAACAGAGGTTTGGGTTCTTTTTAAAGATTAATAGACACAGCTGCCCTCATACTCTAAACTTGTGAAGTGGCTGAACATCACTCTTGAAATGCCAAATTCAAGGCCCTGACAGTTATCTGCCGGGGCTGGAAGTCAACTAGTTGCGGATTAGAGTGGGTTTGCATGGAGGGAAAGGGTTGGTGGTGGACTAGGAGCACTGTGGAGAAATGAGACCTGTTGAAGGACAATTCTTCTTCTAGCAATCATTTTTGATGAAAACAAACAACAAAAGTAACAGCCGTTTCCTTAGTTTTCAAAAGAAAAAGAAATTTGGCACAGAATCCCTTGAGACTAAATTTGTCTGGGCTCCGTTTTGAAGACAAGTAGGAAGCACTTCCCAAAACAAAGCATGAAATTATTGCTGAAACACAACAGTTCATTCACGTGGATGCAAATCTTCCCTTGGGGTTCGGTTTGGAGGTGCATGGGCTGGAGTGCCTGGGACATGGAGGATGAGGGTGGGAAGCCACATGCCCAGTGCTGTGCACAGTTTGCATGGATCAGCA
>VZSZ01000456.1:852341-894354 GCA_013398815.1 Ibidorhyncha struthersii | reverse complement strand
AAAAAAAAAAACAGAAACTTGATTACTTTCTTTTGCTGGTGGCAGACAGTTTGGAAGCAAACCCTTGCAAGCAAGGGTTGACTTTTGTTTGGCTCTCCCAACCCCAGGGGGACTGGTGATTGCCCTTGTTCCTCAGTGAACCCGTCATCCCTGCACAACATCCACGCAGAGGCTTGCTGGGGAGCCGCAAGGTGTGCCCCTTGGTGCTCCCTCAGCTGCCAGGCTGGGCACAGGCTGACAATTTGTAAAGAAAAAGGACTCGCTATAGCAAGCTTTGCTGCTCACAAGGTTTAAGGGGAACAAGTGAGTAACCCTTTCAGCCCCAGGGTAACACAAGGGGTTGGTAGGAAGCTCTGCCAGGGCAGTGCAGGGCACCCTCATGCCCTCAGAGCTGCTGTCCAGTTTCAATGCTGGCCACGTGCCTGGCCAATTCCCAGGACAGGGCAAACTGGGACTGCTTGCTGGCACCATTTTGCAGGGAGGGACAAGTGAAAGTAAGCCTAACATGGCTTTCACTGCCAGCCAGTGCGGGCTGTCAGGACACAAAAGAAGCAGCACACATCCACGGAGCAGCAGCAAGTCCTCAGGCTCTAGGAAGTCTCTTGCCAACATAGAAATGCTTCATTTTAGCTCTAGTTATGATGTCTACATTTAGTATTCATTGCCGTGTCACTGATCCTCATGAATTCCTCCCATGTGCATGTGCCTCTCTCATCCATTTCTATCAGCATCCCACTGTAATTTATTATTAGTTAAGAATTAATAGACACTTGGAAGTATAATGTTACATTTTTCTCTTATCTTCTGGTGCTCAGAAGCATTTCATGCAGCAGATCAAGCATTAAATCTGTCATGTAAACACATTATTTTGTCATGTAATGCATTATGATTGCACACTACCAGGAAAATGAAAAGCACTTAATGGTTTGTGTTTGATGTGTACTGTCAACAAAACTCAGGAAGAATTTATAAGGTGTTGTAGTTTAATGAGTACCTGTTTAATAGGGTTTGCCGTATCATTCAAAAATGTGGCTTTACAGGAGACATGATACAATGAATTTCAATGTGAATTATAAAGCCCAATCTAGATCTCCAGGCTTCTACACAGCAAAGATAATAAGATCCAGGGAGCTGTTTATAAGCAATATATCATGACCTTTTCTCGTTTTCTCTTGGAATATTCCTCTCTCCTTCATCAGGTTTTATGAAGCTGCAGGCATCGTGTCTGAAAGTGCCATCCAGTATCTTTGTATTATAAAATTAATGTCTTTTGTAGAGTAACTCAGCTTTAGACAGGAAATGAATGAACTAAAGAGGGAAGAACAAGCTGATAAATATGAACCCACCAAACACCCAGACACTGACAAGCCTAACAAAGTTTAAAGGAAAAGAAACAAAGAGTTTGTTAATGGCTTGGGAAAGCTTCAGTGGGTGTATATCTCAGGGGAATCTCAACCCAGCGGACTCCTAACGAAAGCCACACACACCTGGCCAGAGGTATCACAACAACAGCACAAAAAAAGCAAAAATCTGAACACAGGCAGAATTTCTTCTCCCTTTCCTCCCCAGGATACTGCTGGGAGCCCCTCCCGCAAACCCAAACAAGATGCAATGTGATATGACAAAATCCAGAGAGAAGCCTGAAGACAAATCTCAGCCCTGTCATTAGCCCACAGAAGAGCAGTCCAAGCAGTGTTTAGGCTGCAGAAAGGGAGGCCCTGTAGTTTCCCAGCATATTGCCACCAGTATTAAAATGGGTTTAAACCATTCTGGTGACACTGCAGCCACAGGACTTTCCTGGAGTTCGTAATCCATACATCCACATTGGACACCTCTCAACAAGCTTAATAAACCAGCTCCATTGCTCTTCAGCATTGGGTTTTGTTCCCCTTGAAGTCTGTCTGAAGGAGGCAACCACAGCAGAGCAGACTCCCAGGGAAAGCAGAGGCACTTAGTCATCACCTGTATCTATCTCCAGCTCACTCAGCTGTGGCCAGTCTGTTCCCCATACCTGTGCTTAAGATGCAGTTATGGTACCAGTGAACCACCCAGGAAGGATGAACACATTCCCCAGCTTTGTAAACTAAGCAACCTAGAAAGACAAGAAGGGATCAGGTT
Source organism: Ibidorhyncha struthersii (assembly GCA_013398815.1). Lineage (NCBI taxonomy): Eukaryota > Metazoa > Chordata > Aves > Charadriiformes > Charadriidae > Ibidorhyncha > Ibidorhyncha struthersii. The sequence continues at coordinate 892,236 of VZSZ01000456.1, read as the reverse complement.
GGTCAGAAAGAGCACTGAAATTCACGGTCATTGGCCTCTCATTCCAGTTTTATGACTGATTCATTTAATGGCCTTCTGCAAGTTCCAAGTCCTCTGCAGGCTCCAGTTCTCTACCATCTCCTCTGTGCGATGATACAGCCACCACAGAGCCTGTAGAGATGCTCATATCAATGACGCTGATGGTGTCCAGGGCATGACCATTAACACTGGAGCCCCCAGTGTGGAACAAAAGCTTGTCAGAAGTACTGGTAGACTGAGAAAACTGGCATAACTCAGCAGGTTGATGACACCTTTGCCCACAGCTGATAAGCTCGCTTTCTGCAGAGACGTCATGCACTTTACCAGAGCACTACCATAGCCTACTGCATACTCTTAACCATTAATGACGCAACTAGGAAAAAATTACTTTTAAAAAGCTAGAATGACACAAACATCCTGTCCTGGAACAGATGATGGAGACCTGATCCCACCTCAGAGACAATCCACTCATTAACTTCAGAGATAGCCATGCTCCCCAGCACTGGTCCAGCTGGGACAATGCCTGCGTGTCTGACAAGGCAATGAGGTTTTATACACCCAGGACATTTTCCCCAACAGTGTTATTTAACCTAACTGTAGTGTCAAAGCCAAACAGCAGACACAGAGTCTTGTACTGTGAGTCCCTAAGATATAAATCCGGGGTCTTGCACATAGTTAGCAATGCCCAACTGAGTTCTGAAGTTCTCCCACAAAAAACCATCCCCCACCTTCCCTCGGGTGAGCTGGGTCACCTTCTGGACCAGTCCCATCCTCACTCCCTCAACTACAGAGGGAGCCAAAGGTAATCACACACCAAGTGGATCCAAGTTAGAGCTCCCCTTGACCTCATGGCACACAGTTCACAGGATAGAGTCCTAAAAACCTCTCTTCAGAGGGCCTTGGTTAGAATTCATCCAGACCCGATGCAATTAAATGCTCTAAGTTATTAATATTACAAGATTTACTGCTCCCCATTTACAAATGATTTGCATTTTTATGCATTCTTTTAGCATGGATCATCACAACTTACTTTGGTATTCATGAGGTTGCAATTTGTGTATTTCCATAATTACCTCATCATATTCTCCATTAGATAATGGACCAAGGGCATAAAACACCAAGCAGAATTCAGAAGCAGCATCGACTCACCACCCCATCGAGGGACTGATTTCCCCTTGTCCTTGAAGCACAGCTCACAGGAAAGCACTGGAAAAGCTCTGTCCCGGCATGGGCTGAGACTTGCAGGTTGAAATTATTTAAAAAAAAAAAAAAAAAAAAAGAGAAGAAAAATCAGTGTTTGATCATTACAGTCTATGGGAGTTTCCCTGCTCCCCATACTAAGGTCCATTGATAAGTTCGCTGCACAGCTCCCTTGGGCTTCAGAGGACTATACCATGTGCATTCCAAACTAAGAAATCACAATCATTTCAGTTCCCTAGTTTTTAAAGTAGGACACAAATGAGAGCTGAAGGGCTTACACAAACACCTTCTGCACACTAGATCCAAAAATGACTTCGACAAATGGTCCCCCACACCAGGATGCTGCCACTACATCCCCTAAGGGAAAGTTTGCATCCAAAACTAACCCAACCCAGACTTCATGGATAATTCACTAGTGCACTGGAGGGAGAGGGAGGAAGAAGACGAGATGAATTTCATGTACATAAAATCCTTTTTGTGTACTTAGGAATGGATATGAACAGATTTAAAATTAACGAGCTTAGTTCACTGCTGGGCAAGTGATCTAAAACGTCCAATAAATAATTCATCCCAGAAACATACATCACTGAGCAGTCTGGGCTGTGACGCAGACCGTGTCAGGGGGGTCTCACTTTGTGAAAGAGAGACAACTTAATTCAGTGCAAAGTGAATAATCCAAAATCCCATAAATGATTCATCACTGGATTAAAAGCTATAGATTTGTCCATAGAAATTCTCTGCCCTGCATTAAATATGCAGATGATTGTGTAGTGTGTATTAACTACTGGATGGCTTAGTTAAGAATGACACCAGCCCTGGTGCTTGAGAGCAACTTTGAAGCCATGAATCTTCATTAGATGTACAACTAAGCATGAAAAGGGGTTACGTTCAAGGATTCAAGGTGCACTAACAGCAGTAGAACTACAGAGCATACACCAGTACATGCAAGAGGAGAGCCAGGCCTTAGTATTTTTTGTTTTAGAAAACATAACTATAAAGAAGAGTTATTCTCTGGTTTGGATTATCTACCCGACTCCACTTTTCCTAGGTATTAAAAAAAAACAACCAACAAACCACCAGACTCCTAACCTTTCCCTTTTTTCTATATTTATATGTATATATTTTTTAAAAAAATCTGTATTTTTGAAACAGCAGTAGAACATGCAGCTTCTCTCCTTAGAAAAAGAAAAAAAAACCAAACATAAACCAAACATTTTGAGAAGTGGTGGATTTCCCTTCCCCTTGGAGAAGGCTCAGTGCTTGAAAGACTGAAGAAAGTCAATGAACTTATACCAAAGGTCATTTCCCACCACCTTCCTCTCCAAGCCTTTCAACGGTTTTTACACACTCCAGTTTGCATCCCAGTGTCCTTGTCATCGCCTGTCTCAGCTTCAAACAACGTGGAGCTTGTAAGCTGAGGTTACCACGGGGTAAGGAGGTGAGCCTTCCTACCAAAGGGTTCTCCGTAGGAAGCCCCACTCTAGTCTCAGTGTTTCTCTTAGTTCTGAGCACTCCCCAAAGTGATCAGTTGAAGAGCCCCTTTCCAAGACCACCACCCTTTCTCATGAGCTTGAGAGCAGGAGAGAGTGGATGCTGAGATGAGCTACGGGATGGTTAGAGGTTGACATTTCTTTTGCTAGGTCACTGCTGCTACTGTGTGATTGCAGGAGGTGCTGAGTCATGGGGTTTACATTTAAATCAGCAACAGAAACCAAAGCCATGCTGCTCGCAGCTGGGCTGGGACCTCAGTGGGAAAAGGAAACCAAGAAGTGCATGGCCACCATGGTCTCAGGAGCACAGGAAAACCAGGGTGTTAATGAGACTTGCAGGAAATTGTGTTTCTAGAGGACACGTAAGCCAGAGCCCAGGCCAAGAGTGCTGAAAGCGTGCCTTGGAGCCAGCCATGAGCTGCGCTCCCGGCCGGGACCTCTGTCGCTGCTGGAGGAGGCTGCATTTATTCTGCTTGGTGGCAGCAAATCTGCATCACCTTTACAGCCCCTTCTACTCTCCCCAGCTGTTTCTCTGCTCTGTCTCTGTAGCTCAATTTTGCCATCTGCTGTCACATCTGCGGCAACACATCCTATTTCCTCTTTCTACCAGGCTAAAATTTTCCACTTTTTCATGCATTCATCTCACACTGTGCGGTTATCTCTGCTCTTTCCCCAAGTCCCACGATGCTATTTATTCTTATTCCTAATTTCCTATGTACTCAGCCACATTCTTCCCTTCTGCTTGCTCTTTCTTAAGCTCCAATTAGATTCCACCTTTGGAACCCAGAGATTTATTTATATTAACCTTAAAAAATGCCTAGAAAAGCACATTAAGGCTAAGAAACAAACCTGGAAACATAATGAAATGTGCTGCTGAGATGGAAAGGGACCATCAGAGAAGTCAGCTCCAATAAAGTCTATTAAGAGGGGTCTCTTATTAATCTCAAAATGATATTTAACTCATTCCTCTGGTTTCTCTTTAAAGGTTTTGTATTCCTAAGTCAGCACTTGCCTTTTTTTTCAGTATTTCCTCCTGTTTTCTCATTAGCCAATCCCACATCTCAAAATATTCAGATCCTCTTTTTTAATTGCTTTTCTGTACCTCCTCCATCCTAATCGGGTAGTTCAGTCATTATCTCCTCACGTCAGACCTCCTTTACCCAATTTAATCGGTCATTTTGATACAGACAATTGTCCACAAAGTACCGGAGTCCAGTGAAAATTATCACTTGGACCAAAAGCTAAATCCTTCATTAATTAACCACCTTGCTCCACAGAGCAGAGACAGACTCCCCAGATATAACACCGTTTAGGCTTGACATGGACTCTGAACAAATTAAAACCGCTTTGCTCTAGCCACGGGCTCCCAGTGAAAGCACATAAATGCTGCAGTAACTTCAGCAGCCCAGGGCACTGGGGGGAGGTGTTAAACCTGGATGATTTCAGGTCTTAGCGCTTGGCAGAGTGAGAGGCGGTGAGGGGCAAGGTCTGGGGGAACTGGATATTTTGGGGGAAACACACAGCAGCTTTAAAGCCAACAGCTTTGCCCGTTGGCAGATCTCGGGGAGGTACAGGAGGCCAGCGAGGGTAGGGTGAAGGCACACATGGGGAGACCTTTCAGGGTCTTCAGCAAGGTCAATGGCCAACAACTCTTGAGGAAACCCGCACCCCACAACGCACCACCACGAGCCCTGTGGCACTGCCAGGGGTCGGGCTGCCTTTTGTCCAAGTTTTTCCAGTCTGAAGCACTGGCCCCTGTAAGGCTTTGCAGCTGAAATGTTGTGTATCATTTTAAGCTGCTTATTGGAGGGTTTTCTGGGCTGCAGTGCTTTATGTTTACTCACGTGCACTTCTTCTTTGCCTTCCAAGGCAAAAGTCTTTAAAATAAAGACTAACGTTTCCAGATGCCAATGACATACTCTCTGACAGTCTTTTCTTTCTAAAAACCTGCTGCTTTCATCCAGTTTTTCTTCACTAACCCCAGAAACTGCATTCTGGGGCTTCTGTTGCTTTTGGAAAACAGCGTTTCTTTTTCCTCCAGCTACATTTTAAAAGGCTCCCTTTAACTTTTCACTGAACATACTGACAGCCAGGGTCAGCTCCTCAGAAATTACTTCAGTGTATTTTCATTTAAATATAACCCACATTCCTTGCTTCCAATCGCCACTCTAAACCCAAACCTCAACCTCAGTAATTGGGGTGGATAAAAAGATATACAAAAAAGGCTCAGTGACATAAGTTACACTTAGAGCTTCCCTCCAGCATTTCCAAGCTGCGTTTCCACATGGCTGACCAGATCAAACTCACTTTGTTGGCTCCTATTTCTTCTGCCCTTGTGCAGCTCCCCAAAGCAGGGCCTTCAAGTCCAGCCAGCACCGCAGCAGATCTGCTAGAACCTTCCCTAGCAAGAGACAGCCCTGCTCTAAGGAAGTCATTAGTGCAGAGCTAATTAATAAGAGCAAAAGGATTGGCCCAGCCCTTCCAATTGGAAGTTGCAATTAAGATATTGCTGGCTTAATTAGCAGGTTTTCTTGGGGGGGGGGGGGAAGGGAGAAAAAAAACCCAACTTTTTTTTTTTTTCTTTTAAAGGAGTACATCAGAGCTGTTTGGGTCTTTTTTTTTCTCTTCTTATTCCTTACAGATTTGTGTGGGACTCATGCCCAGCAGCAGTGTCAGGCGCCAGGGCCCCGGGCTCAGCACGTGCTGTGTGTTGGGGTAGCAGCAGCCGCATTAACCAGCGCAGGACAGACACGGGTCTCAGCTGAGCAAACCCAACCCGGGAGCCTGCAGGCCACATCCTCTGCTTGGGGACTTTCTTCTGCCTCCCACAATGCAGCTAGACCAGGGTGCACAGCAGGGTGCTGAACCCCAGCGAGACCGAGAGGGAACTCAAAGAGGAACCTCCCCTGCCTCCCCCCCCTAATTCATGGCCTGTGAGAAGACACTGTAGAGTCAAAAAGTCTCACCACAGCCCTGAGCATGAGTAGCGGGGAAGTCCAGAGCTGCGACACCATGTTTTCTTCTGATCAAATGCTATTTCCACAATGTGCTCTTACTTCAAGTTGTCATTGTCCAGAGTTGCCAAAGCAGGGACTGGTAAACTCCAGGCAAGGGAAATAACAACCACTGTTGTGGATTTGAACCTTCTCCCATGCTGTTCCCATAGTCACCGCAGCAGAGCTGGTGAAGACCCCAGTGAGATACACGAAAGCTCTGCAGCGTAGCCCATAGATGATTCCCCCCAGCCTCCATGGCTGGTCCCACTTCACTAATGGCCCCCGCCTGGTTACCAGCTCAGTCTGGTTTCTAAAGCCTAATCTGAACCCAGCTGAAACACAAGCAAAAGCCTCCTCAGAAAGGGTGTGATTAGTGTGGTGAAATGAGGGGCTTTGCTCTGCCGTGCATTGCCCATCTGCCTCGCAGCCACTTGAAGGCTCCACTTTTCCCAGCTGAGTAGAAGACAAGGTTAGTGCTGCAGAGCTGTCATTAGGGCAGCACTTACAGGGCTTGAGGATAACAGGGAGGATTTTGAATTTCCCTGGACTGCTCTGTGCTGCCGGCAGCGCTGCCTCCTTCTCAGGCACCCCGGGGCCAGCCAAGGTCCACAGCCTGGAGCTGGGATGCCCCCACATACTAACCACACACATCCCATGCAGCCCACAGTGTCCAAACCATGTCCATCCTCAGGATTAGCTCTAGGCACAACACAGGGATACATCTGAGCAGCTAAACAGCCACAGCCTGCTTGCCAGCTCTGCGATGCTGAAGTCCTGGGAACAGGGACAGCAGGTCCTGCTGGTGCCCTTGAGGATGGGGAAGGAATGTGGGGACAGCTTGTGGCTGCAGAGAAGGACTGGGGACAAATTCTGTCCCCAGCAGCAGCACAGTTCTCCCCCACAGCCCTTCTGTTCCCACTAGAAGCAGCAGCAGGTGAATGCCACCCTTCATCTCTTCTTCTTCACTGTTTTTAGTGTCCCCAGAGCCTTTCCCTGGACATCACAGGATTTTTGCCTATGGTGCTCAGAAACACCCACCTCCCATGGGCACCTGAAGGGATGCCAAGTTTCCAAGACGTGGCTGTGCTCTGTGTTGTGCTTCTCACCTGCAACTTCTCTAAAAGATAAATGGGCACCACTGGTAAAACTGGGCACACCAGTCTCATCCATACAAAACCCAGCCAGACAGCACTATGCTACCCTGTGACTGGTGCTGGGGCCCTAAATGAAGCATCCTGGGGCTGCATGGTGCAGGTCTGCATTGCCAAGCAGACTCCACCATGAGAGTTGCTGCGTTTTGCAGGTCGTTGTCGTGAGGACCAAAAGACAACTCCAAACAAACAACAGGGGATCCCCTATGCACACTGATGGGGGATTTACAAATGAGTGGTATGGGGGTTTGTGGGGGCAGGATAGAAAAACTTCCCTGCAGGTTGGTCTTCCAGGCATTTTCCCACCTTTGGAAATACTGCAGTACTGCTTTGGAGAGCTGAGACATCACACCAGTCATTTCAACACCTGGGGAATAACTAACTCCTGTTCAAATGCCTTAGGATGTGGCATAAAAAATACAATTGCTAGTGGTAAATTACAAAGTTTATTAATATAGTCTCCAAGGGTCATTCAAACATGCTGAATCACAGGCAGCATTGGTACCCATTAAGTAATCTGCATTTTTGATTTATACTCGCTGCATTCTCGCGGCTTAATTTTTCTTTTGATTATATAAAAGCAGTAAGAACTGAATTTCCTGATTTTTTTATTCTTTTTTTTTTTTTGGCAATTTGAAATTAGTCAACATTCCATGTTAGTTCTTCTCTCTTCTGTTCCTCAGAGTATAAGTCGTATTTGAGGAAGAGCATTAGTAAAAATAGAGAAAACCACATTCAATTCTGTAACATAATATTAGTAAGAATGCAGATGCCAGAAACACCTACGAATAATGCATAAAGCACCTCCTCAAAGAAGCTTCTTTATGCAAGGAGTTTTAAAGGTGACATGGCAAAATTTGCACAAAGATTTTAAATTTTCACAGTTGAAGCTTTGGCCTTTGGTGTTCACCCATTGATATTTTGAGGGCTCATAAGCATCTCAATGCAGCATGAAACAGGCCCTTTTTATTTTCCATGACATCCACAGATGACGTAGGAGGTCTTCACAGGGAAAAAATGCTGTTTTCTCCTTCAGTGCCACTGAAAACTTTTTCCAGGTCTTCCGCTGGTCCAAGGCTGTAGTGAGAATCATAGATCAATACGGATGGGGCAAAAGCACATTGCTGCTTCAGAGCATCTTTTCTTATTTGTAATGTTGACAAATTCCCATTGAAACAGAGACCAGAAGCTACTGAGGCCATTGACTTCAATGGTGTGATGCCTACTTTTTACACCAGAGAAAGAATTGCTTGCATTTTTCTAGTGGATAGAAAAGGGCTGTTCAGATCTTACAATGACAGCTGTAGAGTAACCACCATGGGATTCAGAAAAGAGTCCCTCCTTGGCCCCCAGTCCTTATCTCCTAGGTGGGGTATGCAGTGGTGGACCATCTACCATTGAAAAAATTATTGGTCTTTGGCAAAGGGATGATACGTCACTGGACTACCCTGTGATTTGTCTAGAGAAAATCCCTTTTTTCAAGATAAGCCAGAAGACATGAACTTACCAGCTACACCTGCACAGGGTGACTCATTGTACTCCCATATTTCATATCTTCCTCAAAACAATCACCTCAAGGATGACCTCAGAAGTGACCTCAGTGTGACCCAAGGAGTGTTTGTGAGGTGCAGTGGCCCCATGAGAGCTGTAAGGTTTATCTAGTGGTGAAAAGCTTGGCTTGCCACACAGCTGCAGTGTGCCCTTTGTGGGGCCCATTCGTTGTGTATTAGCATGAATTGCCACTCCATGGAGTGTGTCCATAAGTCCCTGATCCCTTTCTGAGCAATCATTTTGCCAGTTGATCATCATAACCATTTATCTCTTAATTTCTTTAAAATAAGCCCACCAGGGTCATGCCCTGGTATTTGATCAAAGAATAAAGCAGATTAGGTATTTCCCTAAACTGGGGTCCCCACATAACAGTTGCTAAAGTTCTCCAGGGCCCTGGATGTCTGCTCATTGCCACATAGAAGCAGTATCCAGGAGCTGCTGTTTGACTTTCTGGGGTGAAGTTATCTGAAGCTTGCTCATAATACAATTCTGGTAGTCAGCACCACAAGCCAATACTATCCCCATTACAATCAGTGGCCAATTCCTTCCTGCCTCTAAGAAAAATTACATTGGAACTTGTAATAGGAAATTACAAAATGGATTACCTTTTTATTATAAACTTCTTTGTGTGTTTACCTAGAAGCAAAATAATATTAATGTCACAGTGGCAAAAAGCAATCTATAATTCTAATGAATCTGTCGAATGAGTTCAGAAGCAAAGACAGCAAGTTGCTGAATTTCTGTGGGCTAAGCAGGAAAGAAAGGATCTCATTCCGATTTAAGTTACACAAATGTCTGTCAGGAGCAATTTCAGGAAACTATGGGACCACTTTACTATAAAGCAAGAGCCAACAAATGAGCCAGACCTGCAACAAGTGAGTGAACAGGTTCTTTGCACAGGCTTCCTCCTGCTGCATCCCCACCAACTCATGCTCCCTGGTCTCCTCCTGGTGACACAGTCCTGGAGTAAGGACAGCAATCCCCATAAAATGAACAGAGTGCTGTCACAGGGGCCATGGCAGATTTACCAGAAGATTAACCAGAGACACAGAAGGACATCTGCACTAGGCCAGTGTTAGAAACATTGATCAATTATGTGCTTAGGGATACTTACGTTTCCAAAACAACGAGAGCATCAATATGAAAAGAATGGACACCGCTATGAGACAGGCAATGAGAATGGCATAGCTGGGAAACTGGAAGGGAGAAGAGAACAACTGAAAAGGCTTTAGAAGCGTGTTTACTTCAGACCTATTCACACAGGAGCAGGTTGCCCTAGTGGCTAAGAGCTCTGAAATATCTGCATTGGGCTGGAGTTTGCAACGCCTTTCTGAGCTTGCCAGTACACAGTATGGAGAAGACACATCAGGTCAATCACGATAAACAACATGAATTACCTGTTCAGTATGTAATAAATTTTCTTCTGAAGCATTTGAGCCTAGATTCATCCCACTTAACATGAACTTCTTAATAAGGTGTATGAAGTAGGAGCTTAATCGCCCTCATCCTTCTCTTAATCAGAGACAGGGAAGTGTAACAACGCTCCTAAGCTGCCTTTTGCCTGGTTGCACCCCAAGCATGCTACCTCTGCCTGTCTGACAGGGCTCTCAAGGGGATAAGGTTTTTCTGAAGTGTCCAAGCCAGATGGGATGGCCACAGGCTTTGCCTCTGTCCACTGGAGAGATGGCTAGACGGTTCCTGATCTTCTAAACAAAAGTTCAAGCTACTGTTTGCAAACACTGTCCGTCTAGTATGAATACATTGCAAATCACTAGCATGTCCTGCTGTCCTTCTGGCTCCTAGTTAAACACTCCTGAAACTCAGAAGAAGTTTTACCTTATCTCCGTTATCATGTTCCTCAGCCTTGCCGTCTGAACTTGCTGAAACCCCTGAAAACAAAAGGGATTGAAATTATTACTGGCACAGTCACCTGAAGGAGTGAGGGCCACAGTGGTTGTCACTGCTTTAATCAAGGAATAATGAACTCTCAGGCAAAGAGGAGGACAAAATCTAGCCCTGAGTAGGAGAAATAAAGCACCTTGCAACCAAAAGGGAATGATCTATTTCCACAAGTGGCATATCAGGCAATCATTGGGAAAGATCAGTCTTCATTAAGGAAAGAGGAGGCTTCCAGGGATAGCCCATGGACCAAGACAGTAGAAACTTGTCTGCTGCGAAGGAGTTTTCACTTCTGTAAACATGACAAGATGTCATAGAGAGCAGGGGTAGTAAACAAGGTACAAGTCTAAGTGGAGGAACTGCCTTGGTTTAGTTGTGGTCAGACTCATGTGTGATTGCAATTTTTGAAACCTGCATTAGACTGAAAACCACAGGAAACATCTTTACGTTCAGATAACTTACCACAGATTTAAGAAAACTCTACAAAGATGATGCATTTTTTTCCTATCTAGGGATATTAAGAATAATTCAGTTCTAGTTTTCTAAGCTTTGGAAATAGGTATGAACTAAATGAATCCGCAGCAGCAACCTTTTCTGCTGTTATCTTATGATCCTACTCTCTTACTTTTGTTAGTGAATTTAAAGTCACAAAAAGTTAATCTAGACTTGGGCCTTGGTTCATTATGACCTCATGCTACAAAGTACTGAAGTATTTAAGTATTTGGAGCACTTGATCTGTCGCAGGAAGCACCCACTTTTTAGCGGCACCTTAAAAACAGAGGAGTCACTCAGCTTAGTGAATCAAAACTTCAGCTTACATTCCATGACAGGAAAGCTCCTATGCCTTAGGTCATGCCCTAAGGTATAGAAAGACTGTTACGAGTAGTGCTTTCAAATGTTTGACAAGAGAACAATGGTGGAGTCTCCATCTGAGCAAAATATACCAGGGACCAGATGAGTCATTTGTCGGGGCATGTACATGTAACACGCTTGCCATGCCCAAGACCGTAGCCAAAGGAAACTTTATATGCATGAGACACCCAGAATGTCACATGATGGTGGAGGTGATCAGACGGTGACAAATAAGCCCATTAGGAAAAAAAATGCTTTTTTTAAAACCTTTTCCAAGTATGTTATTCAGTGAATAACCTAATTCCCTCCAGATTTCTCAGTTCTGATCAGCTCTCTCCCAGAGCTGAGTTGATTTGTCTCCATGTCCCAGCTAATGTGCTTGCCTTATATCAAAGTCATGGACAGGGCACAGGTAGCTCATACGCCTCCAACTGTAGCTCTCTCTCAACTATGGGTTTCTCTCCCAGCCACTGTGCTAACATCAATACAGAGTTCAGCAACAAATTAGCCTTCCCTTGCATTCCAGTAAGCTTGAAGTTGGTCCATTAAGTGCATTACTTCACAAAGTAAAAGGAGACTGAGTCAAGAACTTAACTTGGCTTATGGCTCTTACTAGACAGTGCTCAATTACGCTGCAGCATTTTCACACATTATGACAGTTTGGCTCTCGGAAACAGCATGACACAAGTTTTTGCATGGGCAGGAGTGTACATGACTCACATAAGCATGGTACATTTTCTGCTGTTATTGCTTTTGTGGTGGCTCTTTCTAGCCCACAGTCACAACTTAAGTTGCCCCCAGAACCCCAGAGGTAAGACCCTTCGCAAAACTCCATGTTTACAATGGCAGAATATAGGCATTATCCAGAACTATACCAGAAAGATGACAAGTGAGACAGCTGTGAGAAACCCTCACAAATGCCCAAGAGACCAGTTTAGTCTCTTCTGTGAGCCCTCTCCAGGGGCATTGAGGAACAGTTTCCTAAATTCTATTTCTGTTGTGAGTCTCTAGGTCTAGCAAATAAGACCTGCAAAAATCTAAATACTGTGTTTTTAAGAATGAAGAGATTCTTGGCACTAGTTGAAACTAAAAGAGCTCTCTTACCAGCCGAATATGACATGTCATCCTTGAATTTTAGCTTTCCTTTTTGTAAGTCCTCATTTGAGGGCATCTGGTGGGCAGACTATCACACATGAATTACTTCAGCCATTCTACTTTTACACTTGACCGAGAGGCATGAAGTGCAAACTTCATGCAAGTTTGTTCATTTCTTAGATATGGTATGATTTCGTATACCAGTTCCTTTTCTCTTGAAGGAATGACTGATAGTTGTGGTAATTGCCTCCTGCTTTCCATCATGGCCAAGAACACACGTTGAGCACTGGAGAGCTGAGCCTGCAGCCACATGTGGCTGAATATTCAGTGAGTTTCAAAGCTCACAACACACAGGGAGGATTTAAAATTGAAAGCTCAGTGAACTCAAAGCGATGACAAATCAGATATCTGAGAACTTAGTTTGGATGGTGACAAAGACCAGTTCTTAACTTCTCTCAGACCTGAGATACCCAACAGTAGTGAGTGACTCAAAATCTACTTCCTTTGGAGGCTTAAAGACATGTTTTTCTCAGCTGTTACATCCGGATTACAAACAATTTCTGCGGGGAACCCAGATACCTCTTACTTCCAGATGCAATGAATAGCTATCAGTACGCGTTTGGTACACTCTTAAGAATAGTCAATACTTTTGTTTATGACAACTTCATCATTTCTCTGAACATGCAACTTCTGACTTTGCAACGTTATCCTCCTCACCTGCAGTTGGCACGTCTTCCACCATGAGAGAAGTGTCAGTGCTTTTAGTTCCCTCTGCAGTCGGAAGTGTACTTGGGAATTTGGTAGTCACTGAAACAAAGTAAAAAGTAATGCTCGTAAAGATCACTAATTAGGAGGGCCTTCATGTGGCATTCAAAACCACTTGCACGGTCCTGCATCTGCAAATAAGAGGTGAAAATCTGCACCTCGGTTTTCATGCCCGCAGCTCATCCTACCCAGATAACTGATGAACTTTACTAACATGAGCAGTGAGTGGTTAGATGTTTAAACTGTTCAGCTGTGGATGTAATTAATTGTTGCCAAGTTTAACTGGCTGGAAGACAAGATATGGTATAGAAAAGCTGTCCTGAGAGATTCATGTCAGAAAGAACTTCAAGCGATAGAAGACCCCAAAAATGTACAGAGACCAGCCTTGTGTGCAGACATCAGTCTGTGGAAAAGTTGTCACTGATGTGGATAAAGAGCAATCTAAGAATGGTTAGGATGATAATAGGTCACTCTGATCAGCTAAATATTAATAATAACAGCAGCCTTCATATGGGATGACAACGTAAGTACTCAATTTTAAGCATGTTTCAAATTTTCACTGACTATTGCTCGAGCAGAACATGCTCTAAACTAATTTTTCAGCAGACCATTTCAATTGCCTTTACCAAATCAAGAAAAAAAATAGTGCATAGTCGAGTGACTCTCTCCCACTCCATCCCAGGTGCAGGACTTTGCATTTATTTCTGTTGTACTTCATGAAGTTTCTGTCACATTATTTCTCCAGCCTGTTAAAACTCCTTTGAATGCAAGCCCAACCCTGTGCTACCTCGGCCATTCATCCTGATTTGGCATCATCCACAACATTTGACCTGTGTCTCCTTAAACCTACTGAGGCATACCTATAGCGTCTCTGAGAAAACTTCCCAAATACAAATATAAGTATTTGCAGAGTCTGTATGATGCCAGAGTCAGGCTAACACAGACCATCTCTGCTACACAGAAAAAAGAAAGGATTGGTGCTGGTTACTCTTTGTACCTCCAGGAAGAGGGACAGACTCTGTTGGGCAAAACACGGCATCATCCTCAGTCCTTGTGTCAGCTGCTTGGAAACCAGTTGAAAAATCTGGCAGAGCACTAGTTGTCACCATAGCTTCTGGAAAAATATAATTTTCTGTCATGGTAAATGTTGGGGGAGCAGTAGTCTCCAGTGTAATTCCTGCTGGAGGCTCGGTGGTTGCACTTGTTGCTTCAGGAACGGTGGTTGTCAGGAGGACAGCAGTCTCTGCTGTTGTTTGATGATCGGTGGTTGCACTTGTTGGTTCGGGGAAGGTGGTTGTCAGGAGGAGAGCAGTCTCTGCTGTTGTTTGGTGATCAGAGGTTGCTTGGGGAACAAAAGTTGTTTTTCTAAAACGTTTAGGGGAAACGAGAGCCTTTCTTGTGGTGGTTGTCATCACTGGAGGGGCTGCATGGAAAATACATAGCCAAGAGAAAAACAAGATCAGAGCATTCACAACCAATCCTGAGGAAAGCCAACCCAGAAATGAATGAAAATTATCTAGCTGTTAAAATACTGAGAATGAGGGTGGAAGAGTTGCTATTTAAAAAGGTGGTTTAATTAGCAGAAAACATGTTCCAGCCAGAGCAATTCCCAGATTTACAGATTTGCTGCTTTTTTTGTGTGTGTGTGTAGGTCTCAAACATCTCCTCCTTGACCCTCTTACAGAAATGGAAGAGCCAGAGCCTTGCCTGCTAAGACCCAAAACCTGCAAACTTTGTGATTTTGTTTTTCAGTGTCCTCATAAAAATAAAATAAATAAAATGCCTACATTTTCAGCTACAATCTTCTTGCTAATCTTTTCAACTGGACCTTTTTTTATGAACTCTGTTAACCTCAAACTGAGGAATTGACATAGGTTTGTCGTGTTTTTCCCCCAATCTCCTGTTATATCACTTACAACAGGCGTATGAGAGTGCTTTGTACATCAGCACTATTGCACTCCTGAACACCCTGTAAAAGTCAGAAAAAAAATTCTTTCTACAGTGTGGAGGATGGGTACCATCTCTTTTTCTGTGCATTGCAATGCTTTTCAGCCTCTTTTCAACTTTGTAAGACCCTTACTTTATCCTGCAGCTTAGCAAAATAACAGGAAGGGGGAAAAGTCCTTCAAAACTCTGAGGCAAAATTTCTAAACACATAGGTCTCCTTATGACATGAACCAAACAAAAGCCTTTTTGGTGTTGGGGTGAACGCAAAATGAAAAACTGAATTTCATTCCAAGGACCCTTCAAATGATAAAAAAATCCCATTTTTAATTCCATCATCTTTTAAAACGCCAAATATAGCTACACAACAAGAAATTAAATACTTCATTAGAAAGGCAAAAGAAGGGTAAAATTACTATTTTTTCATCATAACTGCTCATTGAATGTGATACAAATTGGCAACTGGTTGCGGACCTCCCTTGAAAACTACGTGATTTAGGAAAAAAGCTTTTCACCAAAACAAACAAATAAACAAACCAAAAAAGCACACATAAACTCCAATTTTAAACTCTTATCCAGTGAGAGGTTTCTACCTGGTGGCTTTATCACAAAGGTCCCCAAACTCACCTCTGACCACCTCCAGCCGCATGTTCTTTTTGATGTCGTTGAACCAACCTGGGATCTCTACGCGGCAACAGTATGTGCCTGCATCTTCTGCCTTCACTTTCCCAATCGTTAGAGACACATCTCCATAGGAAATATACCCCTGGAGATTGTATCTCTGTGATTTTCTGAACGTCACCCTATTCCCAGTGGTGTGCAAAATTTTGTTATTGCACTTTGAATTTGGACACGGGCCTCTGCCCCAGCACATATCGGAGATGTCCTTATGTCGTGCCACCTGGTAGAAGCAAGGCAACTGAACAGGTTGTCCTATTACTCCTCTAACAACAGCTTCAGATGCGGTGTGGGCTGTCAAGGAAGAACAAGGAAAGGTGAGTGCTGGCAGTCTCCCATGCGTGACTCCACCTGTGCAACACAATGAGGCAGGAAAAGAAACACTCCTGCCTGCAGGCAGGCCACAGTTACTCATCCCCTTGGTTAGTCTTCCCCAGGAGCTGGTGGCAGCTAATGGTCCAGGGTACAATGGGTGACAGCCAGGAGCTGGCAGGCATTGGCTTGCTGCTGGTGCTGGAGGGCTCCGTGCTCCAGCCCCGGCCAGCTGCTGGAGGACCGCTCACGAAATATATCACTCACATCAAACATGTGGTGAGCAAAGCCGAGGTCTGTCACTGGCAGCCTGAGCGCAGACTAGATCTGTGCAAATGGAATTTGGGAGCTCTACTCCCATCCCATCTCCTCTCCTAAGAGTTGTTCAGAAACCTAGCATGAAACACATCTGGTTTTCTCAGTCCACCATCGTCGTCTTCAAAAAGGAAATGCTGTCATACTTGCCTTTCACTGACAGTTTCGATAGCAGTGTCCAAAATACCTGTCCATGTTAGGGGCTAATTAAGCTGGCAGAGCAGTGCAGTATGTCTATGGAACCTGTTCTCAGAAAGTGCACTGCTTTTTCTGTTTCTGAGCAGGTCCTGTCAACTATCCCACTTACCTTGCAGAGCACTGTGTACATAGAAGCTTTAACTGCTAGTGTTATACTGATGTTAAGAAGGGCATACGTATGTTTTCCTTGTGCACTTACTCTTAACAACCAGGTTTATTTGGTGTTTACCACCAATACCCACCTTAGTATCTGGTTTGAATCTTTGCTACATATTTTTCCCTTCTGTCTATGCAGTTCCCAGATTGCCCTAAAAGGGATTTCTTCATAAAAGGCACTATACAAAAAAGGGTTCCCATACAGGAATCTTTTCCGGTTTACATTCATCTAGTCTGTGTCTGTCCTCCCACCTCGTTGCCTTTTCCCCCCCATGTTATCATTTACATGGAATGGAGCAGGAATGGAGGGACCTTGGGAACCTCCAGATCTGGTCCTCTGCTGCAGCAAGAGGATCATCCTGCAGAGCTGATGTCTCATGGCCAGCTTGCTTACCCCAAAAAAGATTTACAGCAGTTGCTGCTATTATCACCAGCTTTGGCCCTGGTTTGCCAAACATTTCTATTTTGCCAGCTGTTTGAATGCCTTTTCTTTTTGGCATGACTCCCAGATAGCAAACAGATGCTTCCAACTGTGTCCATGTCTCTTTTGTTTTGTCTTTAATGGACTATTCCCCAGGTGAGGTTTTAGTCTGCGGCAGGCTGCCTCACGACTTGTTATTGGGATGACATTTCGGCTTCATTATTGCTTATCCCATTGGCAAGATAAGCCAACTCATTCAGGTTTCCACAGCTCCAAATGCTCAAAGAGTAGGGGCAGACAAAACAACATGCAATATGGTGTGAAGGGCAGAAGCTTTTGCAGTGAAATGAAGGTAGGATGTGCCAAAAAAAATGAATTCCTGCATACAGGATAAGGCTTTGCAAGATGGCAGCTTGTTTTAGTCCTTGGAAAGGGTAGGATCATTTGCCTTGCTACAGCGAAACAGAGAAAACAGCCTCTTTCTGTGATGACAGAACAAAACAGTTCATCCAGTCGATCTTGAAAGTATCCCTAGGGGAGCAGGGGGTTAGTCACTGAGTGGGTTAACACGTATTTTCAAGCCACCCCAGCAAAGATGTGTGTAAAACCAAGACCAGCTTGAACGATTCCTGGAGTTACAGTCACTGCTGCTTGAGGAGAAACGGGATTATCTTCTTATGTCATCCCAGTCCTGCACAGCACAAAAGCAGCTTCACTAAGCGACTCTTAACAAATGAAAATTAGCCTGCTCTTCTCTCTGAAAGCAGAGCCCTAAGCTTATTAAATAAATAAATAAATAAAAAGAAGAAAAGGGAAGATACAAGGCACCACGGTGTCTCCAGTGCAGTTTCTCACCAGTATTGGTACTAGAAAGTTACAGGTTTTGCAGTTTCAAATCCTCTTTTAATTTATGTGAAGCTAATGTTGCTAACATCTGCCTGCACTGCAGGTTGGTATGGAAAGCATACCAATACCGCAACAGCCTACCGCAACTGTGTGAACCTCTGCAAGGACTAAATAACTTCCTTCTCAGTTGCAGCCTCTTCCAAAAGAAATAGTAAAAAGGACTTTGAAACATGTCTTGAAATTAAGAGGTTCCTGAGACTGTTATATTGTGACACCCTAGTCTCACTGTGAGAGGAATCCTAACCCTTGTCCATGACCCTCCTCAGCATCCAGATTTGACCCACGGCACCCTGAGCATCAGCTGTGCTTGGGTAGTCCCACTGAAGTCAGTGAGGTTTGCCACTATTAAGTCCTTAATCCAAATAAGAGAGACATGGACTCCAGATGTTTAATATATCTTCCAAAAGAGAAAGGGGTGTTCATAATTGTTCAGACCATATAGATATACACATATTTATATATAGTCTTTCTTGAGCCCTCAGTAGCAGCTGGTATTAAGCAGTAACTCCAGTAGCTGCTGTTGTAGTGGTCTCTTCTCTCATAGACTGGTCATCGATGGACAAAGACATATATCCTCCAGCCAAGACGGCTGGTTGAAAAAGATATTTTTTTCTTAATCTATTTCTGGAATAATTTTCCTTC
This sequence comes from Ibidorhyncha struthersii, assembly GCA_013398815.1. NCBI lineage: Eukaryota > Metazoa > Chordata > Aves > Charadriiformes > Charadriidae > Ibidorhyncha > Ibidorhyncha struthersii. Next base: position 873,647 of record VZSZ01000456.1, on the reverse strand, counting down.
TTTGTAGAATATTCTTGCATCTTTTTCCTATCAACCTTTTTTTTTTTTTTTATTTATTCTTGAAGCTTCCATACTGATGAAATTGCAGAGAAAATGAATGATAAACAGAAAAGAAGCATTTAACTGCCCACTCTGCTGGTTCCCTGAGTCTCAAGACTACCCATTCTCCGCACTGAGTGGACTTAAAGAGAAGGTGACAAAAAGTCATTCTCATCCTTCTGTAGCTCTGCATATAAGAAAGTGTTTGAAAATAAGACCAAATGGAGGCAAGTATGTATTTTGAGGCCAAAGATATGTCAAGGAAAGAGCCCTCCTGTTTCTTCTGCTGAGACTGGAAAAAAAAAAAAATATTACGGAATTCCCAGGGCTACACTTTGCCAGCGAAGCTCCATTTGCACAGCAGACACTGTGGAGGTTGTTGCCTCGCCTCAATGGGGCACGGACCACCTCTTGTCCCTCAGTGTATCCTGTCGCTGACCAAAATTTTCCACTACTTTTCAGATTAATTTAAGAACATCACAGTTGCCATAGATGTTATATGCAATATTTTATCCTGGCAGAGGTGAGCCAATTAATATTTAGTCACCTGAGGCAGAACTTTCTGAAATGCCTAAGTGATTTAAAAGCACAGCTCCCATTAGGAGCTCACACCCCGCTGAAAGCGGGTGAACCCGCATTCCTGAGCCACCTCAGGCAATTTGGAGACTGCATTGCTGATGCCTAAATGCACATGCAGAAATGTAGCCAACACCAACCATGCTTGCCAGACCTAGGCTCCCAAGTTACTCTCTTTGACTTCCATCTTTTTTTAGGAATCAGATTTTAGACGGATGAACTGAACACAGGAGTAAAAGGAGAGGAATCTCCAGCCGCACTTTCCCATTCTCAGTTCTTATCAGCAGACAGACCTCAGAGTTTCAGAAAATCCTCTCTTTATCACATATATACATTCATTAATCTGCCAGTATTTCAATTCCCTAGCTTGTGCTGTGTCAGCACTGTAGCGTGGTGGAGAGACAGATGAAGAAGCAAAGCCAGCAATACACACTTAACAGTAATAAAGAAATCAGATAATCTGGCAGGACGGGGGAGTTAACCAAGCCTATACACACAGAGGAAACCACATACATTTTTAAAAAGGAAAAAAAAAAATGTAAGTCTTGATCAGTATTAATTCAGTAAGTTAGGAAAACTTTTGAAGTTCTGTATACGATTAGGACCCTTTCCACTGTTTTGGTTTCACAAAACAAGTGCCACTGGTTTTAATTTTACAAAATTTTTCTTTTCTCAGCAAGCACACAAAAAGCAGATGAAGACTCACCTATAAAAATCTGTATCATAATCCAGTGAAACAGCACAAAATGAGACATTTTAGCTGACAGAGACTCCGGGGCAGCAAGTGGAAGGAGAGAAAACTAGATGTTATACTTTCCAGAGATGCTGAGTGAGCCCCACTGAAGTCTCATTTCTCCATTTCCAGATTTTATGTACTGCAACTGCTTCTTTCCTACACTTCCGGATAGAAGCTGGTCAAAAGAGGTGATTCTCCTGCTTTATTCAGTGTTGGTGTGCCCTCACTTTGAGTACTGTGTGCTGTTCTGGGGCCCACAATTTAAGAAGGACATGAAGGTCCTTGAACGTGTCCAGAGTAGGACAACAAAACTGTTGAAAGGGCTGGAAGGCACATCCGATAAGGAGCAGCTGAGGACTCTGGGTTTGTCTAGTTTGGAGAAAAGGAGGCTGAGGGGCGACCTCGTTGCTCTCTACAGCTTCCTGAGGTGGAGAAGGAGGTGCTGAGCTCTTCTCTCTGGTATCCAATGACAGGATGCATGGGAATGGTTCAAAGCTGTGCCGGGGAAGGTTTAGACTGGACATTGGAAGCATTTCTTTACCGAGAGGGTTGTCAAACACTGGAACAGGCTTCCTAGAGAGGTGGTCAATGCCCCAAGCCTGTCAGTGTTTAAGAGGCATTTGGACTTTAACTTTTGGTCAGCCCAGTGGTCAGGCAATTGGACTAGATGATCACTGAAGGTCCCTTCCAACTGTTCTATCCTATCCCATTCTATCCTATTCTCCTTCCTCTTTCAAGATGCTCAGCATGGTACTACCACCAGAGATTTCAACATACTATTTGTTTTGCCTTTCCATGGAGCTCTTAAGGCCCATTACCATTCTGTAGTGCTGAGCAGCAAGAGCAAGTTCTGTGCTCTCATACTTCTAAATATTTGGCTTAGTCTCCACCTGTGACTTTGTCTTTGCTTACATTTTCTTAATCCCTTCATTTCCCCTGATTCCACCACCTGCTTGAAGACTTCTGCTTCTTTCTTTCACCAGCTTCATATTTTCTATTTGTAAAGACAGCCTTGAGAGACTCTCACAAATGTTTTCTCGCCAAAACCAAAGTCCTTCCCAAAGATCTGCAACACCAACTCCAACAAATATTTTTTAATCTTTCTGACTTTTTTTTTAACTCTTTCTGACCAATTGATAAAGAAGTTCCCTGGAAATAATCCTTCTCTGGGAAAGATGAGAAACAAAGCAAAATTAATTCAGGGCATTAAGGTCAGGAATGAAGAATTGCAGACAGACAAAATTCTGTTCAAATAAATGAAAGTCAACAACTCAGAAATAAATATTCAATGACTTTTTTGCCTCAGTCTTCACTGGCAAGGACTACTCCGCTCTCATGAGACCTCACCTGGAGTGCTGTGTCCAGCTCTGGGGCCCCCAACATAACAAGGACAGGGACCTGTTGGACCGAGTCCAGAGAAGGGCCATGAAAATGATCAGAGAGCTGGAGCACCTCTCGTACAAGAACAGGCTGAGAGCATTGGGGTTGTTCAGCCTCGAGAAGAGAAGGCTCCAGGGAGACCTTTATAGAAGGCTTCCAGTATCTGAAGGGCACCTACAAGAAAGCTGGAGAGGGGCTTTCTACAAGGGCATGTAGTGACAGGACGAGAGGTAGTGGCTTCAAACTGAAAGAGAGTAGATTTAGATTAGATATTAGGAAGAAATTCTCGACTCTGAGGGTGGTGAGGCACTGGCACAGGTTGCCCAGAGAAGCTGTGGCTGCCCCATCCCTGGAAGTGCTCAAGGCCAGATCAGATGGGGCTTGGAGCAACCTGGTCTTGTGGGTCCCTGCTGATGGCAGCGGGGTTGGAACTAGATGATCTTTAAGGTCCTTTCCAACCTAAACCATTCTGTGATTCTATGAGTAGTCAAGTCCATGAATACACCACCCCTCTGCTTGGTAGCATTAAAAAAGGCAAATCACATTTTAGCAGTTATTAGTAAAGCAATAGAAAACAAAGCAGAAGACAGCGTTACACCACCGTAAATATCTACTTTGTATCCTATGTTCTAGTCCACTCAAAGCACATGGTAGATCCAGAAAGGGTTCCAGGAAAGGCAAAAATAACTGTGGAAAGTATGGAAGAGCTTCCACAGGAGGATTAGATACGTAATCCAGGATGAGTCAGGCTGGAAAACAGAAAACCTAAAGGGTACCATGAACAGGTCCATAAAATCTTGAATAGCACAGGAAGGTTGGAGAGGGATTAGCCATTCAATATCCCCCCCAAACACAGCATCAGAGAAAGACTCTTAAGCTTACAGACCTGTTGGGCTCAGTAGTACATTGGAGTAGGAGCCTACCAATCATTAGCATCCTCACCTATCACACCACCGCTACGTCGCAGTGGCAAGAAGTAGACCCCCAATAAACTAGGGTCCAGCAAAGCCAGGATACCTGGTTTCTTTTACCAGCATGTCGCCAACTGACGCTGCTGTAGCCAACCTAACAGCAGATTCAAGCAGCGTGAAGCTCAGAGAACTATTCTGAATTTATTCTGAATTGAAGTAATGCTGCGATGTTTCTCTGTACCTTCACATGCAAAACAGCAAAACCAGCAACTGGTGGGGATAAATACAACAATATAGCAGTGTCTTATCATCAACATTATAAGGCATGTTAACCAGCAATCAGTAAAATATCTAGTTTGCTATAGTCTACCAGGTACAGTTCATACAATGCTAAGTACACACAGCCCCAGCTGTTCTGTGAACAGAACTAATGAAACCTGATGTGTCCAATATCCTGGAGAGCTTTTCCCTGCAATAATCCCAGTTTCTCCTTTGTCTCCCATCACTCACCATTAAGCAGTGGCTGTGAGCCCATGCCCAGCTGATGCCCATGCAGGCAGCAGCTGAATCCCACCTGGGGCACACATTTGGAGCTTTATCCAGCTACCGATTTCACGAAGCTTTTCAAAACAGAATTGGTCAGTGTGTCGCAGGTGACCAGGGAAGGAAGAGGATGAACACAGCATCATGTCAGCTTTGTTTCTTTAGCAAGACTGGGCTAAATGCAGCAGAGTGAATTGAAAAAGGCCATCCAAAATCCAGAAAAATGTGCCTTGCTTTCTGCTTCTGTACTGCTATCTAGTGGCTTCTTGCAGGCAGAAAAGGAAAGGCAGAGAGCTCTCTCAAAAAAATCAGTTTGCAGCTCGTTAGCCTTATCAGGCTCAATGTGCTGCCAGTTTGTATGCAGCTGGATAATCTCTTAACAGGAGAATGGGCTCCAAGTGCCACCTGCACATCCCTGGGGCTCGTTTTGAAATGTCTGTTCCAAGATCCACTGACACGAGTGGAAGTCATGAAAAAGCACAGGGATCTTCTGCCTGCGTGTATTTGTATGTATTATACTGTATATCCGAGGCAAAGTTCTTGCTCTGCACAACCTTTGCAGAGTCTGTTTACCAAGTAACTGCACAGCAGAAAGGAAACTTTAATTGACATTTTGGTTATCAGATACTCTAGGACTTTATTTTGCATGAAAACTCTCCGATGTAAGAATTAGTTTGAATTAGTCTGTAATATTAAGAAAAAAAAAAATTTATGAGCAAGCACTTTTCATAAATAGCAGTCTTCAAGGACGGTCCTCAAAGAGGACCTGAAGAGCAGGAGTGGTTAGAACCAGATAATGTTGGAAACCCCACACTTGTCTGACTCTGATCCCAGTAGAGACTGATTTGGCAAAAGTTGCAGACAGCAGAAATTGCTGAAGATGTTTGCTGAAATCTAGTTCAGAGACCAGATCTGACTTCCTCCAGCTCTGGTCATGGTCTAGAGCCCACAGCAGCGACATGCTCAGCCAGGCAGCAGGAAAGCACCGTCTGCAGCGGGGTCAGTAATTTCAGTTTAGTAATTGTTACAAATAGTCAAATACAAAAATACAGTCTAACACTAGCAGGTCCTTTCTAGCTTTGGTACCTTCTTACACAAGGCAACGTGTGACATGAAGACAGAAAATGGCAGAGACGGTTTCTTGCACTGCCTCTCCTGGCCCAGGGATCAGGAATCACCTCATATCTGTGCTCCCACACTGAGCTCTTTAGTCAACCACAAATTCACCTCCACATTTCCAACCTGCTGCAACAGACAGCCGTAAGACAACGCACAGCGCAAGTGAAAATACAAAGCGCACCAGGGTCACCTATCCCAACTTGCTTTCCACTTCTTCCTTCCTCAACAAGATGAAGAGCCTTTCCCTCCTTCATGAGCCTTTGCAAGCACACTCACCTGCAGTATCCCACCTCAGCCAGGCTCTTCAGGGCTCCTGGGGGAAAACGCTCTCCTCCCCAGCCAGCTCAAGCCCTCCCATCTCTACCAGCTGGGGGAAGGATGGGGAACTGCTCCACTGAGCCCAGCTCCCCTTAAAACACAACCAGACTGTGGCCCCAGGTGTCTCAGCTGTTAACATAAACACCTACTGATTTTATTATTGCTCCTTTATGCCTCATTGGATAACACAGCTTTGTTCTTTGCATGACTCCCTCGAAAATGATGCACTCAATAGACAGTTTGCGGTAAGTCAGTGAGTCTTCCCTGTGGCAGCAATGTCTGATTTATCTATTCTATATTGCTGCTCGGGATGAGTTCAGGGCAAAATTTGTACTGATCAGTATTTGGTAAGAGTTGGTCTCTCTCCTGCCTGTACTACTTGTCAGCTCTTTGAGGAAGTCCCCAGCCTCTCTTTAAAAAATGTGTTCTTAAAACAAAAAGGGAAAATTACTCTCCCACTTGAAGCTGATTTGGGTGCATTTTGTCTATTGCCCAACAGCGTGTTAAGGATTGCACTGAGGAGCAATGGGGGAAAGGCGCTTGGCCACAGATACTCCCACTTATGAGCAAAAAGCCGTCAAACCAACCCAGCACAAGACATTGTTGTTTGATACCTAGAGGGGTGTAAAGGCAGGGAAAACTTTCAGCCAATAGTTTGTGCAATGTCCATGACTTTTTCCACAAGCTAAGGAAAGTAAGAATTTAATTCACTTTACAAAGCAGTTAATTTTTGTTCAGTTGCTTTAGAGGCCTAGAAGTGAAAATTTTACACACTGAGGACTTCTCAGGGTATAGGTGGGCACAAGGAGAAAGCCACAGAAAAAGTGATGTATTTTGCAGAGGAAAACACACCTAGTCATAGTTCTCTGAAAACAAGCTGTGAATATTCTGCACATTGAAGTACTGATCCTGTCGGCTCTGAGAAGATCCCGTGAGGGGGTCAGCATCAATAGCTCCTCCAGTTTTAACTGTGGGCGCAGTATATTGCATTACTGAGCTGTTAACAGGACTGGGTATACCCAACTTTAATGAAAATTCAACTAAATGTACGTTGCAATACTTATACTACCAAGTTTTTCCATGTGTCACCTTTGTCATGGCAGCTATGAGATGGCTTCTGCCCTCTGACAGCATGGACTCTTTTGTAGCTGGCAGACAGAATACACAGTAAAGACAAACTTTTAAAAAAACATGTGGTATTCCTTATGTGACTGAGTGGCCATTCTGGCACTTCCTCTTTTTTTTTTTCCAAAAAGAAAGAGAGAATGTGAAGCAGATAATAAACATAATGGTAACTTTCTTCGGGGTTTCATAAGCGGATTCCGGAAATTTCCCGTCAAGCCAAGAGGGTTTCTGTTTCTGGAACAGGCTGATAAAGTTTTTAATTAGAATTATAGAATTACAGCTTTTATTTGTGTTATTAAAATGATGTGAATAACATTTCTCAGTCCAGTCACGTTTAGCTGCTGAGCAGAGAGAGCAGCTAACATTTTGCAAACTATTCAATGCCCCGGCGGTGACAAAGGCAAGCATGCATACAGTCCTTAGTGTATGATATAAATGTTTTCCTCTGCATGGGTCTCATCTTCCAGGGCACTATGGTTCCCTGCACGTTCTGGTCTCCAAAATGCAACGAAGCTGCACAAAAGAGTAAAAACCACGGTGTTAAACAAAAAACAGACAAAAGAAACACAGCAGAAGAGCAGACAGCTAAATCAACCAGCTCACTGGAAAAAACGTAAAATATGCGAAAACGCTTATTTAAACATGACAGATAATGAATCATTTTTTCACTTCTGAGACAACCCACACTTGAAGTTTGCATGCTGCCTAACACAATGAACTGACAGTTATACTTATTTTTGCTTGCTTACTAATAAGTAGCTGAATTTATTAATTTTTTTTGCCATGTTTCCTATTCATTTGAGATTAAAAAAGAAAGTCAAAGTATGTGGTGGAATGGGCAGCACACTGACAACCTTTTCCTTCTGCAACCTCGTTTGTCCTATTAGCTAAAGCAGGAACAGAATACTTACTTTGGAAAGTCACCCGTCTTCTTCGTATTGCATAAATATTCTAAAGACCATCCAGAATGAAAATAAAGAAAAAGAAAAGAAAAAAAAATTCTTTAAACCATCAGAAGCAAGTAAAGGAGCAGATTCAAAAAAAAAAAAAAAAAAAGAATAAATTCAAGTGCAAGAAACTAAATAAGGGAACTTTAAGCAGATGTTTTCAGTGTAGGAAATCCCCATTATTTCCATGAGATCCAATTCATATGGCTTGGTCTGACCAATTCTTGGTCCAATTTATACAGCTCTTGATCTTGAGCCTCTATGGAGAAAGTCTGGCACATAGAAAAATATTGGATATAGTTAGATGAAACCAGTGCCCCTCTCATTGGGAAAGGCTGGGACAACATGGCAACAGTGGGTAGGAGGAAATGAGTGGTGTAGGGGAGGTGGACTTGTATCAGGCATCTCCTCACCAGATCGTAGGTCAACTGGTTACTAAGGAGTCCAAGACATAAAATGACAACACCACACTGGCACCTTGCTGTTCTGTGCCCCAGGGGCTATGGGGGGGGTCTGAGCAAGCAACCACAGCGCGCAGCCATCCAGAGACGTTAGCTCACTGCCCTGCAGCAGAAGATATATGGCATCTGCCACAGCTGTGATTTCATGTACCCGACCTACCTGTGAAAAGTACTTACGTCTAGTGAGGAACAGCGCCAAAAAAAGGATGGCTAGAAGTACCACACACAAACCGATCCCTATGTATAGCCAGTTTTCTGAATACTGCTGAGTGGGACGTGATACAGAAGGGTTCTGTCAAACACAAGACACATGAGCATTAGTGGCACTGACAGTGAGAAGCCCGTACAGTACCCAAAGGCCATTACTGTGTTTTGCAACGCTGCATAAAAGTGTACTTGCGAGCAAGAGCCAAATTTGAGATACAGGACTGGTTTCAAGCAGCGTCACTGCAAAAGTTGTGCGAGCCATGCTGTTAAATACGTTATTTCTTGAGACAGTCAGAGGATCTGAAGTGATGACAAATCCCATTTGTTCAAGTTTAATACTATTTGGTGAATATTTTATTTATTTTTTTGGATTGAATTATCTCCAGGTGTCACACACGCTTCCTTTTTGTGAGCTTATTCAGTAGTTATTCAAGGCTTTATATCAATAAGTAAATATGCCTTCTCCATACGCTGGTCTTTATTTAGGCAAAACTTCTTCCTGCAGCCAGCCATGAGACATCCAACCTCTCGGGCCTGGGAAGATGCTGAAGCGCAGTGTGGTCCCCGACTCACATTCTGCACACACAGCAGTATGAACGCCCGCAGCACGTGCTGCCTTGCAGCATGTCACAGCAGACCTTCCCAAAGGCTAACTTGGCTGTCTTCTCTTCCTGATAAAAATGTGGGTGATGTCCCTGCCTGTCACTCTGCAAGAGGTGCGGGAGGACTCAGCAGGAGAGAGGCAGAGCTGTCTGAACCCCGTTACACGGGCAGAGCGGGTGCGCTGCTGTGCTGTCATGCAGACCAGTTTCCACTCTTCCCCATACCCTGCCATACCTGCAGGTTTGAGCTTACACCCGAGCAGTTGGAGGCATTTGAGCAGGGACCGGGGGCCTGAAAGGCAATAGACATGTTGCTAAAGCTCTTCCTACATTAGGAGGAAGTACTTCATGCATGCAAAGCACGTCCCCCCTCCCACCACCACCTTTAATAATGAGCACATAAGCATTCTTTCATAAGCACTAAAGGTGCAGACTACAAAAAAAGAAAATAAAAATCTTTTGCAATCAAACTAAAACAGTACAGGTGAAGTGTGGGGACGAGCCAATATCCTCCTCTGTCCACCCTCTTTGTCTATGTATGCTATAGCACGACAGAGATGCTTACAGTCTGAGGAGCCTCCGTAGCAGAAACCGATGGCCACGTTCTTGTGATGGTAAAGGATGATTCACCGGTGCTCCCAGGAGCTGAGCAAAGGCAAGACAGACACATCACTTGCACAGAGAGGAATTTGTACTGCTGACTTGGGACCACCAAACTTAAGTATCTCTCTATCAGAAGTGTCAGCTCTGCGTGCCATAAAGAGGTTGGTGCCTTCATAGGGCAGTACAAAACTCTGAACATTGGAGTCTCTGCTGCCCTTTTCAGAGCTTTGAGTTCCTTCCAGGAAACACTTATCTCTTGCTGTTATCTCAGCACAGGGCCTAGAAGGAAGGAGTTACCAAGGTAGGCATCTGGTTTGGGAGCCAAGAAGAGGCAGTGGATGCCTAAAGCAAATGTACATTATCTGATGAAAACTGATTAAGGTTAGCTCAGGGCTTTGGAAGAGCAAGTGGTGCAGAGTTAGAGAAAGCAAGTGGGACTTTTAAAGTCCCAGACAGCTGTACAAAAAACAGACTGACCCAAGTGCAATATGTTTGCATAAGGACCTGCAGCATATTTTGAGGTAATTTCCCAGACCAAAGCTGTTTGCAGTATTTAAAATTCAGAACTATGAACTTATGTCTTCTATATCATCAGTCTCAGTTTCTCCATGTGTTGTTAGATGATATACAGCCCTCCCGAAAACAAAATATCCTGTTCACATTATGAACACCCCAGCTGGTTCCTTTGACGTTTTAAATTGTTACCCTTATCCCAGAAGCTTTATTCTGAAGAGGACAGGATCATCTGCTTCACTGTTCTCTTCCACTGGAGATTCTGGAGTATTCCTACATCAGAGGCACGTGGCCACCTGCCCTTTCCAGTCTCCCTCTGTGTGAACATGCACATACTAACTTGTATTCTGAAAACATAAAAAAAATTGTTCCACCAGCAGCTAAAGAAGATGTCACACGGTTACAAAAACCCGTGAGTTCTAAGATTGGAAGCCATGTTTTTTGCAACCAGAACAGAAACAGTCAGAAAGTTTTCACTTCTTCTTTCAAAAAGGAAATGCAACTGTTGTAACATTTTAGAGTTGTTTAACTGGAAACCTCTGAGGTAGAGGGAGAAATAGAAATAGCATCCCTGATCTTCCTTTCAAAATCCAGAGAATAAGCTATTGTTACACTATGCACTCTCTCTTGTGTGCTGGAAACTAAAGTTGTCTTTTTCAGACTGAAAAAGATGCAGCTGAGTGGGTATATGATAGAAGTCTATAAACTCATGAGTGGAATGAGGACACCAAGTGAGGAATTGTTGTTCACTGTCTGTTCCACTACCATGAGGAGCCTCCCATTACTAATACGCACAGGCTACAGAGGACGTGGGGAGCCTCTGAGACACACAGTATACCAGGGCAGAAGAATACTTGAGCACTGTATCACAAAATTGCTGCTCCGTTTCTACGATCCTCCTTAATCATCTGCTGTTGACTGGAGATAGGACCCTGAATTTTGAGCTAGCCCAATAAAATGGTTCTATGTTATAGCGCAAGAAATAAATTGATTAAATAGCGGGCACACCCAACTCCTAAAAAAATCGTGGTTTACTGTTCATGGGATGCATTTCCACAAGACAAGGGGAAAATTTTATACCACAAAGAAAACAGCATACCAAACAACAGCCACAAGAAAGCAATGCTTGCAGCACCAATAAAACTTAAGCATAACACCTGGAAGCAAGCTTCCTCCCATGTATGCAAGTTCCTTCCGTTGGACTCTGTATATAATGTCAGGCAGAATTTAAATCCAAGTTCTGATCTCTGGTTCTACGGTAATGTTTAGTAAATTTTAGCCAAGACATTTCTATCATCTGTCTTTTTGTTTATTTCCCAAGATCCCCATTTGCAATAGAGCTTATATACGCTATTGAGATTAGTACTTGGATAAAAGTTACCTGAGGTCTGTTCAGAGGTGTAAGTGTGAGGACTTGCAGTAGAGATCCTAGCTGATGTTAAAAAATAAAACAAAACCAACATATGTTATAATTAATCTTAGTTTGAATTTACTTAGTGAAAAAGAGAAAGCGTTTCTGTAATAAAAATTTGCTAGCGCCAGCTACACAAGTACACATCAGCCACTTGTTCCGTATATTATCATGCTTTTTACAAACAAGAGAAAAACTAAGAATCAAAGGAAGAGCTGATTAAAAAAAAAATGTCTATACTAATTTTGGGTCCCTGGGTTTTACTCTAGGATCACGCAGGGAAAACGAAGAACTGTTTTCTATGAAAAGGGTGCAACTATGATGCTTTGGATAAATTAAGTAGCCTATGACTATATCCAGAGCTGTAACAAAAGCAGCGTGGCCAGCAGGGCGAGGGAGGGGATTCTGCCCTTCTACTCTGCTCTCGTGAGACCCCACCTGGAGTACTGTGTCCAGCTCTGGAGCCCCCAACATAAGAAGGACATGGGCCTGTGGGATCGAGGCCAGAGGAGGGCCACGAAGATGATCCGAGGGCTGCAGCACCTCTGCTATGAGGACCAGCTGAGGGAGTTGGGGTTGTTCAGCCTGGAGAAGAGAAGGCTCCAGGGAGACCTTATCGCCCCTTCCAGTACCCAAAGGGGCTACAGGAAAGCTGGGGAGGGACTTCTGATCCGGGAGTGTAGTGATAGGATGAGCGGAAGCAGTTTTAAACTGGAAGAGGGGAGACTTAGATTAAATATTAGGAAGAAATTCTTTACTGTCCTGTGACACGCTGGCGCAGGTTGCCCAGAGAAGCTGTGGCTGCCCCATCCCTGGAGGTGTCCAAGGCCAGGCTAGATGGGGCTTGGAGCAACCTGGGCTGGTGGGAGGTGTCCCTGCCCAGGGCAGGGGGGTTGGAACGGGATGATCTTTAAGGTCCCTTCCAGCCTAAACTATTCTATGATTTTATGCTGCCATTTCTCTTAAATTCTTCAAATAGTGCTTCTAAGAAAGCTCAGGAGTGCTATGCACGATGAAACAAAGCACCACGTCCTTTTTTTTCAATTGCGGTGATCATTTTGGGATTAGAACAATGCCAGAGACAGCTTAATTTAAACAGCACTAACAGCAGATCTGCAAAGTCCTAAAGATCAGTCCTATGGATGATTATAGAAATCATTTCCACCACAAGCTTTGAAATCCAGACTCAACAGCAGATTTCCCACAATCGTACTGACACAAGAGAGTGTCTCTGCCCTCACCTTTCTCTACCACAACCTCGTGATTACTTATCTCATCATTGAACCACCCTGAGATCTCCACGCGGCAGCAGTATGTCCCACTGTCTGCTTCCTCGGCGTTCACGATTGTGAGGGACACATCGCCCATCGGCAGGTTCCCTTTCAACATATACTTGCTGTTGTACTGTTCTGTCACCTTCCAGCCATCTGTCCAGATTAATATCTGATTACATTTTGAAGCAGGGCAGCTGCCACGACCCCAGCACATTGATGTGATGTCTCGTGTGCTCCTAACACGGTAAAAGCAGGGCACAGTGATATCCTGACCGACCTTTCCTTTCACAAGTGATCCTGATACTGTGGGGCCTGTGGACAAAAAGACAAATGTAGTTGTTGAGCACAGTGCGTGCAAGTGGAAGCTTCTCATGCATCTCACATGACCCAATACCTCCCATCTCGCAAACACTACCAGGCATTGCTGGATCGAGTTTTCCACGAATAGATGTGAATCTCAGCAGGACCGACTCAGTGAGGGATAATGATTGGGCCAGAGATTCATACAGAACATGTCTCTAGCCAGAGAAAGAAGAAACACACTTTCCGCAGCCTCTGCGGGTAGGCAGAGAGGTAAAGAGAGAACAGAGTTTGCATCTGCACAACTTGGTGGCTTTTCTTTAGCCATGTCTGGTCTGTTGGCACTTTATTTTTTAATCTTAGTTCAGATTTAATCCAAGCCACTCATGGGGGGACGGTAAGACACTGACTTCCATTAAAACCACCGTGGGAAACTCTCCCTCCCTTTCAATGAAAAGCCATGAAACGGTAGGTTTCATCAGAATGATCACTGCTGAACACGTTTCCTGTTTTCCTGCGTAATCACAGATTTTGCCTACTCCTATCAAGAGAGATTTTTCAGAGTTTTTTTGAGAAATTTTATAGGCTCTTTTTTAACTACCTTATTTTCTTCCCTCGTTCTTATGCAGTTTCTAACTTGTTTGGTTCCCATTAAAAGTCACTTCCCACGTTTCTGGAAGGTTGTGTCACACTTAAGTGAAAACAGTGAGACCTAGCAGCCCATTCAGCACAGTGAGATAGTTTCTTTTGTTCTATTTAGACTACTCCAGTCAATATTCCCTTTTGGAGGGTTTTAATAAAAGCTGTATCAAGCACCAGCCACAATCATTTGTGCTCTGGTGATCCAGTCAAAGCCATCCTGTAACCCCACCGTTTTCTAACAGGTTGCGCAGTGGGGCTCCTGAAGTGCACATTCTGTCTGCTTGTACTTCAAAGAAAACTGTTTGCCATATGTTTGCCAGTACACATTTCTTATCAAATTCAGGAACATGGGATCACACATGTAAATATTTTGATCCATCCATATTAACATTTCAGGGATAGAAATCACTGCAGCAAGCACAAGCAACAAGCTATCTCTATTAAAAGTCTAGCCCAGCCTATAATTAGGAAGGGAGCTCCCTGGGGCCCGTCCATCAACATGCACCAGTGCATCCCAGGCACTGTACGGCTCGATTGCAATCGTCTCTTGTGAAAAAGCTGGTTTCCCCAGCTCAGCCCAGCCATTTTCCTAACCCAAGCTATTACAGCTAAAAATAACACCACATTCAGAAACTTTGCCACAATAGCATACTAGAAACTAATCTCTGAAAATAACATATTTTATTTAATATAAAAAGCAAGCTCTAAATGAATCTCATCATAAAAGGCTCTATAAAGAACTAGAGGAAATAACACCTGTAATATCCCTTTTCTTTCTACTGAACACATTCCACCACCAAATTTTTGATGTCTATCTGCCCATACCAGTACCACTCTGCAACCTGTTTTCAGTGCTATTGCCTTTAACAATGTTTTCCTAGGCTGACTGCTTTCTCAGAATAAAAAAGGAGAATGTACCGATTTGTCCCAATAAAATTTCATATTGGCTAAAAAAACACCAGAAGCCACAGCTGACCTTTTCCCTGTCTTCCTAAGCATTCACCTTCACAAAGGCTGCTGAAGTGAATTATCCTTCTTTTACATCTTTTCTAAAATGATTTTAAGGTCTCTGCTCATCTCAGATCTAAAAATCCAAAAAGAACATTCACTAATAAGACTAGCAGACAGCCCAAGAAGCAGCATCTTTAAAACCATCATACCTTCAGCATGAGTTTGTTTTAAAAAGTAGATAAGACCGCGAGAAGACTATTGAGCCACTGTGATAAAGTTTGATTCGTAGCACAAAACTGCCGTTTCTGTGCTAAGTGGCCACTCTTCCCGTTGTAACATAAAATCTCTCTTTGCAACCCTCAGAAACATTGATGCATGTTACCTCCACCCACCTGTTGCTTTAGGCCCGCTTAGTTACCTGTAAACAGGAGCAGAAGAATCCACTTCATGCAAAAATAAGATGACATTGTAGCTGAAGTCGAGGAACAGCACTCCTGTTCACCCTTTGGACACCGATATTCAAGAAAACTTATCTTCTTTGTAAACTTCTGGTTTTACTTCATAGTACGTCATCTTCAGACGCAGCAGAGAATGCCCTTTAGTCTAATCCGGATTGCCTTTCCTGTGGTTAGGCTGTTAGCCTCACACAGCGCAGCCGGGCCCTGCTGCTGGCAGCGCACGCAGCCGAACACTTGCTGACTGTGGTTTGACCAAAAGCTAAAATACTTAACAGTGCTTCAGAAACCTACTTCTCCTTTTTTTTTTTTTTTAACAGAGCTGCTTGATTACAGATGAAACCATTGTCAGCAGCACCAATCTGACATGACTGTCCGTAATCCACTGCCCCATGCTGCTTCCCACACCTTTTTTTTTGCCATAGCAGATAAAATTTGGATAAGAGATTACATAGGATATGTAACAGACCGTGGTAAACATAAAGGACTTGGCAAAATAACAGATTCCTAGGAACGATTACTCAAGCATTTAATCATAAGTTTCTAGTTCTAATACTTAGAAGCAGCCCAGAGCATCTTTAGGCAAACGCTATTTTCTTTGTAGGCTGTAATTTGGCAGTATTGGAAAGCTGCCCTATTGTTACACAATTGTAGCCTAAAAGAGTTGCAGTCTTCTGTCAACTGACTCTTAAAAATTCTGTATGCATCTGGGCTTTCACAATATAAAGTAGCATACACGAAATACAGAAGTCACTTTAAAAGTAGTGCGGAAACCCAGTCCGAGGCTCAGGGCTCGCTTTGACAAAATGTTGCTGAAATACAGCTTTTGAGAAATGGTGTTCCCCGGCCACTCTGCCTGTCCCCAGATTACCTAACGCTTCTGGAGGACATCTATCTTTTTATATTGTTTGGATGAGAACTGTTGCCGTGATCAAGTGCATTTGGCCTAGGGCCAACAAATCTTCTTTGCTGAAGTAACTAATCTACTTTACACTGGTTTATACAGACCAAATTAAATTGTAAGGAGTTACTTTTTAATCAATAAGCAGTAGAAATGCTTCCAAAAACATAGATTAGGCTAGAATCAGAACCGACAGAGCTGTCTGGCACTGACTACCTCACATGAGGTCAGAGACACTAAGGTGACAAGTTTCTTTAAGTGAAAAGGAGGAAAAACAAGGGATTGAAGTAGCCAAGTGACAAACACTAGCAACATGCCTGTAGGAAAGAGCTGAGAGGAGGGAGAAAGGGCCATTTTTGTATGCAGTGGCTGGAAGTAGGGCTCTTAAGAAAATGCTTCCTCTTCACTCCTCTTGTTTCTGGGGAAACAGGAAACTGCAGATAGCTGCTACAGGAACAGTTCTGATCATTAACAGCAGGATCCCAAAACTGCTCCGCACCAACGGAAAAGGAAGGGCAACCTGGCTCTGGCAGAAGGCGGATGACTGCATTCACCACAGCTGGGCCACGCCAGTGCGTGGCACCGGCCAACGAACTCCTTTTGGTGGCTCAGTGTGCGACACACCCGCGTGCAGAGCGGGACACCTCCCTCCTGCCTGCAACGATGTGCAGTGTGCGTGGGTCCACATGGATTCCGCCCTGCACGGGCCACATCTGAGCTCTGAAATAAGTTAATAGGCTGAGAAAATAAGGAACCATACCCCAGAGCTCTGCCTGAGCCCATACTACTCACCTCACCCAGGCTGTTTTGTTCACACAACAGTTCGGGCAGTGTCTGCTGACTGTATCCCCAGGAAAGCCGTTCTGGTCCCACATTCCGAGGATGAGAGCTACAGGGCAACAGTTAACCCACTTGCTTTGGATTTCACCGCAAACACAGACCATATGGAATGCCTTAACATCATTTCTGAGTTTCTACATGCCTGTTTTCCAAGTTACTCTTTTTTGTTTGTGCAAGAAATGAGCACCATTTCTGTAGAAAACATGCGAACATCACCTTTTTCACGCAGTCCTTAAAGTAGCTGCACATTTTTTCTCGACTCGGAGCATATAGTCAGATCATACTTTGTGAAAGTAAAACCAAACCAAAACATTAAATATTGAAATAAGTTTAAAGCATTGTTGGAAACATCTCTTCATCGTGGTATTTTAAAGCCTTTCTTCTTCTCCCCCTAGCTGATCAAAGCTACAAACTTTCACCTTTTGTCCACTGGTGACACACTTGGCTTCTCTGTATCAAGAAACTTTTAGAACTTTTCAAGTAACTATTGCTGTTACCCCTGTGCCTGTTCAGATAGTGTAATAGAAGGGCTGGGCTTTTTTCTTTTCCTCCCCCTTTTTTTTTTTTCCTAAATGAAGACAACATCCAACAAAATGCTGCTTAACACCTGATGTTAACTTTATCTCAAGTTTCATAAGGCATGTATGATCCAGCACATATTGTACACATTAACATTTCAGGGGTAGAATACTTAAGTGTATCACATGCAAAAATAAAACCAGGATTTACTGAGGTAAGGAAAACTCTCATCATCAGGAGCAGGTTAATTAACACAGTAGAGAAGACACTTATAATCAAATTTGCTAGTCAGTGAGTCACATCATCCTGTGAAATGCATGATGCCCATTTCCCTAGACTAGCAGGCACTACCTTCAGCGCAGCTACAGTCCGTTGTTTTCCCAAAAGCAAAGTTGTAACAGAAAAAGGGAAAATTATCATTGCTTTGACCTTACAAAGGAGGAAAAAAGTCATTGTTTTGGCTGAAAAAAGCCCAGGAAGCCTCCCACAGCTTTCTACAGGTTTGCCTTAGAGAAAGAAAAAACTAAAACTAGAATAAACAAATTATTTGTGAAACGTTTTGGAAAGTGAAAGCAGCTTTAAGTATTTCCTAAGTGACATGATCCCCATTTACCTTAATGGTTTCACAAAAGTTCATTGCAATTGTTAGTTGCTGCTAGGACCCACCTTGTGCAGTATTTTGAAACGATGGTACCCAGGCCTATAACTTTATTAAAAGCATAAAAATTAGGCAAAAATCTACAGAAAAACATTGAGCATCTATAACAGTTCTTTCTGAATGGCAAAGTCAAAATGCCCATGACAAACTGTAGTTCCACAGTGCACGACCTCTCTTATCCAGAAGGCAGTAAATGTTTCTTCGCATCTTCCACATGAAACATTTGCAAAGTAGACACCAAATTAATTCAGCTCATTTGCAACTGTTTATTTACCTACAAGCAATATAATTTAGATCTAGTCTGGGGAGACAGAAGGAAACAGTGGTGATTAAATAAAGGACAAAAGTGTTAGATTTGTAACATTATTTACACATTTCTAAAAAAAATCCCACCATGTTTCTACTTCTTTATTGTTACTTATGATGTCACGTGCACTTAAAATAGCAGATGACGTTCTCTAATGAGTCAAAAACTCGCTTCAGTTCATTTCATCTCCTTATCTCCACTGAGCTCAAGCCCTACCACCCAACAGATAAGTACTTTTGCCTGCCTGTTTAAGTAACATTTCTGAAAATGAAACCGACATACCTTGTTAAATCACAGTTAAATACAGAGTTTGTGCAAGTTCCCTCACCCATAAAGTTTACCTGGGTTTTAGCTGCTGTAAGTATTTTAGAAAACATACATATTACACTGTTACATGGTAAAAAGACAGAAGTAGGATTTCCCTGACAGGAGGGGCAGGGTAAAGAAGCCACTTCTTCACTGTCAGATCACTCTCGTCTTCTTGCTGTGGGGGAGGTTGATCCAACTCAAATGTTCTTTAAACATGGTTGATATGGCTTCCACTTGGTGGTGGAACTTGCAGGCTCTTTCAAACCTAGAAGTTCTCAATTACTATAAAGGCTAATTATCCAATCAGATTCTCTTTCCTGAGGAAGATACTCAGGTGGGCACAGAGCCTACCTAAAAGGCAAATAGAAAGCATCTGCAGTGCAAAATTATTCATTTCATGCATGTATATTAACTATGCAGGAAACATAAGTTAGTCTAAGCATCTATGTGTTAAAAAAGCAGGCATTTTTGTAAGCTCAAGACTGTTTTACATCTAAGAAAATTAAAATCCAATTCATTTTTTCATTTAGTTCTTGAGATTCCTGACAGTGTGTCTCTATACGGCACATTATACCACATTACATCTGTAATAAAGGAATTCTTACTTTCTCTTTAGTTCAGGTATGATACTACAAAACTAGAAAGTAATGGATTTTGCAGACTTGACACTAATTATTTTTAATATTGAATTACACATTTCTGAAATGACCCACTGAAACTGTAAGCAACTAGCACTTATTTGAAATGGAGGAACTGTCAGCTGCAATTCCTCTTAGTCAGATCCTTTACTTGCTTCCACACTATAAAGCAATTAAAAAAGAAGTATACCTAAAAAAGCAGAAAGTGACAAATGACAGTACAGCAGAAAAAGCTAACTTTAATCTGTGGCTACAACCTCACATGAAACATTGAACAAAAGTATACTTTTTCTGTTTCTACAAAAACACACAGCTCACAAAATATTACACATTTTCATCTGCCTAATCACTCACAACCTCCAACAGGTGTACAATAAATGCTTTGTCTGGTTGTACAACAGCAAATCAAAATACAACGTATACCCTCAGAATCCATTCTGCCTCATTATGGTAAGCTAACAAAAAAAAGGTGTTTTCTTCATGTCATTTCATCAATAATGCTACACATAGCTGCATCTTTGTCTAAAACCTGATCTCTCGTGCCACCAGAACGCTCCCTCTGCTTTTCGCTCTGTCCAATACAGTTGCTGCCATCATCAGGATCCATTGGTTCCGTTTTCACTCTCAGTCCTCCCTCTGAATGAGGCAGATCATCAGGCAGGGAAGCCAGGCAGTTCTGAATCATCTCTACAACTCGCTCTAAGTGCTTCTGAAATCGCTCTGCTGTTTCCAAACGCTGACGTTTCTGCACCTCCATCATGACTCTCAGTGTCTCCCTAGCTTGGTGAGGGCGATACTCATTTATAAGATGATGGACGTGAACAAAAAGCAGTTTCAAGTCTTCCAGTTTCTCCTCTCGCTTTATACTCCCTGGACTCCTTATCAAGATATCCAAGAGGTCCAAAAAGTTTACCAGGATAGACATATTAAGCTTTCTTAATTCCTTCTTGTGATCAAACTGCATAGGATGTAGCCGTTCAATACCCTGGCTCTCCAAGGGTCGAATAATCAGATCATCACATTGAAACTGATTACCAAACATCATATAACTGTCTTTCACAGGTGGAGGTGGCTTTGGAGCCAGGCCTTTACGGATATTTTCATCAGTATATTCTTTTATATATTGCATTGGAGGTGGAGGAAGGGCACTCACTTGCTGAGGTTCACCCATTTTCACAAGACGAAAATACCTACAAAGTGTCCCAAGAAATACGTGTTAAACAATTCGTGTGATAACCTATCAAACGAATAGAAACAAAGGCAATAAAAGAGAGCTGGCTGTGAGAAAATGAGCCAGAAGAATGCCATCTTAATGTGAAGAATACAAGAAATACTCTAATAAATCCGTGTTCGCTTTTCACTAAGGTATACTTCTAGCAGGATTAAATTCCCTAGACGCACATGAAGTATTCGTTTCTCAAACCATGAAAGACCAGCCTGTAAACAGAGAGGGGAGAACCCTTCCCCAGCTGAGGCCTGGCCCGCTACCACCACACCCCGCGAGAGGAGAAACCGCGCAGCCCGGCGGCGGGCAAGCACCGCCCTCGGGGGGGGATGCGGCCTGGCGCCCCGAGTCCACAGCAGCCGCCGACCTGCCCTGCTCCGGGCCAGGCCCAGGCCGGGCCCGGCTCTGGGAAAGCCCAAGCCCCGCCGCGGGGTTCGCCAGGCCACTGCTGAAGAAAGAGCCGGGGCCGTGCCAGGGCAAGACCCCATCGGCGACTGACCACGTACCCAGCGGAGGAGATAACCTCGCTCAGAGCCCGAGACCGCGGGGAGCAGCCGCCAGCGCTCACCTGCCCACCGAGCTCCCCTCAACGCAACCGCCGGCACTCTACTTCCGGTCAGCGGCCAGCTCCCTTCCCCTCCATTGGCTCGCCGACCGTTAGGTGGCACGCTCTGATTGGTCCTTCCGAACACCGGTCAGAAGCTTGCTCCACTCACCGCAGGGGCTCGCTCGGGAGGCGGGGCCAAGCCCGGCGGGGCGGGGCGGGCGGGGCTGCCGGAGGAGGGCCGGGCGGCCG
>VZSZ01000456.1:805269-852098 GCA_013398815.1 Ibidorhyncha struthersii | reverse complement strand
GTGCAGCGGGAACGCGGGCGTTACCCTCGGTCAGGAAATGAAAGCGTTACCCTGGAAAGTGCATCATTCCTTCAGCTGAATACACCAAACCTGACTTCATAAAGACTGTATCAAACAGCTGGGCTCCATTGTTTGTGGATTTATTATTTTGTTTTGTTTGTTTTGGGAGTTGAGCAAAAAATAGCGGATTTAAGTTTTTCACCCCGTGGAAGATGGGGAGCTGGGCTTGCTGGTGGCACCTCCGCAGGGATTGCTCCCTGAAATGGCCAACAGGGAAGGACTTGGCCATTTATGTCGCGTTTTCTCTCCTCCGCAGCAGATGGCAGCAACGGCCCATGCAGTATCATTTACAGGTTCATTTTTCAAGATTGATTATGTCACAAAAAAAAAAAAAAAGTTTCGACTGAATGATAATTACTTTGGATCTTCCTAATTATTTTTAAAACAATGCAAAGAAACTCCTCCAGAATAGTTAGGTTTATTTGATTAGAAAACCTGAAAACCTTTACAGCTCACATTTTATTAAATATCTGAATTTTTAAATATTCCAAACAACGCTCTACAACTGACAAAGGCGCAACCCTGGCTGCAAAATACACTGATTTGTTTTCATTTGTAAACAAAGTATGTTTTGGGGAGGAAACAACCCCCTTTGAGACATTTGTTCTCAGATGATTTAGCAAGTATCTGTCACGCAGGAAGCAAGAACAGCCCATTATCCAGTTCGATGCCCTTATTCTCTGGCAGTGCTGTACAGTATTTACACATTTTACATGATGTTCCTGATTGATTAATTACTATATTGTTTCTTAGTCTCATCTTTTCATTACTTAGTCTGAGTTAAAGTTTTCTCTGTATTCACACAGATTGATGTCATCAATGTCATTATAGTTTAGTATTTATGCATGTATATGTACATATGGATATGGCCTATATTATGTTTTCATCTATAGGCTCAAGGATTTTTATTTTTTTTTTTAAGTAACTAGGTCTCAGGATATTCTTGCTATTTGGTAATGACTTACGACTTCAATTTTGAGAAAACTGAGAGTAAATTGATCAGGGCTCAATCTGTATTTGTCAATAGTCTATAGACTGCCCAATGCGACGCTGCCTGATATCTGAAGCAGTATCTTCACATTTTCTGCCCTTGATGCCATTACTTCTACTTAAAAAGGGAGACAAAGGTCCTTACATTAAGGATTTGGTGGTGCCCCAGTATGTGAATTCATCTAGTGTTCTTTTCAGAAAGACATCCATACGGACTGAAACGTCACAAGTGTGAATGGATTGCTCAGACCCAGGAGCCTGGGTACAGAAAATTCTTACTCTTTGTGCAGAAATGTCCCAATGGGCAGCCACGGTGGGCAGCACGCTGCAGAAGAAACATAACGGGATAAGGTGGTTTGCCCATGTTGTGTTCATTTTTCAGCATTTCAGCACGGGACCTGGGCTAACCATCCCTTTGAAACGTAGGAGTGCTAGTACAGAATCTGTTAGTAAGAGCCACCTTTAAGAAAACTGGAAAGCACAAAAGGAAATTTGAGTCTAAAATGTTGTATGCTTTAATTATTTTGACAATCAAGAATTAAAAAAAAAAAAAACGAAACAAACAAACCCAAACAAGTTAAAGAATGAAGAAGTTTAAAAAGTTGCCACCAGTCGCCACTTTGCTACCATGGCTATGGAACTTACAGTCTTCATGGAGTGAAGGAGTGCTTTTGGTGCAGGCATTGAACTGGGAGGCTGGTAGTCTCCTGTGCCACAGCTTGCTGTTAGACATGAACCAGTCATTCAAACTCTCCATATTAAGCCACAAGGTCCTTTGGGATCAGCAGGAAGATTTAAGAGACCTTTAATCTTCATTCATAAAATTAGAATACTTTACCACATCGCTTCTTTCATCAGCTGATGATCTTGTCAGTTGAGAACCTAAACAGTTCGGAGCAGAAAATCACGTACTATCAGCCAGGGGGATCCGAGATGGCTTATCTTTTTTTGTTTTATTTTTTTTTTCCTGACATGGTAGTTGTTTCTAAGTACTACTTCAATGCATACAGATAATCATTTTGAAGAAGTGAAAGTACTCCAGGATAGAGATGCAGATCTCATCAAGGCACATAAATACGGAACTCAGAGCATGGTTTTCAAATACAGGCAAGGGTGCAGTTCTGTACTGCAACTGAACAGTTTTCTGCTCATTCCTTTGGCCTCCTCCCCTACTCCTTCCTCCTGGTCCCGCTCCCCTTCCTTCCTTCACTGCTCCTCCAGCCCTCCACTTCTGGCTGTACAGTCCTTTGTGCTCACTGCTTTGTCCCATCACCGTCAGACATTGGATTGCAAAGTAAACTGATGCAACTCCAAACCCCACAGAAAACATGACTGTAGATTTTTTAGATTTAAGTTTTTAGCTCTTGTAGCCAGTCAAATCAGCTCACTGTGCTATCTATCCAGTGAGCATCAGAGCGAGCTTTTAAGAGAGGAGAGCGCATAGGCAGAAGGAAAGGAGGAGGCTGGGGAGATGATGAGGGGAATGGTTCTCCTTGTTTCTGTGGCAGCAAGTTCTTAGCTGTCTCAAATCATCTTGTTACATCATACCCTGAAATAGAGGCAAGGAGTAAAAAGCACCGCCTCCAGACATGCACGAGAAAACCCATGTAGTAGGAGGTACTAACGCATCTTTGGGTTTTTTGGACTTTCCAGACTTTGATTTCACATGCTTTTAACAGGAGCTGAGCTTAATTCTCTACTGCCTTGCACTCAGTGAACTGTGCAGCAAGGATCTGAAATGCTGTGACTTCAAAAAGCAAAAAGCAGTGGAGGGCCAAGCACTTGTTTTTTACGTGATCTCTGTGATCTTCTTGAGTCATTTTCCCAGTCTATATGTAGTGGCCAAGACAGAGAGGATATAACAACTAATGAAAGAAGAAAAAAGAGTTTCAGTTTCATTCTTGGTAGCATGGCTGGTTCTCAGAAGACCCATGGATGACAGTGCTTCCAAATGAGAAATTAAGAATGATGATGAGTGTCATGCGTATCACTCTACAACTTGCTTTCTGCTACATTTGAGCTCCTTTCTGAAACAAGGACGCTATCCAGTACAAGCCCATCACTGATAATACAGCACAATTCCTACAGGATCTGCAAATCGTGGGAATGAACCTCGACACCCCTCCAGCAGACGGTGAATTGCTACAATGATGTTCTCTGCCTCAAAGACACAACATCTTAATGTATTGCTTTATTTAAGTTTATTTTGGTTTTCTTCACAACTAATTTTAGGCAAATTGGCATGTTTCATTATCAGGCATTCCCGTTCTGTTAATTCAGCAGCAGCATGTGCCACTCCAGTACGCTATGTTATTTTAGTGGAATTTGAAATCCAAGCCTTGTACAAGTATGGTAAATACAACCCCCATTTTCATGCATGCTTTTAGAACAGCACTGCTCTCTTCTGTGCTAGGACATATTTCTTCCATTTTTGATTGCTATTGCACTCTAAGTAGTAAATAAAAGCGTGGGGGTTTTCCTCAACATTGTCTGAAAAATAACCCCAAAATGAAACTCGGTTCCAGTCTCTTGTTGGGTCTAGGTTGAGTGTTACATCTTACAGCCTGGTTAAGCAACGAGCTCAGGAATTTCCTTTTTTGGTGATTGTTATAGGCTTTGTTGCAGAATATACCAGGGAGGAGGGGAAGAGAAAAGGAGGCTGTTGGGGGTGAAGGGGACTTAAGCCAGCTTTATGTCTCCATCTGCTGTGGTTAATTCCCATCTCCCTGTCTCCTGCTGTGGCTTTGGGAATTAATGAATTTGCAGTGCAGTGCTGTGCTGCCTTTGCTTTCTGATTCTTCAGACTAAGTTATCAGCTGCAGCCTATTGGTGCACCTACTAATGCAGGAAAGAAGTTTGATGTTCCCGTCATGTAAAAATTGGGGCACACCAATCTTCAGTGCACATGACAGTTGAACTGTTTCTTGCTATACAGACTATTACCAGATTCAAACAGATTCAAATCTCAGCACAGAGCCTGCATGGTTATTTAGCAATGAAACAGGTATCTCACTACTGGTTAATAAATTGACATGACTCAAAATCATCCAGCACTCTTTCCCATGCTCGTGATCTCAATGTTGTTTCTGGAAGCAACCCCCCTACCTGATTTTTAAGCCAGATGCTAATGCTGGGTCTTTACTTGGTCACACGCCTGTGGTGATTGCCTATTCTAACCTGTAAATGAACATGTCTCAAAAAATGTGTCTGCATGACATGAAAAGTAATCCCTATCCAGCAAACGTCATATTGCCAGAATAAACCGCGGGCTTTGCAGCACTGCAGTTTTGCCAGCAGTGTAAGTCGTGCCTTTGTCTTCAGAAGGAAATAGTAACAGACAGGAACCACAATAGGCAGGCACTAATAAAAAGAGCTGGAGCAAATTCCCAGTTTGGGTATGACCCGATGAAACTAGGTTTTCCTTTCTGTATTTTTGCCTCAGTGAGAACAGCTGAGCAAAGGATTATTTGTACCTTCATCACAGAAGAGCCTGTCCTAACCCTGGACAAGTTCACCAGTATAAAACATGTTCTCTATGTTACTGCCAACGTTAGTAAGCCTGGGAGTGATTCGCTTCAGGCATTCAAATCATGGATAATTCACCACATCCTCCTAGCAGATGCTCAGAACAAGGCATCTGCTTTCCCAGGGCTCCCGAACAGTTCACAGGAGAATCTCGCTCTGGTTCTACAAGAGCAACTCCCTTGGTCACTGGGAGCAGTGTGAGCAGATTCAAAGGTGCAGTTGTAAGATCTAGAGGAAAGCTGGATGCATCTGGCTCATAAAGACCGGGCTAATTCTTCCCTTTTTCTGCAGCTTTCTGTCTTGTTCTTTGGGTCTACTGGAGACACGTTTATCGGGGTGATGATCAACTGCCAAAGAAGCAAGACAGCTGAGTAACCTAAATAGAGTTTCTCACACGCTACAAAAGCTAAGTAGCGAAATGGGTTGAATTCTGTAAGCTTGGAAGTCAAACAATAACCATCATATTCAACAGCTGGGGAAAAGGAAGAGCTGGCACCCAGGCAGTAAACCTGGCCCAAATATGATGCATGATCGAAGTATACAGGTCGTTTTATGAGAGTGAAGATACAGTTGCAGCCTTCCGGTCTGTTTTTCACAAAACCAAAAATTATCTATATTTAACTTTATACATTTCTCTGCCACCTTCGGGACATAAGCATTGGTATCAGAGCAGGATGTGCGGGTGGGGAGATTTCCACAGTCTGCAGTAATAAAAGTGTGAACTGCATAATCTGGGTAAATCCCCTAAGAAAAAATCCAATCCCTAAAATAACATTTTTCAGAGCAGAAATAGAGCCGTTTGCAGGAGGTAACAAGGGAAGAACAAAGATGGTTAAAAGAAAAAAAGGGGCCCGCTGAGGCCACAGTTGATAAGAACAACTTTACCTATAACCTCAACTTGCCCAGCACAGAGGAGTATTTAGTGCACACAGCAGCTCAAACGTAAATCAAAAAAATTGACAATATTTCAGGCATTTTCCTTCATATGTATGGAAAAGTGTCAAAGGATACATGGTAGCAGGCTTTATAAAGGCTCCTAAGTAGAAAAGATGTAGTATACCTTAAAAATTCATCAGGCTTTCTCTCCTCGTCTTAAAGGGTAGACTTACAGTGGTTTTAAGATACTTAAGACAGTTTTATTTAATTCCTTTCTATTAAGTATACAGAATTTCTGTACGTGCAATATATAGCGGTGCCAAAAGCCTTGAACAAAAGGAGTGTCCTCATACATTCTGTGTATCACTGCATCATCCTACAAGGTCAGCTTCCAGAAGTGAGATACCTGTGCCAGCAGGATATTCCAGCTCACCCAAGGAGCACTTTTGGGAAGGCTTTGGAATTTGTATGTAGAGCTCTACAGATTTGTCCTCACATCTTCCAGCTCTGGAGCAAGCTTGATTCTAGACAAGTAGGGGATTGCTACCTAATTATATATATATATGTATATATATCTCGTATTCTACTGTAGAAGGATCCTGAAGCCCTTAAATGACTGAGGCTTTGTTTAAAAGGGTTACAACCCACGTGGATGATGACATATGATTTACATCTACAGTTCATGTCCTGAAAGCAAGAAAGAATTTTACATAAAAATTGGACAAGAAATCATGATCTTTGAAACTAAATAAAATTCAAATACACATAAGCAGGTTACTCTCATAAATATAAAATTAAATATAAATACAATTCTTAGACCATATGTTTTTGTGTATACATGTCAATCTGGCTATATATTCATTCGACTTGGAGAGCATTCATACTCTGCTTTTGGCTTGCTACACTCAAATATTTGCATGCTTGCTACACATGGGCTTTGGGATTAAAGTGAAAAAGGAACATGAAGGGTTAGAGGCAAAAGTGGATACAAAAATACATCAGTCCCTACCTTCCTCCCCAGTGAAGAGTTATCAGTTGATAAAGATACTGCAAAACAAATAGCAGCTCTTACTGAATCAGCTCCTGTGTCTACGTCAATGACACCTAAATCAGGCTGTCTTGACTTGTTTCTTCCTTCTGGTCATTCTTACTTTCTCCCCTGTCTAATATCTTAGCTGGCCCATCATTAGCTTGAACTCACCTTGGAAAACATCAGCCTGCTAAATCCTGCTAGTTCTGACATAACTACAAGATTCTCTATCACTCCAGGCCAAAATCTGTGATTATTTTCTTACAACTGTGCGTGTCTTGCCTTCTACATGTTGTGTCAAATCTGTACTTTCTCTTCCACACAGCTCAGCCCGTCCAGTTCTCCCATGTGCAGAGCCAAATCTCCTTTGCTCGTTGTTTCTCTCTTGCCTTGACCCTCGTAGCAGTTTCCCATCAGACTCCTACAATGCATCACATCATACTGTGTTTACACCATATGAGGTGCAGTTGCCAAGCTCCCTATCTGAACATTTGATCAAATTGTTCCCCTCTTCATGCCCCTCTGCTAACTCATCTCTTATCTCATGAAGAAATCAAGCTGCCAGTCACTACATTCACAGAATTTCTTAGCTCTCCTCCCACTACTTGCCCCCCTTGCTGAATCTCTTCTCCCCCCACATCCTCTCGTCTCCAGCAGCATTGCTCCCCTCAGAGGTCTATGTCTTAGTGTCTCATCTCTTTGCTGTCCCGTATGCCTTGCTTTTTCTGCTGAGCTGCAATGTCACACCCTTGCATTTCTATTTATATTCAATTTTCTGAGAAGAGAACATGTACATCTCTGCCAAAAGATGGCAAACCCCCTTGGCCCAAGCTACAAAGAGTTTCCAGAGGTCCTTAACACACTACAAGTAGTGCAAAGAAGAGACTAGAAAGAATAACACGGTGCTAAATAAGTGTCCATAGCTAAAAATGCAATGACATTACAAACTGTGGTTATAAACTCATCTGTACTGACACAAATCAAGCAAAATGCTCTTAAGATCAACAGCCTTTTGGGGGGGATTGACTGTTGCTAGCAGGGTGAGGCCCATACAGTTCGTCAAGGAACTCTGCTGTCCATGTTTTGGTTTATTAATTACAAGAAAGGATCTCTGAGCATAATTTAAACCAGCAAATTCTCAAGTGTGAGGAAAGTTATGTGCATGTGAAAGTGGTCCTGTATTTTAGAGGTGGAAGCACCTAAACCAGGTGTGGAAGTATCCGAATAGCTGCTCTTTGCACAGAGTGCAATTTTAGAAAACTCACAGCAGACTCTGCATTTTTTATATATGTGCATTGCATGAGGCAAACTGTTTTGTAGAACTGGGAAATTTCACCCAAGTGTTGATCCTTGTCTACAAACAGACATGAAATCCCCCTTGGCAGCAGTGACGATTTTTGAGGAGATCGCAGACTTGTGTCGTCTTTCTTGTTCAACCACAAGAGTTCCTTGGAACTCACTCACTCTGCCAAGAAATGAAACATAGCTTCGCTAGACTTGCGCATGACGAATGTTTCAATGTATGCTGAATCTCATCTTCGGCAAGACCACCACATATAGGCAGATGTATATGTCTATATATAGGGACCAACTGCACAACAGCTTCTGTTTCTCCTTGTTTCTTTTCCATGATACTGCATTGCCGTTAGCAAAGTCTCTTACAGATCTGTATGTCAAGCGCTATCTTTAAATTGTATTTTTATGGCAAATGAAGGTTCTGAATTAGCATTGAATGAAATTGGAAAGGGTTGTTAGATGATCCCCAGAACATGCTGCCTAAACAATATAACATAAAACAGCAAGGAAAGGATATGCCACCTCTTTTTTGGGGGAGGCATAACCAATACAATCTGTTGAGAAATATGGTTCCCAAGTCTGTCTACAAACTGGCCTATGAAATCCAAATCTTAATTTAAACAAAGTTCGCAATTCTGATATTTTGTTCAGATTTTTTTTTTTCTTATGAACTGAATTTAAAATAATGAAGTATCTTCTTTGGAGCTTGGAAACAACTCTAAAAATATATCAGCAATAGGGAGTTATCTCCTTATACCCTAATACTACATTAAACTAAAGCCAAAGGTCAGCATTGGTAAATGATTTAGATTGAAATAATTTTCGGAAATACCTGACTGATGAAAATACTTACCTTGCAGTTTCCCCACATTCCACCAGACTCCATCTCTCCAATCCACAATAGCATCAACAATACACTTACACATCACTAATAAAAAATAAACAAAATATTAAAAATGGAAGAGCAGAGAAAAATAAATTGCATTTGTTTTAAAATATAACAGCGGTGGTGTACTGACCGCATTAGGTACATACTTTTTTTTTTTATATTTCTATTTTTAGGCTGGTGCAGACTGCCCTGAGAGGTGCCCTGAAGTCCTGAGGAAACCAGTTGCACTTGGTTTGATGTTTGTGCTCGCTTTGTTGCTGATCACGCTGGTCTTGGCTGCATCCGCAGAGGGCATGTTGTGCCTGTGCCTCCTGGAACAGACTCATTCAACTGCACCTGAAGCAGTCAGTAATCAGTAAATAGGAACCAATGATGATTAATTAGTTATCAGTTATTGCAACCATTTGATTTCCGTTTAAATATCTAATGACTACCAATATTTATCATTTCTTACATAAGTATATCCTGGATATAATTTTCTTTGCTTACATAGTAGGAACTTTCATGTTATGTGGTTAACTTCCTCAAAATAAGTTGTATGAAATCTCTGAGACACACAGCCAACTGTTAAATACTCTAAATGGGAAGGCATCATTCCTTCGAAAAAGAAATATGGATACACGACCTACTTCTAAAAGGACAGGAGAGACACTCATCCTATAAATCCACGTTCAGTGAGCGCATTTATAACTGTATTTACTAAATGGGCGAGTAGGAGACAGATGCTTAATCATGCCACACCCCTTCTTAATTAATCCTTAATCATTGACTCACATCTACTGAATGTCCCTCAAATGTTATTTTTTCCATAACATTTACCTTAGCGTATATTTCAACATGAGCTGTTCGTTTTATGACTTCGGAGAGGATGTGGTTATGGTTTGACAGAGAGGAAGTTTTGCTGTAGATGGGAAGATAAAGCTCAAAGCACCTACGCTGCCTTTTGAACTCCTTTTTTTTCTTTTTTTTTTAAATTAACTGTCTTCTTCTTGTGTCTCTTTCTTGGACGGGCGCTCAGCGCATAGGGCAGACATCCCCTGTCCTGGGAGGGGACCATTTTTGGCTCAGCCATGAATAACTGTGTGCTCCTGGAGGAACTGCTGATCAAAAAATCCCAGCAGAAGAGAAGGACTTCACCCTCCAACTTTAAAGTGCGCTTCTTTGTCTTAACCAAATCCAAATTGGCTTACTATGAACATCGCCATGGGGTACGTCAGCCATTTTCTCTCTCATAATAGAGTAATGGAGGGAAGGATGAAATTTGTTAAAGGAAGGGAAGGGTGCTGATGGAGGGGAGGATGATCTTTGTTAAATTTTATTAACATTTCTGGTCCTTATTACAGCACCATTCATTGAAAAATTGTGGAATGGTCAAACGGGTCATTTAGAGCTTCTGGTCAGTGTGGATATCTGGTGTGCATGGAGGAACAAGACTACCTGGCTATTTTAAAGAAAGTTTCTAGTTTTGTTGTAGGAATTTAGCACGGGCTGTTATAAGCAGTGTGTGTAAGAGCAGCCTGGCAGCTCACACAGGTACAGGGGTGACCTGGAGTGGCGTATTGCGAAGGTCACAACTGTACCCTAATTACATCTGCAAAAAAAGTCATCCACAGATCTTCACTCTCTCATTCTTCTCTTCGCAGCAGCAGACCGATGGCTGGTAGGAGACCAGTCTAACATTTTAAAATTAATTCAGCTGCCATGCGTAACAGGTCTAGTCTTCAGAGTTAGCTTCGGAAGAGATGCGATGATGAGATCCGTGCTCAGACTAGGCATTGTTTCCCCAAGCTTGCACTTCCCTGATTTACTAAATAGGAAGAAAATTAGAAGTTGATCTGTGCACCCCATTGTGCTAAGTGTTCTACTGAAGTGAGAATTATTTCCCTCTTCTATTTAGCTGGATGTTTGCTGAGCCTCATTACAGTTTTAAATGATATTGCTTGTTTTCCAACAGCCACTGAACATGCTGTTTATCCACTATGTTTAGGCACCGTTACTGTATGGAGACCAGTACTGGGGATCACGTTGCCTTGCTATCCAGCGCTGGCAACTTCAGACCATCTGATCTTGCTCAGTTGCAGAAAATTAAGTTAAAATTGAAACCAAAAAGAAAAGCAAAGTATGATGTGCATTTATATTGTATCATAATGCAGTTGAGGTTGGATACCAGCTTTAAGGGTTAACAGTCATTTTTACTTGCAAGTCATTTCTCTCAAATATGCCCAACAAATTGTTTTTTCTTGCTTTTGTTTTATAGTTCATGTTTTTCTTACCTCCATATTTAAATAGGAAAATATTTATTGCTGCATACTGTGCCTATATTTGGGTTGGGACTCTCTTTGACTGCTATCCAAACTATCTTTCAAATGCCATTATATTAAAATTTGAAATTCCATTATACCTATTCCACTTAATTATTCTGGGTAAGATTTTCAAATGCATCTAAGTGATTCTGTTGTAGGTATTTAGAGAAATCTTTACAAATAGTTTTCTTTGGTGCCTTCTGAGTCTCTGTGGGCTTGAGATGAATTCAACATGCACTTTGCCTTGATACTTTTGCGGATTGCAGTAGGTGTCTGTCGGGATCTTTAGGCACTGAAATAGTTTGGAAAATCTGACTCGGTGACTTTCAGTGGGGCATAGATTTCATAAGCTATGTGAGTGTCTTTGGAAATTTTATCCCCTAGTCTTCCTAAAGGTCAATTAGGCCAGATGAGGGTTTGGTATATTATCTACTTTATGTTGTATATTATCTATTATAAACATACACGCATTATATATGTGTAGACACATATACGTAAACACACATGTAACTTAAGGCCCTTATACACATTAGAAGGATGGTGGGTATATCTGTAATTACAGGGCTGATTTTCCATGAAACGCTCATTTTTTTCTGGCACAAACTGACAAAATCAGGTTGTTGCATGAATAGAACTTCATACACAATGGGGGGAAAAAAGTTCATCCTATGAAATACGCCCAGAACCGATCCTCAGCCTCTTCAGTAATCTTCCCCCAAATTAGACCATCCTGATGAGACCTCCACGTGGTCAGGCCATCGCTCTTCTGGAGAGGAAAGCTTAGGGCAGCCCATGCAAGCACCATCTTGTTTTGTGCTGAGAATGGAGTGAAGCCCCAGCAATGGAGGTCACAGCCACTGAAGGGAACATTATGGTACCTGCCTGACACGTGGGCTATGCCCATCCCCGTGAGTGAACCAGGAGCGGGGAGCGCGCGCAGGCGTTAAAATCGGTGGTCTGTAGTGCTCATTCTCTAGCACAGGCCCTGGCACAGGTTTGGCTCTGCTCCGCGGGGACTCTCTCAGATAATCTGTGGGGCTTAGCACAGGTTGTCACCATTGCCATCAGGCAGTTTGCATGTGCCCCCCCCTGCTCTGAAGACTTAGGGCAAAGTGGTAAGGACATTGCTGTTCTCTGCCAGCTGGCGCAGTGATGGGGAGTATCCCTGGGCACGCATACTGTACCGTACAGGTGGGGCCAGCGACTGTCTTGGCTTTTAAATTATATGTTTTTCAAGGGAAATCTCTGCGGATGTTTGCTATAAGAGTTTTCAATGAGTTTCTTTAAGAACCCCTTCCCAACCTGTCCAGTGGCTCATTGCACTCAGAGTTCAATACTGTAGAGTGTCCACCTCTCTGGTCCCCACTCAGTCACTAACAACAGCCTGTGCATAAAGTAGGGTAAAACAATTAGCGAACTGCTTAACGCTTTGGGAAGTCCCACTGATTTCAATCAAGTGGCTTAAAGTAACGCATCCGCTTAAGTGTTAAGCCCAGGCTTATAAGTTTTGCCTGTATTTAACAGAGTTTAGCACCCAGTCCCTTTCTTTGCATTTTGAAGCTGTGGGTATAAAAATATACTTAAACATTTATTGTAGCAGTCCAAAGCAAGGAAATAAACAAATCAAAGGGATATGATACCAAAAGCTGTCCAGACAGCCAACATCATAAAGGCAAATTTTTGCAATAACTGTAATAGCATTTTCATCATAATAGGCATAGCTAAACAGAAAGCACTGTTCCCCACAGGAGCCAAGCACACAACCACCGTTAATGTTAATGAAAGATATTTATGTATCTCATTAGGAGAATGAGCCCCCAATAACTGACAACAATAAGAAGCTGTGTTTTCTGGAATTCATTACACAGTGCACAATGCAGGACTGTCTTAACATAAAGCACAGCCCTGATAACAGGCACATGTATTCAGCCCCCGTCTCGACTAAAATACATCAGAAATGCCTTTATTATAACATGCAAATCAATTCCATGGGCAAAAATTCTTCATTTCCAGGGTCTGATTTTATAGCTCCTGTGCATGTGAGTAAAGGAGCACATGGGAGTAATCATTTTAATTATTTCAATGAGTTCGATCCTCAGCAGAATAACCGACAGTGAAGACACTATGTGGTACTGTCAGGGTGCCAGGACACGCAGTACCGCAGAAGAAGCAGACAAGTGAATCCCGTTGGAGAGGTGTCTAGGACAGAGTTTCAAATGTCCTTACTTAGCAAAAGCACTTAAATTGGTGAGTTACCTATATCTATTCTCCTAAAGGCTTATGGTCTTCGGTAAATCCTTTAGTCTAGCAGACAGGAGAGTGAAGCGAGACAGTTTAGTATTTCAGATACTAAGTAGAGGTTCTTACGCAGCCTTCAGCATGTCACATTCCTGCCTGGATGGGGACAGCCAGAAACAAGTATCTCTCCCTGCATTTCAAGCCGGCTGTAGTCTAAAAGTGGCACAGATGTCTGAGGCTAATGCCACACTTAGTGAACAGGCTGGTACAACACTGATGTGGCACCATTACCATTGCACGATCTCTGCATCAGAGCTGCTCCTCTCGGCATGGCTCAGACCTGTGGAGAGTGCTTGAGTCTCTCTGTATCAAGTACGGAGAAGCGCTCCATGTCCCTACGCCACAGTTTTCCCTCTTCAAAAACAGGCATCTAGCTCTATACAGGCATTCTGAGAAGTATTTCAGGGCTGGGAAAGTTGCACCTAACACCCGGTAAGTTCAGGCACATAAATATTTTTAAATTTCATGTCTTCATGCACTCATGGGCTCCTACTAGTCCAGCTTTTAAAGGCAGCAATGAAAGGAGCACACAGAAAAGGACCAAGTTCCCTTTTCATTTCCATCAGCACTATTCTTCCTACACTGGTCAGATGCTCAAGAGGTCACATAGCATGAGTCAGCCTTGTCCTGCGTGCTTTCATTCAGATCTTTGATATTCAGATATAAAGAT
This sequence comes from Ibidorhyncha struthersii, assembly GCA_013398815.1. NCBI lineage: Eukaryota > Metazoa > Chordata > Aves > Charadriiformes > Charadriidae > Ibidorhyncha > Ibidorhyncha struthersii. The sequence continues at coordinate 838,161 of VZSZ01000456.1, read as the reverse complement.
GGCACTTTAGCGTGTCTCAAAATTTGCTTTCAGTCTCTTGTTCCAGGAGCACAAAGGAATAAACGTGAGTGAATAGCCTTTTATCAGCATCCTAAAAATGCTTCAGCTGCTTCTGTTGTATTATCTACACATAGGATTACTTGCAACAGTCCAGCTACCCACAGTAACAAAGCAGCGCTTTGTTCCTCAGTGCAGCAGTCCATTTTACCTTGATTATTCTACACAGAATCCAACCTGTCCATCCTGCCCTGGAAAGACTTGGGTATTTTCCCCAAGACTCTAATGTAAACAGCCTAAGACTTTTTTTCTAAAGGTCTCCGGTTTGGTGTTCCTGTTAATTAGAGTGACCGTTCATACCATTTCTCATTGCTTTGTGTATTCTGAATACCTTAACATTCATAAAGCTATAATCCGCATCTAAAGTGAATTTATTATTGTTTTAAATACTACCTTCCAAATAAATGCATATCTAAGCAGATACAACATTCTTCATAACTTGTCATGTATTTATTAACAAGTTCTATTTGCTTGCCAGAATTTGCAATACCATCTGTCTGCTGATGCATATCTCCAACTAATTTATTAATAATACACGTATCACCCACAGAGAAGTCAGGCTTGGCATCTGTCTACATCAGACCTGTTTCAATGCATTTTTATGTAATAAAATCAATACAGCCTTAAATGAGATGGAGACAAGGTACAAACCTGTGCCTAATGTTAAATGAATCCTTCAGTACACCTCTGTGAATTTAAAATAGATTTTTTAATTATCCGAATTGTAGTATTGGAGTTGAGGGAGGATTAAGTTCATATTGCCCCAGTGAGCCTCATTTCTACTGTGAAATCACAGAATCACGGTAGTACTGGCTGGAGGGCACTTCTTAAATTCATTTAGTCGGACTTCGTGCACGGGGCCAGCATTAGATCAACACTTGGAGCAGGACTGTCGCCAACACTAGAACAAGTCGGCTGTGGCACTGACTAGCCACTGCTTGAAAGCCAAGGACAGAGTCTTTGGGCAACCTGTTCCGACGCGTCTTATCAAACGTTTTCGTGGATATTTGCAAAGTTCTCGTCTATTGCAGTTCTCATTCATGACTTCTGCAGCATGATTCAGGGTGGTGATACTGTCTAGACAAGATTGCTTTAAGCAAAATGTGGGTTGTTCTGTGTCTGGTGTGTATGGCCTTTGTAACTCTACAAGTATGTGGTAGAGTCTGGTAATAAAAATAGCTCCTTTTTTTTTCTGGAATAACTCATTTTATCTTCGAGAATTTGATTCTAATTATTTTCTTTTTGCACTTTCTGTGCATACCTGGTTTTGCTCCTGCTAGGTCTTTGCCGAGGTATTTATTGGTCTTTAACCTTTCAGGACTTTTTTTAAATTACTTCCAAGCAATGTCTTCCCAGCAAATGTCAGACACTTCCATCTTCTTTAAATTACAAAGCTCAAATCTTTCTTCTGTCAGAGAACATTAAGGATGCAGCAAAATCTTCAACCCATGTTTTTTTATATCTTTAAGAAGGAAGGAACTCCTCCTAGTGGGAATATACTACAATAAATATGAGATTTCCTAATAGTTACCTTTTATTGGACATTTCTACTGTGGTCATTTTTGCTTCCAGTGCCTGCCTTTGCTTTTTATTGCAATCAGCATTGTAAGTGATACTGTTGCAATGCCTGCCTGTTGCCTTATACTCTTTCATCCTTCCTGACCGATTTCTGGTTTTGTCCTTAAAGTTTATAGGTTTTTTTCATTAAAAAAGTGATGGCATTTAGTCAATTTAATTTACCTTCCCTTCATTCATTGAATCCTTCATTCACTGCAATCCATTCCTCCCAGTCTTTGCTAGAGTCACGAATAGTTTTGAAGAAACTAATACAGTATTCAGTAGTTGTTCCATGTGCTTTTGTGTAACATAAAAGACTTATTTCCATCATATTAGAAAGCTCATTTGAAAGCCAAGAGTCTTCCTTTTTTGTTTTTGGTTTCCTGATGGTGACATTGATTTTCTTGTCAATCCACCTGCGCTGATAGCAGGGATGTGCCCCTTGATAATCATCTCAGACGGCACCTAAGACAATGTGAACATTGGAAGTAGCTTTGTCAGATCTCGAAATCAGAGATCAGTCAAAATACTGGGCCATCGCAGATGTGTGAAGCCCTGTGATGGGCCAAGAGAAAAATGCTGTTACGGCCAAGTGTGCTTTTCTACTGGATGTCTTTGCTTGAACATTAAATACACACAGCCCATGAAAATGCACACTCTGTACCATAGAAATCTTGCAGAAAGGTTATGGTTTCAATTTTCTCCTGCATGTCTTCTGTTTTCAGCTCATGTCATTCTGAAAATTGGACACCTTAGCAGGCCTGGAGGAATGAACAGTGAACCAGCCAACTCTTGGCCAAGTGTGCAGTGTCTGAAGTCCGGGTCTTCAGTGGAGCTCTGTTGACTTCTCTGGCCTTTTTAAAAAAAGATAGATTTCTCTGGTTTTAAATTATTTTGCTGGAAATGCAACACTGGATCTGGCCTATAGGACTTTATAAAGATAATAGGAGTAATTCTGCTGTAGCAGATATTCCCCAGGTAAACTGAGAATTTAACTGAGTAGACTGATAACTACCTGAGACCGCATGGAACAGGCTTTGGCTACAAACAGTATTGGCCTCAGTAAACAAGATTTAATACTGAAACTAGTTGTTGGGAGTGACAGTGCATGGTGAGTGAACTGACAGCATGCAAACGGAGTGTACGCACAGCAGGCAGCACGATTATTAAGCAGCACCGTAATGTCATGCAGGCAGATGAAATATTTACCTTCTGGTGTAGGAACCTGCTGTGATTCAGCTTCTTAGGTCTATTCCCATGTCCTGTGCTCCAGGTGAGGGTGCCATCAATGAGGTCTTTGCAGGTCCCTGGAAACATGGCAAAAAAAGAAGTTAGCAGCTGCAACTGCTCCCGTTGGCAATGGCTGAGGACGGCAGTGGGGTGCCCATGGATGAGTTACAGCACCAAAGCGGACACAGCCCTCCAGCCGCCTCCCCAGACTCCTGGGTGTGCTTCTCCATCTCTACTGCTTAGATGAACGGAGGCATCTTAAGCACTGATTGCAGCTGATTTTGTCATTCAACACAATTCAATGCACTCTGCATCCAGGGTATGCCCACCTCTAAAACACCTTCAAGTTCTTTAGATGTGAAAACAGATGTAAAACAAATTTTTTTTTTTAATTAAAAAATAGACATAGACATGTGAACGAAGCAACTAGATTTAGGGTTTTAAATATCAAATATAATACCTCCTAGTGTATTGGAGGTATTAAAGCATAATGCAACAGCCAGAGCTCTACTGAAAATCCCAGCATTATCAATTATGACCTCTTTCTCATTTTCCTTTGGAGCACTTAGTATTGGCAGGAAATGCAAAGTTCCTTACAACTTTCTTTTAAAATTCAAATTGCTCAATTTAGGTTTCAAATTTCATTTTAACATTGTTTAAATTGTTTTATTTCACACAAAACCTCGAACTATTGGTGTTCCTAATAAGAGAGAGAACTCCCAAAATACTGAACAGTGCTAGGGTTCGGGCAAAATTTCTATCAATCCAGCAATCAACAGTTCTTAATATCCTAACTATTAATGATAAAAACAGCACATACCACAATGTATAGATAAGGGATATGATAAGGCATAGAAAATAACTGTATCAACACAGTGTTCAAGGAGGTTCAAGTTCAAGCTCGAGTCTTTCGGTCAGTGGAAACATACTGTAGTGGGAGAATTGCCATTAAAAATAAGTCCATCTTGTTCCAGTGATATCTCATAAGCTTCTAGTTACTGTTTTCTGTGTTCTTCTTAATTGCTATCTCAGCACCAACACCTGACTATAAGAGGCCCATAGTTTAAGTAGCAAATAAACTGGAGACCCCACAACACTATAGGCATAAGCAGAATTTGGGCAGCTCAGCAAATCAAGAAGTTCCTTTCCAGCTTCCTGCAGAAGCTCAGCGAGGCCTGAAGAAAGTCATACCCGAAAGGCAGTACCATGTCACTAATTTGAAAAGATGATGTTCACCAAACCACATCAAGTTGAGCTGTCTGCCGTTGGGAGATGTTACACCTTACACAACGGTTCTGCTTCACGTTGATATTAATCTGTCTGCAAAGAGACAGAGTGGTCTGTTCGTTGACCCATTTATTTCCTACCAGTGTCTAAACCTGTAATGGTGCCTCTTGCCTTGAAGCCTATGCTCATATCCTCCATAAAATGATATTTTAATAGCTTAAGTAGGGCTTTAACAGTGTATGGCTATGGTAAATTTGGAGTTACGTGGAGGGAAATCAGAGCAAGTGATGGACATATGTTCCTATGGTATTCCTAGAGCTTAATTTAAGCACATGAGAGTATAAAAGTGTGGTCGTAGATCACAACAGAGGTCCGTGAGACAAGTGGCCTGTCTCCAGGAGTGGTCAGTATCTGCCATTCAGAATAGAACTACAAAAATAGCCTCAAATGTTCTCCTGGAAGCTGACAGGGAATATCTTGAAGGATCGGACTATGCAAACATAGACCTTATTTTGCTTCTTTGGGCTCAGAGGCAGCTGTATGAGAGAGAGACCCTTCAACTTTAAATATTTTTTTTTCAGTCATTTTGAAATCAGCCTGAATTGTTCTGAAGATGGGCATTTTTCTTGTGGTATTTGTTGGGTATTTTCCCATTTTATGGCAGCTTGAGCTGACTGCTCTCAGGAGCTACCCGAAAATGTGTGCTGAGCCAGGAGCAGCCCATGCTGCTTCCCAGCTGTGAGCGGGTCCCTTTGCTCTTCGTAGCTGGGGGAGTATTTAAAATTGGTTACTGTGCTCTTAATAGCAACGTTGTAAAATTGTTGCTGTGTTACTTAGGACATCCACCCTTGTGGGCATTCAGTCGCAGCTGCGGGCTCTGGGAACGCAAGAGCCATCTCTGTGTACTTCTGTTCTCCCTTAGCCCTAATCAGCTGAGTGGAAAGGATTTCTGCGGGGTGTTTTTCTGTCCTGTTGCTGCCTGTGTATCAACAGGGGAGGTGTTTCTGTTCTTAAAAGCAGTCGGGTCCCATAGGCACAGCTAATGATACAACTCAGCCTCCACAGTCTTCACAACAGGTGATAACATACACGAAGGGGAAAAAAGTGTGAAGATCCCAGGTTGACTTTACAGCACTTGAGTTCAGTAAATCCACTTTTCTATACGAAAGTGCAACTTACTGACATCCAAAGGTGAGCAACACAAACGGAAGCTGAGCACTGTATTACCAGCTTTTGGAAGGGGAGTGATTTTTATGAAAAAACCCTGCTGAAAAGGCAGATGTGAAGTTCTGCCTGCATTCAAACACTGCCCCAGGGCAGCTGCATTGCCTCTGCCCCCTGAAACTAACTCATACCCTCTCCTGAGCCCATTTTGACCTCTCCATCACGCCATGGTGCACATATACCGCCATTTGGAATCCAGCAGCATAAAGCTACAGGTGACAGGAGTACGATATGGTTAAGTCATATTACTGTTACTGCTAATTTGTTGTTACCGTGTGCAGTTACCACGTCACTAGTAAGAGCTGGGGATGGGGGCCATGAGAGCATTCAGCGTGCAAGTGTGAGCCCTCTGCAGGGGTGTGTTAGCCCTCTTAAGGCCAGTGCCTGCAGTAGATGTTGAAGGCGCTGCTCTCGCCAGCACAGCAGTCTCTCATTGCCACTCTAAAAATACTTCAGTGTGCACGCAAGCCTTTCTTCACACGTACGTATGCTTTATTCTAGTGGCATGCAGAATGCAAAGCTTTTGCTTTTTTGCTTTTTTTTTCTCCCTGCCTGTTCCTGAGGGACTGTATATAGCATTGGAAAAAAAAAAAAAACGGTTTGGTTTCACTACCTCAAGCCCACAGAGTAAGAAACCCCCAAATCAGCTTCTGCCTCTATCCAGGCTGCACATGAACCCCGATGGAGTAGAGGGACAGGGAGCAGGTGACACAGGACAAGCAGGTCATGCCAAGGTCCAAGGCAAAGACCTCTCATCTACTTAATCACCAATTAAGAATGGTTCCTTCTAGTCAAGTCAATAAGTGAAAACAGGGAATGAAGTTTGGCTTAGATTCTTACAAAAAAACCCCGCTGATGCTACAGAGAAGGTCATTAAATGCTTTTAGTGACGGAAATGTTTTTGCGGTTGAGCTTAGAGAGGACTGGAATTTCCTACCTTGCTCCACCACAGCTACAAATTAGCTTTCCCCTACCCTCCTACCAAGGGAAAATATCCAGCTGCAACGGGGGGCAAACACGGGCTCATGGATGGTCCTCGTGGCAGCAGGAAGGACTCCATATCTCAGTGGGGACACAGCGGGGCTACAGAGAGGACCGTACTCCTTTCTGCTGTGAGGTGCCTGGCTGGGCTGGGAGGAGCAGCTGGCATTGCAACGGAAGGGACGCGCAGGCGATGGGGATGAGGTACAGTAGAGGCAAACGCAAACACCCAGTGGTGTGAGGCAAGGAAAGCCCAGCTGCAGCGTGGAGAGCCCTTAGTAGTGACCGCTGCCGAGGAGTTTGGGGCCGCATGAATCTTAGTTGCTTGGTTTTCCCCTCACCAGCACAAAAGAAACAAGATACATGTTTTTATACAACTTTCGAACCAAGCCAGCTTTGTGAAACATGGCACGCTGCCTTTCTGCCTGCCAGAAAATGCTGCCCGTGCTCTCCTCCTGGCTCCTTGAGGTGAGGCCGTGCCCACCCCTGCCTTACCTCTCCCTCCCTTCCTTCTGCTTTCAGCACTGGTGGCTATTTTTTTTGCTCAGGCCCTTTGGTGAATACAGTGGGGGTCAGCAAAACCTTTAAGCATCCACTGAGGGACCTTCAGCCTAAACGCTTGGTGCAGCACACTTGATGAATGGGCTTCACAAATAGCAACAGCAAAGTGTTCGCCAGAAAGTAGCACATTTCTCAGACTGCACAGCCCCATATCTTACAAGATCTTAGGCATTTGTGAAGTCTGAGGGCGCAGAGCCTCGGTCAGGAAGTGTGCTCACGGCGTCGATCTGTGTCACCTGCAGTGACCGCCGATGGCTCGCTGCACTCCTGCCATGGGCTCCACGTCCTCGCTCCTTCCCCTGGCCCAGAGCATGAGCTGGTGAAAAGTTATTTGTTTTGTTGGGTGTCCAAGCTGCCGTGGGGTGGATGAGTAGCAGTGTTGGTGGTTGTGTAGCCTTAGCACGTGAGAAATGCCAGGTGGTTCATTCCCCAAGCAAGCATGGTGAGATGCCGCCTTGTATTGCAGGGCAGGGCTATGCCAATTGTCCCATAGTCAATCATCCTAGAATCTAAGGCAAATAGGGACCAGTGTGGTCGTCTAGTTTATGCAGTAGACACAAACTAAAGGATTAATTGGTGAAAGAGCTGCTGGAGCTGTGTGGCAAGAGGAGATGAAAGAATTTCCAAAGATGAAGACCGTAATGCGTTGGGCTTGTGATGCAGCTGGCTCCATTCAGAGCTGTTAGCTCTCCTTCCTGGAATTGCCATATTGCAAATAACGGACCAAAAGAAATAAAACGGGACAGGCTGATCTGCAGCACACTACTTCTCGTGGGACAGCAGCATGCCTTGCTTATCTTTCCACACACTTTACACAGTAAGACCACTGATGTTTATTCTGACCAACCAGCTAAAATATCTACTTAATTATAAACCAGGCAAACTGAAAACAGCAAATGGAGATCTGTTGGCATGTTTTGTCTAGCCCTTTTGGGAACAAGTCTCTGAGGTTTTTGGAGAGCATTTTTAAGAGGCTTTTCCTCTCCACTCCCTTCCAAATGGCCCAGTTGCTTTTGTTGGATTAAAGTGCAGTCAGGCGTCACAAAAGCAGGGGTATGTTTAGCTTCCAGCCCAGTTTCTGGGTAATGCCTGGTTTGTGAGTGGTAATTCCAGTTGTTTGTGCTGCTACAGGACTGTAATTGCTTTCTATCAGCGAATCCCATCTGCTGATGATCTGCCGGGCAATGTGCTGGCTGTGAGATGCGCCCTGACGTTGCGCTGCAACGTGAGATTATGAGCATGTTTCGTTGCCGAAAGTACGTGATTAAAAGGAGCACAGTAGGTGATGAGAGCTGCAGGATGACTGCACAAAGCTCCTTGAGAAGGCTGGACCCTGTCTTTCAACAGGGTCTGGAAAGGCATCACCAAAACCCAGTCTGCAGTGAAAGAGCAGAGCGTGTGACTGGCAGAGCATCGCTTTTCCTAAAGCCTCAGAGGAGTGCATGTGGTTAAGCCCTGGGACTTCAAAGGAATAAGATGAAGGAGGGTTCAGTGCTAGCAAATTGAAGGTTTTTATAGGAAATAAATGGCTTTGTGTCTTATGGAAGGGGTAGAAGTCCCAGAGGCAGAACAAATGATAGAGGAGGTTGTGGAGACAGAGGAAGCCAAGTCTGGAAGAAAGAAGTGAATAGACAAGAATGAAAGAAAATACATGGTGAAAATGGGGTGCAGTAAGGCCTCATAAGGCTTGATAATACTTTTGATAGTTAATTGGTATCTACATTTAGGGGTGCTTTACAGCCTTTATTGATGTGAAAAAAGCCCACTCCCCCCATGGTACGTAGGCAGCTGCTGTGTACAGGAGATGGTGCTGGCAGTAATTCCAGAGGCGCTGGTTGAACTGCAAGCAAATACAAATACAAAAACCAAATACACTGGCAAAGTTCTGCAAGAGCAATATGAGACCACACTGTAATAATTTCCCTCTCTTTCCTCAAATCCAGGTATACAAAGGCAAAGTCCCCAGCCAGTTGTGCGAGATTAAGGTCTGAGGAGCCTTGGGGCCTCTCCGTTAGTGCACTGTGGCAAACCTCACCCCGTCCCCAGTGGCATCCCTGCTTCCCTGTTTTAGGCTAAATTTACTGATGGGAGATAGCAACGGAGCAGCAGTGAGGGTCGGCACGGGGGTGCCATGCAGAGGGGCAGGCACCTTGCCCTGGTGACGGCCGCTGCCAGCGGGGCAGAGCTGCAGGGTCATGGTGATGTGGGGAGGAAGGGGCGAGAGGGAGCTGGAGGGTGAAGGACATGAAGGGTTGGGCTGGGGGTCCGAGGGAGGGCGGGGAAGTTGCCAAAGTCTTGCTGTGTCTCTGAATGATAACCCTTGACAGGTACAACGCGGTCACTGAAGTTCATGCTCTCTCCCGTTGACAGTCGCCCATGTTTTTTGAAAAACAAGAACCTTTTGCAGTGTTTTGGGGGGTTCTTAAATCTCACCAATTTCCGTCACGTTGTCGCAAAGCTGAGCTGGGAGACAGCTAGTGTTTAATCCCTACTGAAAACGAATCAAAACAGGAAACCAGGTTGCCTCCGACGAGCGAACACACTTGTAGGGGATCCTTCAGAAGCATGCCTCAGCCTTAGCTCAGCTCCCGCCGGCCGGCGTCCGCCTCGCCGTGCTCTTGCAAAAGCTGCGTGCCAGCCGCCGAGGAGCTACGTGGCCAGGGTTCAGTGGGAAACTGGGTACATCCAGGTACTTGGGATACTTGGGTGTCTGTTCTTTTCTTACCCTTCCCTAACCACCCATACTGTTATCTAGGTATCTGGTGTACGATGAATAATAACACAGCAGAGGCTGCCAGAAAAATAGTTTTGTCGGCAAGTGTTTGAGGATATTATTTATTTCAAAATTTCCTGTTATTTTTTCTTAGCTAAAAACCCAGACAGAACAAAAACAGAGCAGCGTTTTGCTTCTTGGAAAATAGATGCAGTAAAAACATCACATTTCAGATAAAATGCTTAGTTTTGAAATTCTCAGTATACAAGTATTTAAGTTAAATATTTATTGTTTTAAAGCTTTTCAGTATAAAACAGGAGTGTTAGTAAACTGAACGTTTCATGAAAATAGGTCTGTTTCATTAAAAAGCATTTCATTTTGTTGAAAGAAAAAATAAAACCGGAATTTCTACCAAAGTTTTTGACTGGTTCTCTGACAATCCATGTGCTGAGTTGAAATATAAGTATGTGCATATATGTATGTATATGTGCAATCCATATAGAGGTGCCATATATAAGAATGATTCTTTGTACTTTAAAATGCCTTACATAATCAGTTAATTTGCTTCTGCTCCATATAAATTAAATCTCCTGTGGACACGACCGTCTTGTCTAATTATTCACTTAATCCACAATCATTAACATTAACCAAGTGCTTTTCTCTGACTTTTAGAAAAAAAGGACTTTGAAGGGTTCTGTGGAACTTTCCAGGATTAAATGTGTGGAAATTGTGAAAAGTGACATCATCATTCCCTGCCAGTATAAATATCCTTTCCAGGTGAGTCTGGCCATTGACCATACTGATAGAGATATCACTTCAGTTTGTATTTCAATAAAATTCTCCCTCACAGTGCAGTCGTTAATGAACCCAACACCAGCGTGAATCACAACAAAGGAAGAAAAAGCAGATTGAAGTTTGAAATGAACTGGGAAATCAGAGTCCGAGTGTTATTACAAGATCCATAAACTCTTACACTCGTTGGTTTTAAACTGTAAAGGATTGTTAGATCTTCTAATCCTATCCCATATTTAACACAATATTCAGCTATCCCACCACCTCATGTTGGGAGAAAGTCCATCTTTCACACGGGGAATCCACCCGGGGTTTTGGCCAATTGACCTGTGTGGTGCTGGAACTAAATCCATTCAGTGGCCTTTGCATCAGAAACTGGTGATGTGTTAGCGAGACTATGCCAGACAAGAACAGAGAGGGCTGTTAGTGATGAGATGGCTTAACGACCAAGAGGCGGACAGTGCTAGCTCTAGGATGAGGAAAACATTGTCTAGTGTTAATTATTAATACATATGGGATACATTTACATTGCCATGTAAACAGAAATGCCACAGAATATTTACTCAGCTATTGCAACACGAATTCCCTGTTTATTATGTTATTCCCTGTGCTGCCGTTTATCAGAATTTTATCGTACTGGTGACAGTATTTTTCTTAATAATTATGGTGTGTGGATTTCAGCGAATACAGGCTCATCTCTGTTCAGAGAGGGCTTTAAAAGAGTGAATTATCTGCACTCAGACTTGCAGAGAAAAGCTAATGATTGTGACGCAGGTACACAAGAAATGTTAAAAATATAGATAACTCTATAGAAAGAAAAAAGAAAACCATAAGGTTGGATCTTTTTCCCCCCATTCTTGTTATCTCAAAACCAGCATCAATTTGGAGGTTTGGCTTGATACTGTCATTCTGACAAATCATGAAGTAGCTTGTAGAGTCTTCTCTAATATCTTCATTTGGACAGTAAAATTGCATATCCACCATGCTCTGGTCTAAGCCCTGGAAAATGTTACCTCGCAGAAATATGAGAAAAGAGAGAAAATAATTTCCCACACTAGGTTGGGTCAAGAAGCCCTCCCTCCAGCCTGGGGTGGTCCCCAGCCAGGATCATAAAAATTGTCCTGGAATATTACAGAATGTTGCTATGTTGGTGCATAATGAGCACTCAAAAGACCAGAGGATCAGAGCATTATGGCCTTGTTTATGGGCTTTTGGGAGCAGCAGAAGATGCTGTCATACGCTGCAAATGGCTCTTGATGGGCAGCCCGAAAGGAAAGCTCTTAACTGGGGCTGGGCAGGAGCTGCCTGGCTGGGGGAAAGTTTGATGGGGGAACCTCAGCTGCCCTTAACTCTGGTGAACATGGACTAGAGAAGGAACAAATGCTCAGATCTGTTTGTTCTGCATCTGAATTTTCCAATCTGTATCTCCATATCTCCAATGCTTGTAGGAACGGCAAAACAGAGTGAAGGTAATGTCCAGTACTGGTGGGATGGTAACAGTGGACAGTCTTGATGGGCAGTGCTCCACTGAGGCTGTGGTAATCGCTCCTGCTTGTAGCACATCTGAATTTTGTCTCACAGTCAGTTTTTTGGTATTTTTTAAAATGATATTGGCTGTTTTTTTTTTAAATATCTTGGCCGCACCCAGCTGTAAATCTTCTATGGAACCACCAGTGGCTTTTTGGTTTTGTGTGGCTCGTCTGGCAAGTGAGCCCCTTGCAGAGAGGCATGAAATGAGTGCCTTTGTGCAGTTGTGCATGCTCATGGCTGCATCTTTTGGAGATCTGCTTACTCCATATTTCAAAATCTGCCTTAGATTGTCAAAACATTATACAGACGTAACAATAATATCAACAGGAGTGGCTTGGAATGAGTGGGAATTATTCCCTATTTCTATTTGTTGTAAAAGAGGTTATAATTTGTCTCTCCGTAGCATGCAAAGCAACTGAGTCACACGGCTGTCTGTGTGTGCCTGCGAGGGCTTCAGGCCAAGAGATAGCAAATGTTTCCTGTTCTTTAAACAATAATCAACGTTGCCTCATCTACGCCCCTGGAGAAACTTTAAAAAAAAACAGCTGCTCTCTTGTAGAAACATCTCTTTAAAGACAGTGGTCAAAGTTTTTCAAAGCATCTGTGCATCAAAGAGACCAGGTCCTGTTTGGCATTAAATTGCTGAGATAAATACTGGAAGACAAATAGACATTATGTGTTACATCAAATTTTACACCCAAATGTAGTCATCCAATTCCGTTTCTGAGTAATTTTGGTTCTTGTGATGATTTTAGTCCCTGGTCTGAAACTTCACAAATGTTCTGTATTTCTCTTCCTTCATTTGTTTGTCATTAAGGACAAGTTGATGAAAACAGCATCTTGATTGCTCATTGCTCATCTGCTCCAGCTTCTGATTTCCCCTCTATAATCCCACTGCAAGCTATTAAAAACTTGGAAGAATAATAGTTATCCAAATAATCTCCAGGGAGTTGCGTGAGATTTATACTGACACAAGGAGAGCTAAATTTGGCTCTTAGCTCTTAAGTGAAGGTACCTTACAAGAAACCGCTAAGGAACAGATGCCATTTCCCCAAAGATGCTTTAGAAGAATGGACTGCAGTCAGCGAGCAATGGGCTGAATCCTCTGCAGACAGAAATTGCAACGTTTCCATTGATTTCACAGGCATTTCTTAACAGCATAAAATTGATCTCAAACATTGCTTGTCTAAAATTCTTTCTTGATCAGGGCTTCTACTCCTTTTTAAATAACCAAAAGTCAGCGAGGTTGAGACATGCTTCCGAACAGGCCCTGTTACTCTGCTTCCCCACATCATCAGTTTGTGTGTAATTTGTTGGTATGGCGGCTGCTTTCTGTTTCCTTCAGTGACTCCTTCATGCCCAGACTGTCTGGGATTGTCTCTAATGGCCGGCTCCCTTCTTTACTCCCCTCTCCAGATCGTCCACGATAACTACATACTGTACGTGTTCGCACCCAATCGTGAGAGCCGGCAGAGATGGGTCTCCACCCTGAAGGAAGGTAACGTGTGTCCACCTGTGCCCACCTAATTGTTGAAGTTACTTATCCCAGACAGTTTCCTCACAAGCTATAACACAGAGAAAAAGTGCAAGAGGAATCAATCTCTTGTATCTACGTGTGCAAAGTGATAATGGGGAATGAGGTTATAAAATCAAATTGCTTGTAAATTTGGGGGGTGGGTTTTTCCACAGCAGTGGAACATTTGGACGTGGAATGCTTTATTTGTCTCTTTCTAGGATAAACTGTTAACACGTTACTGTAATTTGAGGTTTCTTATTCAGGAAGAGATGAGGATTTTTCTATGGCTAATTTTTTTTTAGAAATTAATCTTTTCTGGGTAGAAGATTTTTCAGCTCTTATTAATAGATCTTTTTGTTTAGACGACAACCTTCTTAGAGAATCATGATTATTAAGAAACATTTTTGTGGGTAGCTTTCATTTCCTGTTCACCTCCTGAATTGTGCTGTGGTTCGCTGCAATGATTCTGAAGTGAAGGCACAAAAACTAAACACTGCAGGCAGAAGTGAAGCGTAATACTTGGTACAAGGAAGATGTTACTTAGTTACATGAAAATTGCACCAGGCTTCCATCCTAGCTTTTTCCTGCTTTATAACAAGCTGCTGTATTGTTCACTCTGAAAACACTCTGCCTGCTTGAGATACAATTAAGTTCATGCACTTACTCTTGCAAAGAGTTATTCCCCTTCTGGGGTCCACCTGCTCCAAGCTTCTACTTTATCACCTTTTCTCGTTCAACATTTTGAGACTGTCCCCTCACTTGGACAATTTGAACAGCCTCTTGAAACAGGCCAGCAGACATTTTTTTGTTCTTTTTAGGAAAATTATTATTAGAGAGAGAGAGCCTGAACTTCAAAAGAAGGACCTTTAATCACTCATGCAGACATTCAAGACTGGTATTTACATGCGCAAAAAATGTTTAGTGGTGGTGAATGCCAACTGGTACAGCTCCTTCTGAACACCAAGCAGCTAGTGTCCGTGTCCTACATGTATACATAATGTAGAGCTGTAGCCTTTCATGGGAATCATCAGTATATAGCCTGCCAGGTTTTATTTCTCTTTATGAGACCTTCCTTCTGTGGTTTTGGTGTTTATGAGTTTAAAGAGAGAGTCACTTTGGTAAGACTCTCTTCTCCCGCAGTAGAGAGATATGGGCTCCATCACCAGCAGGAAGGCTACTCCTCCACACTGATGGTGGCATTCACTCCTTTCAGGAGGATGGAAAACTTTAACAGAGGAGGCTGATAATATTCACCAAAGCTTGGCTTGAAAATAATAAGCAGCTTCTTTAAAGCACAGATTATTTCCAACCAGTTCTAGATGTCTTTCAAAGCTCATGTGAATGCAAATAAATTCATTCCCCCCCTCCTTTTTCTTCCCCTAACATTTTCCAGAAACCAGAAACAACAACAGTTTGGTTTCAAAGTGTCATCCAGATTTTTGGATAGATGGCAAGTGGAGATGCTGTGCACAGACAGAGAAGATGGCAGCTGGCTGTGTGGAGTATGACCCCACCAAAAATGGTACGGGACTTGTTAAGACCATCCTGACCTTGAAAATATTATTCCTAGCAAAAGGAATCTGTCTTGTACAGAACATCAAAGAATATTGTGTTACATTTCCATCAAGAGACATGTAGCTGGCTTCTTGGGATATTCTGGCTCATCTTTTACTGTATATGGCATTCTTTGTTTTGAATTAACATTCTCCTCTGTGCAATGCTTGGTGCTGTCTTTGGAATGAGATGGAGAACTAAGAACTTGATCAGCTGTGATCAGTTATAACAACTTTCTTGAGATATATGCATTAAACTCTGTGTGTCCTATTTTCTCCTAACCCTATTTCCTCTGTGGTTTCAACACCCAAGCGTAATCTTTACTTTGTCTCCTGAAAAAGCATATAAGCAGTCAATCATTATTCACCCAAGACACGTTTCCCCTGTATCTGGGTGATTCCTTGTGTAATCTGTACCCCAGTTTCAAACCCATGCGGTGTGGCTGAGAGTCACTGTGTAGGCGCAGGCTGTTGGCATGTCTTGCTCTAAAAGACCAAGGTTTGCTATTCACCGGTATTCCATCACCTTTATTAATTCATTACCGTGATGGTTTCTCCCCTGGTTTTGTCCAGATCGACTTCAAATTATCTTTCTTTGTTTCGTTTCAGCCTCAAAGAAACCTCTTCCTCCCACTCCTGAAGATAACTGGGTGAGTGCATGAGGCACGCTAAGCTGCCCTTAGTGCCCTGTGTATTTAACTAGCAGCACTGAAAATATCCTCATTAAGGTTCATCTCAGTGCAGTGACCTGGAATATCCGCTGTGTTAACATTCCCTGGGCTTTTCTCTTATCTTTTCATATTTTTTCATAAGCTAGAAATCAGCAGCATCCCACTAGAGTTAGGTTCAGTCCTGCAAAGACAGTTTGGTTTCATAAATAGCTTTCCGATGATGAGTAGAGCTTCAGCTGGCCAGGGGGAAGAGGGGGAGCCGCTCTACAGAAAGGGAAGCTAGGGAAGGAGGAGGGATACGAGAAAAGCTGCTGTGAAGAGGAACAAAGTGATTTTCCAAACCCATTTGTGGATGGGACAAAATGTCATTGGCTTATTTAATAAGAAGAGAGAAGCAGGGTGGTTGTTAGGGCTAGGTGTCTTACTGGAGGGCAGCAGGGCGTTGGGACAGTCCCTGTAGGGCCCTCCAGACGGGCCATGGAGATTTATCACCGGAGGCTTTTAAGAGGAGCGTAGGAACTATCTGTGAAGAACAGATCAGACAGAGGTAATCCTTCCCTAAGAAGGAGTAGATAACTACTATTTTCTGTGCAACTGAATTTTTTATACGAAATTCATTGTTTAAAAGTGCTAAAAATTCTTGTGTTGCCACCATAGCCCACTTGACCCCCTGGGGTGCTGTCCTGGTTTGAGGCTTTTGAAGTCAGAGGACACCAGCGCTGCCATCATTTTAGAAAGAATGCCATTGGTTTTTATGAATATGAATATGAGTATGATGAGCCTTTTGCCTAATTTGTGCAGAAATTGTTGCTAGATCCAAAGGAAGCCGTAGTCATGGCCATATATGACTATGAAGCCCAGAATCCGCAGGAGCTGACGTTACAATATAACGAGGAATATTATGTGATTGACAGCTCTGAGGAACATTGGTGGCTGATTCAAGATAAGAACGGGTAAGTCCCTTTTCAACAGCCAATTTACAAATCCTTTCTAAATCAGATTTGTTCTTCCATTAACATATGTGCTGGCCTCTAGTATAACTTTTGTGAAGCATCCTCTGATATACAGGAAAAAAGTGATGGAAGGTTATTTATGGTAACTTTCTTCCCTTTGATGTTGCTTGTATTCAGGCAGATGAAGAAAAGGATCTGAAAGTTAATTTTAAAAAAACAAACAGTCAGGCCGATATTCACTGTCATATACGTCGGGGAAAAAATTGTGAAAACTGTGAAATGCTCCAAGTTTTGGAGTGCAATCAGTTGTTTCCTTGTGTGTTTCCTATGTACTAAATAAATAACAACCAGCATGTCTCTCATGCAAAGAGCAAGCAAATCTTTCAGGGCTGACTCCCACAGATGCAGAGAAAATCCTGTCTGTCTAGCGCGCTCACGCCGTGTCGCATTTTAACAGGCATGAAGGCTACGTGCCAAGTAGCTACCTGGTGGAAAAATCACCCAAGAATCTGCAAATATATGAGTAAGTTGTGCCTATGTTTTTCTTGTACCTCTAATTGCCCTGGATTTGTTATAGAAGCTACAAGCCTCGAATGTCCCTACCCCACATAACGTGTTGGCGCTAGTGCTGGGGACACTCAATTCAGAGGCTTTTCAGCAGAAACTTTAACAGCCTAGAAACGCTGACTCGGAGTCTTTTGATGTTTTCAGATGGTACAATAAGAACATCAGCAGAAGCAAAGCAGAAACACTCCTCAAGGATGAGGTAAACCAGCGTTATGTGCAGGGCGGATGGGAAATAATAATTAATTAATGACAAATGAGGAGAAGCCTGTGGGGGCTCCTTTGTGTAGGAGAGAGCTGAAACCCGTGTTCCTGCCATCTTGCTGTCCTTGGCTGTTCTTAGTGTGCAATGTAAGACAAAGGACCACTACCAACCCCCCTCACTTCCACAGCAGCTGAGTGTGGGCAGAGGGCTGTGCCATCCTTCTTTGGTCAAACACACCCAGTAACTGGGGCTGATGGAAAACTCTGTTTTAGAACACTTTGTCGACCGAAAACTGTGATTTTAGCTCATCTTCTCCATCTCTGCAGGAGGCCTGTGGATGCCAGTAGCTCTCTGAAAGTCTAACCAATCTCGTGATGAAATATTTTGGGTGAAAGCCAAAAGTATGGGTTTGCATTTTTGTGGTTTTTTTAGTTTTATGTATGTATGTGTGTGCATGTGAGCACGCATCTTTAATTTTTTAGTTGAGCCAGAGTTTTCCAGTGAAGACTGTAGTGAAAATAAAAAGAATGAGCTTCTTGTTCAAATTTTCCACACATACACAACCTCAGTTTTTAAATCAGTTCTTACACTAACAGGAGGCCTGAATAAAGTGTTGTTTCTTGGAATGACAGTATTTTATGGAAATAAAAGCATTTTTGTGCAGTTTAAAAAATCTTTTAGTTCCTATAAACTCCTACGGGATGTGTCCACGCATGGTTTAGTGATCTTATTTTTCCTTTTGTTCCTACCAGTGCAACTTTTCTGTGGCAACTACCCCCACGTGGCTGCAGAGCCTTCTGGTTCAAAACCTCACAGCCCCCACAGCTCCTCCCAAACATGTGGCCAAGCTTGTGAGTGATCTTTGGGCAGGTTTGCTCTCAAGTGAGATGGAAGGACAAGAACAGTGCTTAAAATAACTCTGGCAGGATGCTGTCTCCAATACTTCCCTACCTGTGCAATCAACCCCACGCCTGCCAGGGAGCTCAGCCCTAAAGCCCTCACTGTGCATGATGTAGATGCTTCTACAGCAGCACGTGGAGACAGTTTTTTAGAGCTTCCCTGTGCTAGATATTGTATAGTGCAGATAAGGTAGATGTTGTGCAGACCCCCATTGGAGAGACAGCCCTGGAAGGTTTATAGCTCAGTGGCCTGGTCCCACCTGGGCAGAGTGGCACCCTGAAGGTCAGCAGTTGGTACTCAGGGGATGCAGCAGCGGTCTTGGCCCCTGTGTTCGCCTGGAGCTGAATCAACCCGCTGGGGAGGTGGGAAGGAGGCCGAGGCAGGGTGCACTTGGTGGATTAGGTTTGCAGCAAGTGTTGTGGGTGGGGAGAGGACATATAAAATGGAGGGAACCTACTATGTAAAGCAAAGGAGGGAACAAAATAATAAGGGACTTTGGATGACAGCTGAAAAGCAACTTTATCTGCAAACAGAAGAAAAATGTGTGATTTATTCTCAATATATAGATCAGCGCAGCACATTATGTCCAAACCATTATGTTAAACCTTCTCTGCCGTCTGATCCATTAGTGCTTGGCCCTGCAGGATCATGGCCTACGATACATTTGAGCACTCAGATGAGCAGAAAACAATTACAGTGAAAAATTAAAAAGGAAACTTATTGTGTGAGTGCCACAGTGGAGGAAACCTGCTCTCCTACACATTTATGTTTAGAGACTGGGTGACTGGGGTAGCTGTGAAAGGGCAAGATCTTGTCCAAGCTTTTCCCATTTGTGGTACATTGATAAATTATCTTTCATACAATCCCATATGAAGTCTCTGGAGTTCAATATATTGTACTCTTGTTCTGTAGCTGCTCTCTCGATGGAGGGCACTCAAAGGGGTTTGCCTTTCCAATCGGCTGCCCATTTCATTGCACTTGTTGGAAATTGATATCACCAGTATTCTGTCAGATAGGGTTGAAAGCAATCAATGGGTTCAAAATTTCTAGAGGAGAGGCTTGGAGGGACAGAGAGACACACACATGTGTACCTGCGCCCACACATACTCAGCACGAGCGCATAAGTCTCATTTCCTCAGGAAACTGAGCTAAAAATACATAGCACCCAAGAGAGACCCACTGGTTGTACCTGCAGGCCCTGGGCAGCCATCAGAGCTGTGCGTGGAACAGACCAAGCTCTGTCAGCTGGCTGGTGGCTCGGGTTTTTCCTACATGTTTAGCACATCCTCGTGACTGAGCAGTAGACAGGGCTGAAACGAGCAGAGATTTGCCCCGAGCCCAATTCTTTTTTTCCATTATGTCTCTAACCAGTCTTCTCTCCTTTGCTCCTGTTACAGGGTAGGGAAGGTGCCTTCATGGTGAGAGATTCGAGGCAGCCTGGCATGTACACAGTCTCTGTTTTCACCAAAGCATTAAGGTACAGCTGAGCTCAGCAGCTTTTTGCATCAATTACATCAATGAAATGGCTTCTATGAGAGTGTAATCTCTGTAGTTGTTTTGGCATTATAAAGAGAGAGCAGAAGGCTCATAAAAATGATAGAGGAAAACACTTCCAAAAAAGGCAGAAGAGTTAGCTGCCATTCGCAAAGGGTATTAAAGGCTCCACTGCTCCCTGCATCTAAATATATGCCTATAAATAGTCCCTTAGACATCACTGGGTTGTAATTTTGATGAAATTGTCACCCCCAAGCCCAAGTGTTGTTAGGATCAACATGGACTATATGCAGGACTCATCAGAGGTGGGTAATACAAGACTAGTGAAAGGGTTTCAGTGATGGGGCAGAAAGTTTTGGTTCAGAAAGAAGAGGCAGAGAAACTTAGTACTCAACCTGCTCTTACCGGGAAACCTCAGCCTTTCTAGAGATGAGACCATCTATGAGTGAGAGGGAGAACATACAAGTACACAGCTTTCATTCACAATTGCAGCTAACTCTTTGCTCCTCTCCCATAAGGAAGCTTCTCCCCTTTGCTTGCTTGCTTCTCTTCCACTTATTCCTCAAACTCCTGTCGTTTGGCTGCAATCTAGTTTTCATCAGAGAAAACCTCATCTTTTTTCAGCACGGATAACAATCCCGTTATAAAGCATTATCACATCAATGAGACAACAGACTTTCCCAAGCGATATTACTTGGCGGAAAACCATGTGTTTGACTGCATCCCTGAACTCATCAACTATCACCAGCACAATGCAGCAGGTGAGTGAAGGCTTATGCTGACGAGGGAAGTTGCTGGTTTACCGCGCGTCCAGGTGACTGTTTGGAAGGCAGGCAGGCTCCTGAGCCCTCTGTCCTTACAATGAAATGTTAAACAGCATCACCCTGTCTTCCACTTATCCTGGAACTTTGATGGCAGGAAAATGACCGCCTCAGGCCAGCTTCCAGCATTACATCTTCTTCATGATCCTCCTAAGACTGATATGACCAACACAGATGCCATAATGACATACTATAGAGAGCCCTCTCATTCCTGGGACTCCATGGGCTGTGTCACCACTGCCAGACCAAGCTATCTGTTTGAGTTACACTGCAGGGCCTTCTTGGCCAGGAGGTGATACCTCCTTGTGCCTTGATTTGAAGTTAGGGACAAAGTTAGGGACATGGCCACAATCCATAACCAGCCATGGGGATCACCAAAGACTCCCATTCCTACAGTCCAGGAGTACCAAGGGAAACCCCGGGCTTCAAAAATACCCTACAAATAAAAGGCATAATGTGGAATTTTATCCGACTTAATAGAGACTCACAGGTCACATTCACTGACAGAGTGAGTGGGAAATAAGCTGAAACTGTTGAGAATTGGCTTCCTTTGAGCAGGCAGGAAATCACAGTCTGAAAAGAGGTTCAGGTGCCCTCAAGTGGAGCTGAGAACTCGGTACAACAAATCTGCTTCCAGTATCCGGACTCCCTTCTGGGGTAGTGACAGCCACAGTTCCCATGACTGTGACAATAACTAGAACCCATCTTTCCTCTGTTATACAGGTCTTGTCACTCGTTTGCGGTATGCAGTCTCTTCTTGGAGAAAAAAGGCCCCGATCACTGCAGGACTGAGCTACGGTATGGAGTTACTCTCTTGACCATATGGGAATCACACTCCTTGCTGGTTAGCTGGGTGATCCTGAACATCTCCATGGATACTGATGAATATTCATATGACTATAGCCACAATAAATAGCTTTCTTCAGATATTTACACTGCACCAGTGGCCTAAACCACGACAACGGGATTATCATCTTTGTCATTGCCGTTGATAACTGAATGAACTGATCATGCAGTGCCTTGAGGAAGGGGATGAGAACCCCAAGGTCTCAAAGAAGTCAGCATTAAATAGTGAAATGAATGTTGAACAAATGTGATGGGAGTGGAAGCGTAGCATAACGTGATGAAAGATGAGACCCTCCTGAAAGATGCCTCTATTTGCATATAGTTGTCTACAGAATTTTGCTGGTATCATCTTTATTGTAATTCTTGGAGACATCAAAGAAACTCAAAAACATGTTGTGCTCAGTAGTGCATATATGCATGATAGAAACAATCCTCCCTGAAGAACTGGATAGACAAGACAAATGGGGAAAGAAAGGGGATGTTGTTGTTCCTCGTCTTCAACATGATCTGCAGCGTGGACTAGTCAAATGGGCTACCCAAGGTCAGACAGACAATTTGAGGGAGAGCCAGAAAGTCTCGCTCTGAGTCCTGTCTGAGAGTTTAACCCATAAAAGCTTTTTGTTTGACATTTTACTGCTAGATCTTCACTCTTTCTCCCTTACAATCAACAGGAAAATTGGTCATCAACCCCTCTGAGCTCACTCGTGTACAGGAAATTGGCAGTGGTCAGTTTGGAGTGGTCTACCTTGGCTACTTGCTGGAGAAGACAAAAGTAGCCATAAAGACCATTCGTGAAGGAGCAATGTCTGAAGAGGATTTCATTGAAGAAGCTAAAGTCTTGATGTAAGTAGTAGATTCACCAAGACAATCAGTTCCTGCACTATTCATAAGACTGAACCAAAGTGTTGTGATAATGTTCAGGAATATGCATGGGGAATTTAAACTTGGGTTATCTACTCTGTATCTAAATAGTATAGAGAGAGACTGGTGAGCTCCAGTGGTTACAAAGGCAGACAATTCAAAGTGTAGGTGAATTACTGTGCTGGTAAGTCTATCAATATTCAGAATGGTCTTCCAGATTTTTGCTGTTCTGGAAAGCAGGGTTAATTGATGGTGAGCTGTGGAGAGCAAAGCAGGTTTTTGACAGAAGTAATTAGATGAAGAAATGTCATAAAATTTGAGAGCTTGTTATCAAAGAAATGCACCTGCACAATTTTTTTGCTTTGCACAAGTGAAGATGTTTCTGCTTGGTTTTATTGACTTCGTATTTTTTACATTTCAACTCCTTCAAAGTAGACAGAAATGGATTTTTTTTGTTTGTTTGACTGATTGGATGATTTTCCATGCAGAAGAATCTTTAGGTGACCATTGACATTAAAATGGGATGATACTTAGTGCTACTTGACTTGGTTTACACATTTTCTTCTTTCTGCTTTCATAGTCAGCCTTTGCAGAGAGAGAGAGGTGCAGCAGGATGACACAGGTGGCCATGTATAACACACTTGCTGTAAGGACAGAGGGCATGGAGCCTATTTCAGCCTCTTTTTCCACCTTCCCTTCCCATCCCACAGGAAGCTGTCTCATCCCAAGCTAGTCCAGCTTTATGGCGTGTGCTTTGAGAACACTCCCATTTGCCTGGTGTTTGAGTTCATGGAGAACGGCTGCTTGTCCGACTACCTCAGGAGCCAGCGGGGCAGTTTTTCAAAGGAAACCCTGCTGGGGATGTGCCAAGATGTGTGTGAAGGAATGGCTTATCTGGAACAAAACTCTGTCATCCACAGAGATCTGGTATGTTGGTCCCAGACAGATTTTTCCTCTGCTCCAGCTGTGCTTTCTCCTTTCCTTAATTTCAGCTTTCACAATCCTCCTGCCTATCCATTGACAGGGGATCCAGTATCGTCCCGTACTGCAGAAGCAGCATCAATACTTTAGGGAAAAAAAGCATCCCCTGGAGTGCTGAGTAATCTATTTCCCTTAATTGTGTTTGAGAGAGAAGAAATGAGGACATACAGTTTGTCTCTATCCGAGTGGGTTCTTTTGCTCTATGAGAGCCCGAGCTCCCACAGTTCGCAGGGACTGACCACTATTCGTGTCTAAAATCAGTGAAGATGTCAAAAAGACGTGTTTTAACATATGCATAAATGTGCATTGCTGATAAAATACTTTTAGGTACATGGTGTTCAATCAATCTGCACGAGTCACTGCTGCTGTTTTGTTAGAAGAGCAAGGGGCTGCGCGTAGCTGTGGATATTTTAGGGTCTTTCTCTGCCCTTTCTGGGCAACAAGGGCCTGCAAGTCAGACTGATGGTTGAACAGCTTTCTTGGCAACAGGCACATGCTGGCCGTAAAATATACAGAAAGCATGAAAGTCTCAACTTTTCACCCTCTTTGTATGGTACAATGTCACTTTGATTCTCGTTTTTTTAAGCACATTCTGCCAAGAGCAACTGAGTGGCTCTGAAAGTCTTTCAGCTCTGACCTTCTGCTTTTGCACCTTCTTTTCTTGCAGGCCGCTAGGAACTGCCTGGTGGGGGAATCACACGTGGTCAAAGTGTCTGACTTCGGGATGTCGAGGTAATGCCACCGAGGCTGCGCACGCTCCCTGCGGGGCTGTCACAGTACAGGGGTTACTCAGCACGCTCCATTCTTTTCCAGGATTGTCCTTGACGATCAGTACACCAGCTCCACGGGCACCAAGTTTCCAGTCAAGTGGTCTGCTCCAGAGGTTTTCTCCTACAGCCACTATAGCACCAAATCTGACGTTTGGTCATTTGGTAAGAATTGTCAGAATGGGAAAAAAAAAAATCAGCAAACATCAGCTCAGAAAAACCCAGGGGCTCAGTCCTCAGGTAAACTCTCCTGAACACACATCCTCTGGGCCCCAAGGGTGTTTTGCCTGAATAATGGCTTAGGAAAGCAAGCCTATGTCATTTAAGTGAAAGAAAGAAAAGAACAGCAAACTACCTAGACACTTGGGAACGCTGCAGATACTGCCAACAATGAATTATGCCTATGCAATGTTATATAATACCAAATAATGAACCCTGTTTCATGGTGATGTAGCAGGAGTGCCCAAGAAAAGGCTGGAGAGTCACTGACAAGATTATACAAGGAAAGCAAAGGAAAGATATTTAGGCACTCCATCTCTCTGCGTGTCAGTCCCAGGCACTGATGCTTCCCTCAACTCCTCTGCCTTTCCAGGTTTGCTCTGCTGACTCCGTTTGCTCTATGCCAATCTGAAAGTATTATTTCACTGCTCACATTTTCTCGCCTCATTTCCTGCTCCCCAATGCATTGTTTTATGATTTGCGTCTGGTCTCTGGTCTCCCTTCTGGACCCTCGTAGATAAGAAAGCTGTTGCGTATTTTTTCCCCCAAAGTCACTGGCACTGGAGATAACAAAGGCTATCCCCGGCCACTCGCTCTGGCACACTGATGTATCTGGCCCATCTCCAGCTAACATGCAAATCGCGGTACTGCAGGATGAATCGCTGCAGTGTGCTGTGCACAGCACACAGTCAATGGGGTGCCACTCAGCTCCGGGCCTAGCAGTAAATAATGCGGGATTATAACCTTTGCTAGTCTGCGCTTGTGAGCTCTGCGCTTCCCTCTCCCCTTACTGTGCTCTGCTGTGGAGCTGACGCTGGTTGAAGTTGTGCGTTCCTGTGGTGGGTTACGAGCAGCGCAGTGGGAGCTGGGTGCTCAGACCCCCGCAACAGCCTTCAAGAACCCAACCCGGAGATGCTTCAGAGAGCACCATTCCTCTTTCGGTGTCCCCTGGCACGTGGAGGAGGCTGTCAGCACTCACCACATAATACCAAGGGACAACATTTGCCAGCGGAGCTATCTCTGACGCCTCACAGCAGAGTGGCAGTGACATGGGGAGAAATGCTACTTTGGTAAGAATGTCCTTCTGCTTCACAAACGGGAAACTGGCCTGTACACTGAGAGCCAGATGCTTCCAAAAAGGGTGCTCAGTTTGAGTCGCAGTCAAGGCAAGCCCGATGAAGTTGGCTTACTCCAGTTTCAGGGCTGAATGAAATACCGGTGAGCTTTGTTTGCGCTGGTCAGTCCTTCTTTGTGAAATGCGCAGGCGGCAGTGTTGTACATCTGTCGGACTTGTTATCTCCCCATCCAGTGGGGTTTGCATAAGAGGATTCCTCTGTCACGTCATGGTCTTGCGACTGCGAGAAGCTTTCTGCTCCGCTACTCTGCAGCCCATTCATCTCTTCAGCCAGGCCTGCAATCCTGCTGTGCCCAGGAGAACAAAATGGGTGTGAGAAATTCCCAGTGCAGGAATCTGCACACTTGGGGAGTACAACTGCTTTGCTTATTCTTCATCGTTGGTGAGGAGCAGCAATTTCTATGCATTTGAAGAATTCAAAGCTGGAAAGCAGGCGTTATTTAGCAAAGTTGACTGTGAGGTTACACAATTTTATTTCAGATCAGTCTATCTGTCTCCCTTTTCTAATACAATATGAACACAGTTTACCAAGTCAGTCATATTAGGTGACCGAAGAAATTAAACCTAATAACAACACAGGTGCCTTGCATTCACTCCATTGGCAGAGCCTTTCTGATCTGGTGGGCAACCGCATCAAATTCCACAGTCTTTTTGTTTTTGCCTGGCTCTCTTCCACCAGACTAGGGAAGCACGAGTGTCTGTACTGCTCTGAACGGTAATCATAGCAAAACATTTGACTGTTTAGGAAAAGAGGAAAAATGTGCTGCAGTCCTTTGAAATTCCACTGCCATTGCATGTGAATTCATCCCAGTGAATCACGCCACCTGGGATGTTTTGCAGGCAGGGAGTTCCCAGTACTGAGGCTAAAGCAACAAACAGGAATGGAGCAGTTCATATTGCTTTCTTGCTCCTCACCAAAATATAAACAAATTCCGGTGTAGGACACACTGCAGGCAGGAACATCAGTGACACGTCTCTTGTATGTGCTTAACTGGAAGCAAAAATCGATAAACTGAATCAGTGACAAAAAGTGGTCTCTCTTTCCCAGATTACACATCTGGATGGAGTACATGCACAAGCATTCTCTCTTCTTCACAGTTTGGGAGAAGACGTATGACACTGTTCTGCTTTCTGACATGTAACACACTCAGACTTCATGGGGAAAGACGTCCCTGTCATGCTAGACTATCATGAAGTAGGATGCAGAGAAGAAGTCAAACTTGCAGTGACCAAACTGGTACTTCCACACAGTCCAGTGCCCAGCGGAGATCCCAGTTGGCGTCCTCAAACTGTACAGCTGTGTGAGGGCCTGATTTTTCAGATGTTTACTGAGAATCCGAGTGAAAATGCTTTTCCAAGTAACAGACACCAATGTTGAGCTGCAAAGAAGGGCAGATGAAAGGTGGCCATGGGTCTGCTGAGGATTTTACTTGCTTCTTTGTGATTTTCCTCATTTGTTTGCTGTAGGAGTGCTGATGTGGGAGGTCTTCAGTGAAGGTAAAATCCCCTATGAGAATCGCACCAATGGAGAAGTGGTGGAAGAAATCAATGCGGGATTTCGGCTCTACAAACCCAAGCTGGCTTCCAAGGCGATTTATGAGGTCATGAGCCACTGCTGGAGGATGGTTAGTATCGTAATGGGAGAGCCCTAGTTCCCAAAGACAGGACCTCTCTTTCCCTTGGCTTTTAGGAGGGGAGAGTGGTATACAATTCACATGCTAACGCAAGATAAAATCCTGGAGGTGAAGCACTCTGTAGCTTTCATCTGCGCTCGCAAGCAAACACTAGGCTCTTTGCCCTTTATTTAAGCTGCTGTTTCTAGAGAGTGTGTTGATTTCACTGAGAAGTCTATGTAGTGCAGCTAACTGAAGTTAATTCAACAGTTTGCTTCCTAAGAAAGCTGCAGATCTGTGGGGCTGAGTTTTAATAGTGATGGTTAAAAATGACAGCCAAGCCATTACAAGGTACTTAGTGTCCACTAGGCAAAATTCACTGCTAGTAGAAAAGAAGTATTGCGCAGAAGGAAGCTCATTCTTCTGTTGGCATTTTCTCTATAACAATAGATTGTATTTTTGTTAATACTCACTTTCTTCGCAAGGTTTTCCTTCCTAACTTTGCCATTCCTCTCAGGCTGACATTAATGTTCTCCCTCTCTCTTCTCTCCCCTGCTCAGAGGAAAGATGACCGGCCGTCCTTTTCTGTCCTGCTGTATCAGCTGAGTGAAATCTCTGAGTTTGATCTGTAATCATGGCATCGGCTACAAAGCAAAGCTAAGAGAGTCCTGAGAGGGCAGATGGTTGGATTTTCCCCACACAAAGCATTAACAGGAATCCTCTCACCATACACACTTGCCGTATGCCTGGGGAGAAGGAGAGGGCAGAGGCTGGTGCTTCCAGACAGACAAGATATCCCCAGGTCTTCCAGAGCCTAGACACACACAGGCTTTGGTTTGGTCAAGAATGTGGTTTGCAGCTTACAAGCAGAACCAGCAATTGAACATAGCCCTGAACCACACCATCCAGCAAGTGTATTTCTTCTGAAGATACAGCCTCAAAACTAAGAGATCTGACATTGCTATTCCAGTTCTGTGAACTCCCAAATTAAGGTCTTCCCTGGGGAAAAAAAAAACTGCTTTTGACTGAGAAGGAACGTTTAGACATTTCCGTGGTTCTGTAATTCAGAGTGGGCTGGACCTGAAAGCTCTGGACAGGAATAAGCCTGGGACACATGGGAACAGGCTGGATTTAGTGACTGCATTTCTGATGGTCATATTTCAAGGTGGTTTTGTTCTCCTTTTGCATGATTTTCTTGGAAACTGTGGCACACCAAGAACAGGATTCTGGTACCCGGTAAGCTGATGAGGTCTCTGAATGTGCATGTGAGTTTGTAAGGAAGGAACAGAAAAGGAAACGTGTTGAAGAGTCTTGAAATTCTCTCAAATTGCGTTGTATAGTGAGTGGGAAAACGGGACTCTGATGCAAATGGAGACATTCTTAGAGGGGGGGAGTCAAGGCTGAAATTTTGTATTCGTTTTTTCTTCAGTCTTTCTGTATCAGAAGATAAATCCAATTGGATCTCCATCCAATTTCTTTGAACTGAGTAGGGAGGACTGAGCTGTGCAGAGTGCTGTGTGTCTCCAGTGCAGGACAAGACAGGAGCCCAGGACCTGGTTATCTGTGAAAGGCACAGGAACCTACTCCTGAACTCGCGTGTTTGGAAGGAAGGAGCTGGCGGGCTCAGAAGAGCAGCCATGAGAAGAAAACATGCAGAGTATGTACTCAGTGCACCAGGCGTAATGAGAAGAGTTTTCTCCTACTTCAAAGAGTAACTGAATCATCGCAGGTAAAGACATCTCCATCTCTTCCGTGAACAAACTGGTGAATCCTCTAGGAACTGATCAAAGAAAAAGTCCAATGTGAACGGACTGCCTGGGTACTTACTCCACAAGAAGTTCCACATTATGTGGTGACAGCAGAAGAAGGTACAAACAATACCCATCTCCTGGTATTTCAGTGAAAATCTACTTATTCACCGCAAGACAGAGACACTGTTTTGTGACCTCAAAACCAAAAGTGTGGGTGTTAGTGTCCTGCAGAATTTGTAAATAAGATCAGGACTTTCTGCTTAGCATTAACAATAACTAGAGAAGTCAAGAGGACTCACAGATGATATGTGCATATATGCAGTATTTTTTGATGCTTCTGTGTTTGAGCAGGCGAGAACATGGGTAAACCTTATGTGACAGCAGTTTACAAAAACTGTGAGATGCAAACTTCCAGCAGCACTCTCTCCCATCATTACAGAAGTCAGGTTCAAATATGTTTGCCAACAAAAATGGAACAAGGAAATAATGTAATCCCATGATCTCACATATCCTGTGTCAAAATATTTCTTCATAGAAGGAGGCTTAATTTTTGGTATTTTTCAGACCCATGGTTCGTGGGTAGCTTTTAGGAGCCAGAATATCTTTTCAGGTATATGGATATGGGCAAAGCATTAGTTCCTGCCTTACACATCTTCCCACTTTGCTTTGATTCTGCATTATTTTCTTGGGCTTACTCCTACAAATATCATGCAGAATGACTCTCCCAGGCAGGGATAACCATAATATTCAGACCGGAGGTTGCCAATCCTAAATGCAGGATCAGAGTGCTACCTTCAAACCAGAATTGCTGCCAAAAATCTTTTGGTAGTCTGAACCAATATGTGGAATATGAGCATCTATAAACAGATTTTGAATTTTTGCTGACAGTGAATTTGAGCTAAGTTTCTCTTTGTCCCTCTCACCCTTTAGTCTGCGTTATCCTGTTGTCACATTCTGGTGATGCTAAATTGGGCATTTAGCCAGTGACGTTTTCAGTAGCCTTAACCATGTTAAAATACAGCTACAGCTAAATTTGAGGACAACTGGCCATAACCCTGTTTTCTCCCCCTCTCGACTGCATTTAGACAATCCGTAAAACCACAGGATACTCTGAAACGATTCTTCCCTGAGCGCAGACACTCTGTGGCAGGGGTATCTGCAGGCTCCCAAAGTTAAGCTTCTGGCTTACTGCCCCCTCCATCCTGGGAGGAGCCAGGGGTCTTGAGGAGCTTGAGGAGGTTGCTATTAAGTAGCAGCAATATTGCTCTGCTAGGTACTGTTTCTGAGATTGTATTTATATTTGGATAAGTGTAATATTTATTAGCTAGAGAGTGTTGCACAAAATAATATTGTGATGTTTTATGTTCTGTTTTCTTTTGCAGTATTTCTATGTATACGGTATGTATTTTTACAAACAATAAAATCGCCGAGTCCCAACTGTGGCTTTCACTGTATCTTAGCAAAAATGCAAACCCCATCCTCATGCTCTTATAATCATACAGTTTTCTCTTCCTCCAAATGCTCCCCACTGAGAAGCAAACGGGCTTCTTCTGGCTTTCTGAAATATCTCTGCTCCCTAGAACTATGGCTATGTTCTGGGCTTAGATTATGTGCTGGGTTTATTGGGGGTAGGAAGTATTCAGAATCTCTGCAAATTGGGTAATTTACTATACGGACACATAGATTTTTAAGTCTAAACATCCATTGGGGTGGCTTTAAATTCTCTGACTCTTCATAAAATGGGGGTAGTAATATTTGAGTTGTTTGCCCATGATCCTTTACAGGGGACTTCACGAATCTCAGAAGAGCAGTGCCTTACTGTGATATCCGCATGACATTAATACACCGTAACACAGTCTTCTCCCACCATAGCCGTTTCCATGGCAAGTTTAGTCCTGTGCCCTTCATGTGGCTTTGCTAGGTATGTCCCCCACAAAGCAGAGGGGAGAACATCAGCTGTCTCCTGACGCAAAGTGAATAACCTTTCTCTGAATACTCCTTCCCTGTCTCTTTGGAAAGTATTTGCAATGTGCTGAATGTTTAAACCATTCCCCCTTTGCCAGTTTGACGGTCTTTGCTTGGCTCTTCTGCAGAAAGGTGGGAGTTTGTGCTTGTCCCTACTTTTTCCCGCTGGCTATCAGAGGCAGAGGGTGCACGGATCTGCCTACGGTGCACATTTGGATGGAGCCGAGGCCCAGAGCACTGTCCCAGCGTGTCCCCGACCTGCTGCTGCGATGGCCGGGCGCTGGCACAGCCAGGCCGGCCTCCCAGCTAGGAAAGGCAGCCAAGCAGTAACCTCATCGAGAAAGAGCGGCTGGTGCTTCTCAGTGGAGACCAGGGGCTGGAGTGCAGCAACGTTAGCCGTGAAAAGCTCTTTGCTGGGCACGCGTTGGCCACCCTGGGGAAGTGGGGGTTGTGGGTACTTGTTCCAGTGGATAATTACCTTAAAATCAGGCCTGAAAAAAATCTAGAATTTCCTGAAACATTTTTTAATGACCATGTTTCTATGTGATGTTTGGCTTTGTCCTCTCTGAACGCTGTGCTCGCCAGCGCAGTGGGATTCAGGTGAATGGCTCTGCTAAATCTCACTTGGCAGCCACTTCAAATTTGTGTGTATTCTTCTGTTCAGCTCACCCCTGTTATCTCTCCCCTCCACACACAACCAGCTGATGCACGCACTCCTGCGCCTGTAGCTCTATGGGGCCAGCCCCTGGCTGCCATTGTCCCCAGCCTGCAGAGACATCTGCGAGACAAACGCAGAGAAGCTCATTCTATTATTCTACGATCTAAGGCAACACAGAGCAGAAAATTAAAATAATATCCTAACATTCATGGAATTCCCATCACCCTGAGCCTGGCTGATAACGTGAGCAGATTAAACTGTGCAAAAAAAAAGTCCACGGCAGTTTTTACTGCCGCAGTTTTCTTGGTCTGACCTTGTTTCACCCGCAGCCTCGGAGCAATATTAGCTGTTAAATCTTTTGGATCTGCAGTAACAATGCTACTTACTGACTTTTTCTGACAAGCAATAAATAGGAAAAAGAGGACTGATGGCTACAAAATGTTTCAGTTAAAGGTGAGAGAGAAGAAATGCTATGCAGGGGAAGGAGAAGAGACTACTCCCACAGATACTATCAATAGATTTTTTTCAGGTGTGGTCCTGTTTATTAAAACAAAGGTAGTTTCTAAGACTGTCATGCTGCTTTTGTAGTTTACAAACCCCAGTGCCTTCAGCCCACGGCATCCATTCAACCTCTAGTAACAGCGCTACAGTGTAAATCTGGTGTCCAAACTTCCCTGCGGAGCCAACATATACCCCCAAGCTCAACCCCGCATCAGCATGGACAACGGAGCAGCAGTCTCTAAGGAATCAGGAGTGGTCTCTGTAACCCCACAGGGGTCAGGTGGCAGTGCATTTTTAGCATAGGCTGAAGCTCAGGAAAGGGACACTGCTAGGGCCACCAAGGAAATATACCTAGACCTATATCTAGTCTTTCAGCAGTGCCTGGGTATCCACCAATGTCATTCAAAGAACAAACAGAGATGCATCAGGAGGTGAGGGCAGCAGAAGAACGGATGAAGGCCCCGTACAGGGTTTGTACTGCCTCACCATGCAGCGATATTCCTCTGAAAGCTGTAAGAGGTCCAGTTTGGATTTCACAGTAGATCTGAAGAGCTGTATTGGAGCTTTAAAAAGAAGCATGAGCAGAAGGACTGGAAACTGGTCCCTGAAGAAATGCCAGACGCCAAAAGGAAGATCTTTTGGATACGGTGCTGACTCAGAAGAGGCTTTGAGCTCTGAGCAAAGGCATCGCCTTCTGGTTTACATGCTCAGTCATCCAGGGCTTCACGTGTATTCTATAAACAGGGCTTTTGCTAAAATGGTAGGTAAAACCTAAGGACGGTACAGGTCCTTTGTGGGGAAGAGAGGCTGAAAACCTGAGACCCCGCAGGGAGAGGGGGAATCCCAGCCGGGTCCTGCCTTTTCAGGGGACCCAAACGCGCTCACCCAGCATCAGGCCCCCGGGGGTCCCCGTCCCCTCCGTGCACCGGCAGGGGGGCTTGCGGCCTTCCTTCCCCCCCTTCCCTCCCCCGGCTGCTGGACGGGGCGGGATGCGGGATGCGGGATGCGGGATGCAGCCCCCGGCCCCGCCGCGCAGCCCCCGCTCT